>CADEHL010000004.1:83785-164822 GCA_902827135.1 Harpagifer antarcticus
GTGTGTTTAGCCTCGACTTAAAGAACTCGGCGTTGGTGAAGAACTCAGGTTCTCTGGAAGGTTGTTCCATTTGTGGGGGAGCATAAAAACTAAAAAGCAGCTTCGGCGTTTGGTTCTGAGCCGGGGAACAATGAGTAAGCCCGCCCCGATGATCTCAGAGCTCTGGGGGGCTCGTCACGGGCAGCATGTCAGACATAAATGGGGTCCCAAACCATTTAAAAATCGATCTGTAAGCTCCGGGTAGCGGTGCAGAGATCTGAATAATTGACGTTTTCTACGGAGACCTTTTTAAATACACTATACAGTAATCAAGCCCGCTAAAAACAAATGCGTGAACTAGTTTTTCAAGGTCTTGTTGAGACATGAATGTTTGAAGTCTGGCGATGCTTTTCAGGTGATGGTATGCTGATTAGAAACTGTGTTAATGTGGGATTTGAAATTGAGGTCGGGGTCCAGAACCACGCCTAGATTTCTCACCTTTTCTGATGTGTTTAGCAGGACGGGCTTCTGTTGCTCATCCAGCTACTGAACTTGCCTTGCCTTGAACTGTAGAGGAGTAGAAGTACACAGTAGCATACCATGGAAATACTCAAGTAAAGTACAAGTATCTCAAAATAGTAATTAAGTACAGTACTTGGGTGAATGTACTTAGTTACTTTTCACCTCTGACAGCCACATACAGTGAAACATGATCAGAAATTCTTCATTATGCATTTATTTAGCAATTATTCATTCAACTTAATTTGACTTTCACCTTTGACCCAGTGCAACCTGTGGAAAGTTACACATGACTGGTTCACAACGAGGAGTGTTCCCTCCTTTATATAATCTCGATCTGGATTGACCCACATGAAATATAAAGGCTTTGTAAATATGTGACGTGAAGCCGGCTCATTTATGAAAATATATGCGACCTTTTCTGTTTTACATTGTTTTCTACACATCATGGAAATTAGGGCGTTACTTCAATGATCTCCAGGCGAGGCAGGAGACAACATGCTTCTTAAGGCCGTCAAGCAATTCACTGACTCAATAGAAAACATTGGAGCAATAAAACACTTAATGATACGATACAATCTGTTACGAACAGAGATAGCCAAAGTACACACATCCTTTCCTCAAGTAGCAGTACCACACATCCTGTACTCAAGTAGAAGTACAGATACTCGTGTTTAAAAAGGATGGATACACGGATCGTGTTCAAATCAATAGGCACGCAATGACTCTAAAGAATAATGATCACGCATCAAACACACATTCAGACTAAGGAACCAGCTTGCTTGGGAAATGAGGAGAAGTAGAAAGTACAGGTATTTGAGTTCAACATGTAAGAAGTAGAAAGTACAGGTATTTGAGTTCAACATGTAAGAAGTAGAACGTACAGGTATTTGAGTTCAACCTGTAAGAAGTAGAAAGTACAGGTATTTGGGTTCAAACATGTGAGAAGTAGAAAGTACAGGTATTTGAGTTTCAACATGTAAGAAGTAGAAAGTACAGGTATTTGAGTTCAACATGTAAGAAGTAGAAAGTACAGGTATTTGAGTTCAACATGTAAGAAGTAGAAAGTACAGGTATTTGAGTTCAACATGTGAGAAGTAGAAAGAAGGATTTGAGTTCAACATGTAAGAAGTAGAAAGTACAGGTATTTGAGTTCAACATGTGAGAAGTAGAAAGTACAGGTATTTGAGTTCAACATGTAAGAAGTAGAAAGTACAGGTATTTGAGTTCAACATGTAAGAAGTAGAAAGTACAGGTATTTGGTTCAACATGTAAGAAGTAGAAAGTACAGGTATTTGTGATTCAACATGTAAGAAGTAGAAAGTACAGGTATTTGAGTTCAACATGTGAGAAGTAGAAAGTACAGGTATTTGAGTTCAACATGTAAGAAGTAGAAAGTACAGGTATTTGGGTTCAACATGTAAGAAGTAGAAAGTACAGGTATTTGGGTTCAACATGTAAGAAGTAGAAAGTACAGGATTTGAGTTCAACATGTGAGAAAGTAGAAAGTACAGGTATTTGAGTTCAACATGTAAGAAGTAGAAAGTACAGGTTTAGTGTTCAACATGTAAGAAGTAGAAAGTACAGGTATTTGGGTTCAACATGTAAGAAGTAGAAAGTACAGGTATTGAGTTCAACATGTGAAGAAGTAGAAAGTACAGGTATTGAGTTCAACATGTAAGAAGTAGAAAGTACAGTATTTGAGTTCAACATAAGAAGTAGAAAGTACAGGTATTTGAGTTCAACATGTAAGAAGTAGAAAGTACAGGTATTTGAGTTCAACATGTAAGAAGTAGAAAGTACAGGTATTTGAGTTCAACATGTAAGAAGTAGAAAGTACAGGTATTTGAGTTCAACATGTAAGAAGTAGAAAGTACAGGTATTTGTGTTCAACATGTGAGAAGTAGAAAGTACAGGTATTTGAGTTCAACATGTAAGAAGTCAAAGTGAAAAGTCGTCAGAAAAACAAGTAGTGGAGTAAAGTACTGATTCCAGAGACATGTACTTTAGTACAGTAACGTAGTATTTGTACTCCCTCCTCTGGGTACGACACAATATGAGCAATACGATACGAGTTGATGCAATACAGTACAATACGATACATTATGAGCAATATGATAAGATACCATGATAGTAATAATACACAGCACTTTTCATAATGCTCAAAGACGCTTTACATAAAATCAGAACAGAAAACAAAACAAAAAAACATCATTTAAGCGATAAGAAACGATAATATATGATACGACACAATGTGAGTAATACGATACAACTGCTTTAATTGCAGTGAGAACATCTGAGGTCCGTGCAGAAAAGCAGCAGCAGTGTGTATACTATAACTCAATAATAGTAACAGGCCTTCAATTACACTCTTTATTTGAAGGCTTGAGGGAATTATATCCCAGTCTCTGGAAGTGTTACGTTATGTGACGTTAAGTACATTCACACATCTACTGACAATGTACATCTACATTAGATTTAATTGGACAAATAAATAAAATGAACCATGTGAAGCAACATTTGTTTTAACTGAAGACAAACATAAGGTTCCTGGTTCCTGGCAGAGCTCTCATGAGAGGGAACACCTTAAAAAACAGAGGTGGCCTCAGTGGATAGAAGTGGGATTATCAGAGTAGTTTGTGTTCAGCAGCGTGAAGAATAACAGGGTGTGGTATTCTGTCCATGTGTAGAAACTAAAGTGAATCTTCCATACAAACTCCTATCAGCTGTTGAGACTGGTTTGATCCACTTGATCTGGTAAAGGCACACTCATAGATACCTCTATTCATGTTTAGTTTGTCTTTCCACTTGTGTCATACATCCAATTATTCATTATTCTTCAACCAGCCGACAAATAATCATGCCAGGAAGACATAGAATACGTCAGTAAATGCCCCACTGGTGAATGTAAAAACTGAGGTTGCTAACAAGTGTCTAAATGATACGACTAAATGTCATCATGCCCAACGTTAGCCACCTTTAGCTTAGCGGTGGTGACGTGAAGTCATGTGACCGTGCTGTAGTTCCTTTGTAGCCCAACGTTAGCCGCCTTTAGCTTAGCGGTGGTGACGTGAAGTCATGTGACCGTGCTGTAGTTCCTTTGTAGCCCAACGTTAGCTGCCTTTAGCTTAGCGGTGGTGATGTGAAGTCATGTGACCGTGCTGTAGTTCCTTTGTAGCCCAACGTTAGCCGCCTTTAGCTTAGCGGTGGTGACGTGATGAAGTCCATGTGGACCGTGCTGTAGTTCCTTTGTAGCCCAACGTTAGCCGCCTTTAGCTTAGCGGTGGTGACGTGAAGTCATGTGACCGTGCTATAGTTCCTTTGTAGCCCAACATTAGCCACCTTTAGCTTAGCGGTGGTGATGTGAAGTCATGTGACCGTGCTGTAGTTCCTTTATAGCCCAACATTAGCCACCTTTAGCTTAGCGGTGGTGAAGTCATGTGACTGTTGCTGTAGTTCCTTTGTAGCCCAACATTTAGCCTCCTTAGCTTAGCGGTGGTGACGTGAAGTCATGTGACCGTGCTGTAGTTCCTTGATAGCCCAACGTTAGCCTCCTTTAGCTTAGCGGTGGTGACGTGAAGTCATGTGACCGTGCTGTAGTTCCTTGATAGCCCAACATTAGCCACCTTTAGCTTAGCGGTGATGACGTGAAGTCATGTGACCGTGCTGTAGTTCCTTGATAGCCCAACGTTAGCCTCCTTTAGCTTAGCGGTGATGACGTGAAGTCATGTGACCGTGCTGTAGTTCCTTTATAGCCCAACATTAGCCACCTTTAGCTTAGCGGTGGTGACGTGAAGTCATGTGACCGTGCTGTAGTTCCTTTATAGCCCAACATTAGCCACCGTTAGCTTAGCGGTGGTGACGTGAAGTCATGTGACCGTGCTGTAGTTCCTTTATAGCCCAACATTAGCCACCTTTAGCTTAGCGGTAGGTGACGTGAAGTCATGTGACCGTGCTGTAGTTCCTTTATAGCCCAACATTAGCCACCTTTAGCTTAGCGGTGGTGATGTGAAGTCATGTGACCGTGCTGTAGTTCCTTTATAGCCCAACATTAGCCACCTTTAGCTTAGCGGTAGTGACGTGAAGTCATGTGACCGTGCTGTAGTTCCTTTATAGCCCAACATTAGCCACCTTTAGCTTAGCGGTGGTGATGTGAAGTCATGTGACCGTGCTGTAGTTCCTTTATAGCCCAACATTAGCCTCCTTTAGCTTAGCGGTGATGACGTGAAGTCATGTGACCGTGCTGTAGTTCCTTTATAGCCCAACATTAGCCACCTTTAGCTTAGCGTCGCAATGTGAAGTCATGTGACCGTGCTGTAGTTCCTTTATAGCCCAACATTAGCCTCCTTTAGCTTAGCGGTGATGACGTGAAGTCATGTGACCGTGCTGTAGTTCCTTTATAGCCCAACATTAGCCACCTTTAGCTTAGCGGTGGTGACCTGAAGTCATGTGACCGTGCTGTAGTTCCTTTATAGCCCAACATTAGCCTCCTTTAGCTTAGCGGTGATGACGTGAAGTCATGTGACCGTGCTGTAGTTCCTTTATAGCCCAACATTAGCCACCTTTAGCTTAGCGGTGGTGGCGTGAAGTCATGTGACCGTGCTATAGTTCCTTTATAGCCCAACATTAGCCACCTTTAGCTTAGCGGTGGTGGCGTGAAGTCATGTGACCGTGCTGTAGTTCCTTGATAGCCCAACATTAGCCACCTTTAGCTTAGCGGTGGTGAAGTCATGTGACCGTGCTGCAGTTCCTTGATAGCCCAACATTAGCCACCTTTAGCTTAGCGGTGGTGAAGTCATGTGACTGTGCTGTAGTTCCTTTGTAGCCCAACATTAGCCTCCTTTAGCTTAGCGGTGGTGACGTGAAGTCATGTGACCGTGCTGTAGTTCCTTTGTAGCCCAACATTAGCCACCTTTAGCTTAGCGGTGATGACGTGAAGTCATGTGACCGTGCTGTAGTTCCTTTGTAGCCCAACATTAGCCACCTTTAGCTTAGCGGTGATGACGTGAAGTCATGTGACCGTGCTGTAGTTCCTTTATAGCCCAACATTAGCCACCTTTAGCTTAGCGGCGGTGAAGTCATGTGACTTATCTATCTGATCTATCTGAAAAAACACGACTCGTTCTGCTTTTGGTTTTCCTCACTGCAAAGCATATCTACAGTAAACTGTTGCACCGTGTCCGTCTCGTTGAGTGAGATCATGTGAGGTGGTGCGAGTCTGAGCCCGGCTTTAAAGGCAGACGTCAGGATCATAAAGGGAGAGTTTCGAGTTGCAAGGCTTTATTGTCATGTGCTCACAGCTACAGTGTAGCAGGGTCCTCCAGCAGAGCAACATGAATACATATAGGACATAAAAGAAATATATAACGGATAGAATAATGCAAAAGAATGTTTTGAGATGTGCAAGTTATTACCAATAAAATAGAAATAGTGCAAGAAGAGTCTATATACAAGTAAATGGAATATGATGTGTAGATAAATAATTTGCAAGATGGATGTTCTTTAAAAAGTTCAGTAGGCAAGTTTATTTATAGAGCACTTTTCAACACAAGGCAATTCAAAGTGCTTTACAACAAATGAAAGACATTAAGAAAATGGCATTTAAAATCAGTCATTAAAAAGAAAAGCTAATAAGTACAGACATTTCTCTTTTCCTTCTGAAGCTATTCTATACATCTACCTGTTTGAATGCATATTGAATTGCACATAGAAACCTTACTGGAAACACCGGAGAAAATACACCTGAACATCAGCAGGAGAGGACTCTTTAAAGTAGAGACACTACATGCTGATATACACCTGAACATCAGCAGGAGAGGACTCTTTAAAGTAGAGACACTACATACTGATATACACCTGAACATCAGCAGGAGAGGACTCTTTAAAGTAGAGACACTACATACTGATATACACCTGAACATCAGCAGGAGAGGACTCTTTAAAGTAGAGACACTACATACTGATATACACCTGAACATCAGCAGGAGAGGACTCTTTAAAGTAGAGACACTACACACTGATATACACCTGAACATCAGCAGGAGAGGACTCTTTAAAGTAGAGACACTACATACTGATATACACCTGAACATCAGCAGGAGAGGACTCTTTAAAGTAGAGGACACTACAAACTGATATACACCTGAACATCAGCAGGAGAGGACTCTTTAAAGTAGAGACACTACATACTGATATACACCTGAACATCAGCAGGAGAGGACTCTTTAAAGTAGAGACACTACATACTGATATACACCTGAACATCAGCAGGAGAGGACTCTTTAAAGTAGAGACACTACATACTGATACACACCTGAACATCAGCAGGAGAGGACTCTTTAAAGTAGAGACACTACATACTGATATACACCTGAACTCAGCAGGAGAGGACTCTTTAAAGTAGAGACACTACATACTGATATACACCTGAACATCAGCAGGAGAGGACTCTTTAAAGTAGAGACTCTACATACTGATATACACCTGAACATCAGCAGGAGAGGACTCTTTAAAGTAGAGACTCTACATACTGATATACACCTGAACATCAGCAGGAGAGGACTCTTTAAAGTAGAGACACTACATACTGATATACACCTGAACATCAGCAGGAGAGGACTCTTTAAAGTAGAGACACTACATACTGATATACACCTGAACATCAGCAGGAGAGGACTCTTTAAAGTAGAGACACTACATACTGATATACACCTGAACATCAGCAGGAGAGGACTCTTTAAAGTAGAGACACTACATACTGATATACACCGGAACATCAGCAGGAGAGGACTCTTTAAAGTAGAGACACTACATACTGATATACACCTGAACATCAGCAGGAGAGGACTCTTTAAAGTAGAGACACTACATACTGATATACACCTGAACATCAGCAGGAGAGGACTCTTTAAAGTAGAGACACTACATACTGATACACACCTGAACATCAGCAGGAGAGGACTCTTTAAAGTAGAGACACTACATACTGATATACACCTGAACATCAGCAGGAGAGGACTCTTTAAAGTAGAGACACTACAAACTGATATACACCTGAACATCAGCAGGAGAGGACTCTTTAAAGTAGAGACACTACATACTGATATACACCTGAACATCAGCAGGAGAGGACTCTTTAAAGTAGAGACACTACATACTGATATACACCTGAACATCAGCAGGAGAGGACTCTTTAAAGTAGAGACACTACATACTGATATACACCTGAACATCAGCAGGAGAGGACTCTTTAAAGTAGAGACACTACATACTGATACACACCTGAACATCAGCAGGAGAGGACTCTTTAAAGTAGAGACACTACATACTGATATACACCTGAAGATCAGCAGGAGAGGACTCTTTAAAGTAGAGACACTACATACTGATACACACCTGAACATCAGCAGGAGAGGACTCTTTAAAGTAGAGACTGATATCCACCTGAACATCAGCTGTTCTCTCCTCAGGTGCATTTGATCCGAACATCCCGGAGGAGGGACCCTCGGCGCCCCCTCCTGGCTTCCTGGATGATGTGCACGGATACCTGGGCCACAAAGGAGGTGAGTCTTTCATTTCTACCCTCTTTAGTTTTTTTCTTTGAACAGTTCCCAAACAATAACCTCCTATATGTGTGTGTTACTAGAGGGGGACCACCCGTTGTACCCGCCTCCCCCCGCCTACACCCCGCAGCCTGAACTCAACAAGAACACCCTGGTGCCCGAAGTCAAGTAACACACAATCATTAATACGTCATGTTCAACATAACGGCAACATCTCTGAGAGCACGTCTTCTCTGTCATGTGTCTTGATGTCTGTCTGATTCAGTGCTTTATCCTACATGTCCCTGTCTTCCCCTCCGAGATGAGACCTGATCAGGCTGTGTTCCCCTCCGAGATGAGACCTGATCAGGCTGTGTTCCCCTCCGAGATGAGACCTGATCAGGCTGTGTTCCCCTCCGAGATGAGACCTGATCAGGCTGTGTTCCCCTCAGAGATGAGACCTGATCAGGCTGTGTTCCCCTCCGAGATGAGACCTGATCAGGCTGTGTTCCCCTCCGAGATGAGACCTGATCAGGCTGTGTTTCCCCTCAGAGATGAGACCTGATCAGGCTGTGTTCCCCTCAGAGATGAGACCTGATCAGGCTGTGTTCCCTCCTCAGAGATGAGACCTGATCAGGCTGTGTTCCCCTCCGAGATGAGACCTGATCAGGCTGTGTTCCCCTCCGAGATGAGACCTGATCAGGCTGTGTTCCCCTCAGAGATGAGACCTGATCAGGCTGTGTTCCCCTCAGAGATGAGACCTGATCAGGCTGTGTTCCCCTCAGAGATGAGACCTGATCAGGCTGTGTTCCCCTCAGAGATGAGACCTGATCAGGCTGTGTTTCTCCTCAGAGATGAGACCTGATCAGGCTGTGTTTCCCTCAGAGATGAGACCTGATCAGGCTGTGTTCCCCTCAGAGATGAGACCTGATCAGGCTGTGTTCCCCCTCAGAGATGAGACCTGATCAGGCTGTGTTCCCCTCAGAGATGAGACCTGATCAGGCTGTGTTCCCCTCAGAGATGAGACCTGATCAGGCTGTGTTCCCCTCAGAGATGAGACCTGATCAGGCTGTGTTTCCCTCAGAGATGAGACCTGATCAGGCTGTGTTTCTCCTCAGAGATGAGACCTGATCAGGCTGTGTTCCCCTCAGAGATGAGACCTGATCAGGCTGTGTTCCCCTCAGAGATGAGACCTGATCAGGCTGTGTTCCCCCTCAGAGATGAGACCTGAATCAGGCTGTGTTCCCCTCAGAGATGAGACCTGATCAGGCTGTGTTCCCTCAGAGATGAGACCTGATCAGGCTGTGTTCCCCTCAGAGATGAGACCTGATCAGGCTGTGTTCCCCTCCGAGATGAGACCTGATCAGGCTGTGTTCCCCTCAGAGATGAGACCTGATCAGGGTCTCCTCAGAGATGAGACCTGATCAGGCTGTGTTCCCCTCAGAGATGAGACCTGATCAGGCTGTGTTCCCCTCAGAGATGAGACCTGATCAGGCTGTGTTTCCCTCAGAGATGAGACCTGATCAGGCTGTGTTCCCCTCAGAGATGAGACCTGATCAGGCTGTGTTCCCCTCAGAGATGAGACCTGATCAGGCTGTGTTCCCCTCCGAGATGAGACCTGATCAGGCTGTGTTCCCCTCAGAGATGAGACCTGATCAGGTCTCCTCAGAGATGAGACCTGATCAGGCTGTGTTTCCCTCAGAGATGAGACCTGATCAGGCTGTGTTCCCCTCAGAGATGAGACCTGATCAGGCTGTGTTCCCCTCAGAGATGAGACCTGATCAGGCTGTGTTCCCCTCCGAGATGAGACCTGATCAGGCTGTGTTCCCCTCCGAGATGAGACCTGATCAGGCTGTGTTCCCCTCAGAGATGAGACCTGATCAGGTCTCCTCAGAGATGAGACCTGATCAGGCTGTGTTTCCCTCAGAGATGAGACCTGATCAGGCTGTGTTCCCCTCAGAGATGAGACCTGATCAGGCTGTGTTCCCCTCCGAGATGAGACCTGATCAGGCTGTGTTCCCCTCCGAGATGAGACCTGATCAGGCTGTGTTTCCCTCAGAGATGAGACCTGATCAGGCTGTGTTTCTCCTCAGAGATGAGACCTGATCAGGCTGTGTTCCCCTCCGAGATGAGACCTGATCAGGCTGTGTTCCCCTCAGAGATGAGACCTGATCAGGCTGTGTTCCCCTCAGAGATGAGACCTGATCAGGCTGTGTTCCCCTCAGAGATGAGACCTGATCAGGCTGTGTTTCTCCTCAGAGATGAGACCTGATCAGGCTGTGTTCCCCTCTGAGATGAGACCTGATCAGGCTGTGTTCCCCTCAGAGATGAGACCTGATCAGGCTGTGTTCCCCTCAGAGATGAGACCTGATCAGGCTGTGTTCCCCTCAGAGATGAGACCTGATCAGGCTGTGTTTCTCCTCAGAGATGAGACCTGATCAGGCTGTGTTCCCCTCAGAGATGAGACCTGATCAGGTCTCCTCAGAGATGAGACCTGATCAGGCTGTGTTTCTCCTCAGAGATGAGACCTGATCAGGCTGTGTTCCCCTCAGAGATGAGACCTGATCAGGTCTCCTCAGAGATGAGACCTGATCAGGTCTCCTCAGAGATGAGACCTGATCAGGCTGTGTTTCTCCTCAGAGATGAGACCTGATCAGGCTGTGTTCCCCTCAGAGATGAGACCTGATCAGGCTGTGTTCCCCTCAGAGATGAGACCTGATCAGGTCTCCTCAGAGATGAGACCTGATCAGGCTGTGTTCCCCTCAGAGATGAGACCTGATCAGGCTGTGTTCCCCTCAGAGATGAGACCTGATCAGGCTGTGTTCCCCTCAGAGATGAGACCTGATCAGGCTGTGTTCCCCTCAGAGATGAGACCTGATCAGGCTGTGTTTCCCTCCGAGATGAGACCTGATCAGGCTGTGTTCCCCTCCGAGATGAGACCTGATCAGGCTGTGTTCCCCTCAGAGATGAGACCTGATCAGGCTGTGTTCCCCTCCGAGATGAGACCTGATCAGGCTGTGTTCCCCTCAGAGATGAGACCTGATCAGGCTGTGTTTCCCCTCAGAGATGAGACCTGATCAGGCTGTGTTCCCCTCAGAGATGAGACCTGATCAGGTTGTGTTTCTCCTCAGAGATGAGACCTGATCAGGCTGTGTTTCTCCTCAGGGTCCCCACAGTGTCTGAGGACGATGCTCGAGAAGCCCTGCTGAAGTTCGTGGAATCAAAATGGCGCTACAGCTCCAAACCGGCCAGGAACATGGTCTTCAAACAGCTCAAACCCATCACCGTGTACAGGGTACGAGCACAGCTCTCACAGCATGGGCAATCATTGGGCAATATATCTTATAGTTGATTAATTAAAGAAAGTAGTCAAAAGTATTTCAGGAGAAACACATAGGTCAAGAAAACAAAGGCTTCTCATATCTGTTCATAACACTCAGAATGGTTTGTATTTTTAATTATGGTTGATCGCACTTATTGCATAGGATTGCGTGTAATTTAACGTAACAATTAGTAGAAGTAAATGCGATATGGAATACTCACACGGTGTGCCATGTTCACAGGGTATTAAATGTGCACGTGAGAAAGTCAGCCAACTTTATAATTATTGTGGCGGCTCAATTCCCATTTCAGTTTGAGTCTCCAAGAGGCTGAGTGTGGCTTCATGCTGTGACGCAATGAGAAGGTCCAAACGGAAGTTTAAGAAACGATATTTAATAAACAAAATCAAACACACAATAACGGTCAAACCACACCAAAGGGACAAATGAAGCTTAGCACAAGTTCAGGCAGGAAGACCGATCCCTCCGTATTGCACGTCATGGCAATACTCGCTCCCTTCACTAGATGACAGAGCGCCACTCCTTAGCTAACCTATCACTTCTCAAGCCTAATCATCGCACCTGTTAATCCCTCTATGCTCCCCCCTTTTCTATCAGCTGTCTTCCAGGTGTCAACGCCAACCCTCCTCCACCCCTTCGCCTCCTGCTTCCAACTCAGGGCCAAGCTTAACCTTCTCCCTTCCAACCGGACCTAACCTCTTATCACCACCCCTGCTCTAGACCCGGGGAGTTAATCGGAAACGGTTCTTTCCCTTCCCGAATGATATCCTACAAAACTTTCTTTGACAACTACTGTAGAGTAGTGTCTGCCCGCTGCTGCAGAGAGGACACAACGTTGCTTTCCTATTTCCTGGTCAAAGTTACCTCGAGAGAGACACCCAACACGTGTAAAGCTAGATACATGTACATATTCTCTTGTGCATATCTTTCTCAAAGTGTTCTCATTTAAAAAGTGACCCCCCGTGTCCCCAGCATAAATGACGCATACGTCTTGCACGTGGAGCTATGGTTAGCTTTCTCTTGGCTCCAGTAGTAATGGTGACTACAGACATACATGGTAGTCATGTGACCTCAGCATTTTGTACGTAGTCTCTCAATCTTGTATATTAAGGTTATACTCAGGGCGTCCGCGGGGTCTTAAAAGTATTACAAGTTGATCAATCAATTTAGTGAAAATGAAGACTTTTAAAGGGCATTTTCCAAAGTCTTACATTTTGTAGCTTGTTCTCAATAAGTATCTAAATGGTCCAGAGAGGTTGTGTTCTGCAGTCTGCCTGAATGTAGTCATGGCGTAGGTGTGTCGTGTGATTCTGTGTAGTTTATTGATGGCATCCCGTTGGGTTTGACGTCATCTGAACAGGACGTCGCACGCTCACTGCTCGATAGCGCGCGAAGGTCCGTTTACGCCGGTTGCTAAACAACATCGTTATGGGGAAATGCAAGTCTGCGTCCAAATGGTTGGAAGATAAGGAGGAAGGACAATCCATACAGTATATAGTCAATGTGAGGGAAAGTGTGTGTGAAGGGTTTTACATGTGACTTCCTGCATAGACCCTGCTTTTACAAATCCGGCAGAGCTGTTTGTACACAGAAATACATCTCAGCTTCAAAGGGTAACTTAGAATAACTTCCATTGATCATTTCCTGCTTCTCTTCTTCTGCAGTATCGACTGGAGACGTACACAGAGACCAGAACCAGCGCCTGGGAGTTTGAACCCTTCACTGGTAAAGATGTGCTCTTTAAAGGGGCCCTAGTATGCTTCTTTGTGGTGCTCCCTCTCCTGTAGTGTGTTCTATAGGTGTGAGTGCAGGTTAATGGTCTGCAGAGGCTCGAATGCCTGTGTTCCCTCCAGAGGTAGATTCTCTCCCACTAGCCTAGTCAGTGAAGTCATATGATACAAAATCAGTGCTGACGTTAGTTCAAAGTTGAAGATGGCGTCCTGTTGTTGTTCCACAGGGCAGATGGTGGACGGTCCTCAGTACGGAGCGAGTCCTCCTCCCTGGGACATCCCTCTGATGCTGCCTCAGAGATACAGCGACCGCGTGGAGAAGGCCCGCGTGCCACACTCCTCCTTCGTCAAGGTGACACTCTGTTCCTATGATTGTCTTTCTTAGTGTTTCTCTTTTACCGACATTATGCATTGTGTGTTTTCTAGACGTGTCACAAGTGTCACGGCTGTGGACGAACCCGCTGTGTGGGCTGCCATGGAAGAGGACAGGTGAGACGTCCTGTTTTAAACCTGATTTAAAGGATGTATTAAGAGTTTGAGAACGTTATGGGCTGGGTAACATGAGCCAAAGAAACGCCTCACAATTTAGAAATGATATATATATTATAAAGTATATCGATATAGGGATATAAGACTGGGTATCGTCTTAGATTTAAATGATCTTATCATGGCAGTAAAGTCATTTCCTGAACTCATTAAATCCACATTACTTTGTTTAAAAACTAGAAATTATAAATATTTGGCATATTTCCTTCCCACAAATGTAAAGAGGAATGTGTTTATGAAGGTGTCTTCGTGTTGATCGACTTATCGTTTCAGCTCGTCTCTCTCTGTATTTGTTAACGTACCTTTGTTTTATATAAAATGTAGGATAAAACGCTGCCTCTCTGATTCTGCAGAAACGCTGTCTGTTCTGCCACGGGCACGGTCGCTCCAGAAACAATCGCTGCAACTCCTGCAACGGCCGAGGACGCAAGAGGTGAGAGACTCAACGCTCACTTTTACCCTTTTCTTTTCTTAGCCGCGGCTCCGCGGATTTCCCAGCCTGAACTCAGCCTGAACTCAGCCTGAACTCAGCCTGAACTCAGCCTGAGCTCAGCCTGAACTCAGCCTGAACTCAGCCTGAACTCAGCCCGAACCCAGCCCGAGCTCAGCATGAACTCAGCATGAACTCAGCCTGAACTCAGCCTGAACTCAGCCTGAGCACAGCCTGAACTCAGCCTGAACTCAGCCTGAACTCAGCCTGAACTCAGCCTGAACTCAGCCTGAACTCAGCCTGAACTCAGCCCGAACCCAGCCCGAGCTCAGCATGAACTCAGCATGAACTCAGCCTGAACTCAGCCTGAACTCAGCCCGAACTCAGCCCGAGCTCAGCCTGAACTCAGCCCGAACTCAGCCCGAACTCAGCCCGAACTCAGCCCGAACTCAGCCCGAGCTCAGCCTGAACTCAGCCTGAACTCAGCCTGAACTCAGCCTGAGCTCAGCCCGAACTCAGCCCGAACTCAGCCTGAACTCAGCCCGAGCTCAGCCTGAACTCAGCCCGAGCTCAGCCCGAGCTCAGCCTGAACTCAGCCTGAACTCAGCCTGAACTCAGCCTGAACTCAGCCTGAACTCAGCCTGAACTCAGCCTGAACTCAGCCTCAGACTTTAGGCTGAATAATATTCCACCATCTGATGCTTTCTGCTGCTCCTCCTCTCAGGTGCATCTCCTGCCACGGGAGGGGCTATAAGACCTGCTCCGTGTGTCAGGGCAGTCAGAACATGCTGCACTCCATCCAGCTCACGGTCACATGGTAAGAGCTCCTGCTTCTGCACGTCTGCTTCTGCACGTCTGCTTCCTCGTCTTTTTTAGGTATACAAATACGTTTTTTTTGGGTTTGCAGGAAGAACAACATTAGCAACTTTATCCCCGACCGCCAGCCGGAGTTCCCCGACAAGAACTTTGAGAATGTTTCAGGAGACCCTTTCTTCATCGATGAGAGTAACCTGGTAAAACAAACCACTGCTCACTTTTCCATAATAGACATTCACAAAACACTACATTGGAAATACACATAATACACAGAAACATGCTTCAGCACAAAACAACAGTATTTCGGAGGTGCAGAAAGTACATTGTTCAATCACAGACTCATTATGGTCCATGGATCCATATGGTTAGGATATGTTTAATTATAGAGCCGCTGTTAATTCCATATCTGCAGCATGTGATGCAGATCACCAGCTGGAGAGGTGTGTCCGCCTTCTCTCTGCGTATACAGTACATTACTGAATTGTAGTTAAAGGTCCCCTGTTACACTGTTCTTCATCAAGTATCACAGGTCTCAGGTATATACAGAGCCTGTCTCTGATTGGCTGAAACACCAAACAGATCATTGCAGCATTACCCATAATCCCCTCTGTTTCAGCCCTGTTTCCAAAGTGCTGATTCTCTGTCTGTTACTTCAGATGAGAACAAGGAGCCCCTCCCCACGCCCCTCTGAGAGACATTTGGTTACAAAGAACTCAATGGAGCTCTAGAGGAGATTCAGGTGATAAGGGGGGGTGGGGGGGTAACCTTGGTTGCTGATTGGCTAATGGTTACACAAGACAACACATCGTTATGACATCATAAAGTGGCCAAAATCTGATCAGCTCATTTTCAGACAGGTATTTTCTTGATGTAGAAGAGACATGAAGAAGAGGGGACACATGTTGATGTAGAAGAGACATGAAGAAGAGGGGACACATGTTGATGTAGAAGAGACGTGAAGAAGAGGGGACACATGTTGATGTAGAAGAGACGTGAAGAAGAGGGGACACATGTTGATGTAGAAGAGACGTGAAGAAGAGGGGACACATGTTGATGTAGAAGAGACGTGAAGAAGAGGGGACACATGTTGATGTAGAAGAGACGTGAAGAAGAGGGGACACATGTTGATGTAGAAGAGACGTGAAGAAGAGGGGACACATGTTGATGTAGAAGAGACATGAAGAAGAGGGGACACATGTTGATGTAGAGACATGAAGAAGAGGGGACACATGTTGATGTAGAAGAGACATGGAGAAGAGGGGACACATGTTGATGTAGAAGAGACATGAGGAAGAGGGGACACATGTTGATGTAGAAGAGACATGAAGAAGAGGGGACACATGTTGATGTAGAAGAGACATGAAGAAGAGGGGACACATGTTGATGTAGAAGAGACATGAGGAAGAGGGGACACATGTTGATGTAGAAGAGACATGAAGAAGAGGGGACACATGTTGATGTAGAAGAGACATGGAGAAGAGGGGACACATGTTGATGTAGAAGAGACATGAGGAAGAGGGGACACATGTTGATGTAGAAGAGACATGAAGAAGAGGGGACACATGTTGATGTAGAAGAGACATGGAGAAGAGGGGACACATGTTGATGTAGAAGAGACATGAAGAAGAGGGGACACATGTTGATGTAGAAGAGACGTGGAGAAGAGGGGACACATGTTGATGTAGAAGAGACGTGAAGAAGAGGGGACACATGTTGATGTAGAAGAGACGTGGAGAAGAGAGGACACATGTTGATGTAGAAGAGACGTGAAGAAGAGGGGACACATGTTGATGTAGAAGAGACGTGAAGAAGAGGGGACACATGTTGATGTAGAAGAGACGTGAAGAAGAGGGGGACACATGTTGATGTAGAAGAGGACGTGAAGAAGAGGGGACACATGTGATGTAGAAGAGACGTGAAGAAGAGGGACACATGTTGATGTAGAAGAGACGTGAAGAAAGAGGGGACACATGTTGATGTAGAAGAGACGTGAAGAAGAGGGGACACATGTTGATGTAGAAGAGACGTGGAGAAGAGGGGACACATGTTGATGTAGAAGAGACGTGGAGAAGAGGGGACACATGTTGATGTAGAAGAGACGTGAAGAAGAGGGGACACATGTTGATGTAGAAGAGACGTGAAGAAGAGGGGACACATGTTGATGTAGAAGAGACGTGAAGAAGAGGGGACACATGTTGATGTAGAAGAGACGTGAAGAAGAGGGGACACATGTTGATGTAGAAGAGACGTGAAGAAGAGGGGACACATGTTGATGTAGAAGAGACATGAAGAAGAGGGGACACATGTTGATGTAGAAGAGACGTGAAGAAGAGGGGACACATGTTGATGTAGAAGAGACGTGAAGAAGAGGGGACACATGTTGATGTAGAAGAGACGTGAAGAAGAGGGGACACATGTTGATGTAGAAGAGACGTGAAGAAGAGGGGACACATGTTGATGTAGAAGAGACGTGAAGAAGAGGGGACACATGTTGATGTAGAAGAGACGTGGAGAAGAGGGGACACATGTTGATGTAGAAGAGACGTGGAGAAGAGGGGACACATGTTGATGTAGAAGAGACGTGAAGAAGAGGGGACACATGTTGATGTAGAAGAGACGTGAAGAAGAGGGGACACGTTGATGTAGAAGAGACGTGAAGAAGAGGGGACACATGTTGATGTAGAAGAGACGTGAAGAAGAGGGGACACATGTTGATGTAGAAGAGACGTGAAGAAGAGGGGACACATGTTGATGTAGAAGAGACGTGAAGAAGAGGGGACACATGTTGATGTAGAAGAGACGTGAAGAAGAGGGGACACATGTTGATGTAGAAGAGACGTGAAGAAGAGGGGACACATGTTGATGTAGAAGAGACGTGAAGAAGAGGGACACATGTTGATGTAGAAGAGACGTGAAGAAGAGGGGACACATGTTGATGTAGAAGAGACGTGAAGAAGAGGGGACACATGTTGATGTAGAAGAGACGTGAAGAAGAGGGGGACACATGTTGATGTAGAAGAGACATGGAAGAAGAGGGGACCACATGTTGATGTAGAAGGACGTGAAGAAGAGGGGACACATGTTGATGTAGAAGAGACGTGAAGAAGAGGGGACACATGTTGATGTAGAAGAGACGTGAAGAAGAGGGGACACATGTTGATGTAGAAGAGACGTGAAGAAGAGGGGGACACATGTTGATGTAGAAGAGACGTGAAGAAGAGGGGACACATGTTGATGTAGAAGAGACGTGAAGAAGAGGGGACACATGTTGATGTAGAAGAGACGTGAAGAAGAGGGGACACATGTTGATGTAGAAGAGACGTGAAGAAGAGGGGACACATGTTGATGTAGAAGAGACGTGAAGAAGAGGGGACACATGTTGATGTAGAAGAGACATGGAGAAGAGGGGACACATGTTGATGTAGAAGACACATGAAGAAGAGGGGACACATGTTGATGTAGAAGAGACATGGAGAAGAGGGGACACATGTTGATGTAGAAGAGACATGAAGAAGAGGATTTTTCATAATAGGGGACCTTTTAATATTTACATTTAGCCCAGACCTCCTGCGCTCTGTAGCAATCGATTAGAAGTCGTGGTGTGTGTGTGTGTGGTAGTTATCACATAGCACCACTGCTCACCACCTGCTGACATCAACCAGCAGAGGGTCCAGTCTGTGTTGTGTCGTCTCCTTCCCTCCAGGTGTATCCCATCCAGTCTGTGTGTCTGTGTCGTCTCCTTCCCTCCAGGTGTATCCCATTCAGTCTGTGTGTCTGTGTCGTCTCCTTCCCTCCAGGTGTATCCCATCCAGTCTGTGTGTCTGTGTCGTCTCCTTCCCTCCAGGTGTATCCCATCCAGTCTGTGTTGATGTGTCGTCTCCTTCCCTCCAGGTGTATCCCATCCAGTCTGTGTGTCTGTGTCGTCTCCTTCCCTCCAGGTGTATCCCATTCAGTCTGTGTGTCTGTGTCGTCTCCTTCCCTCCAGGTGTATCCCATCCAGTCTGTGTGTCTGTGTCGTCTCCTTCCCTCCAGGTGTATCCCATCCAGTCTGTGTTGATGTGTCGTCTCCTTCCCTCCAGGTGTATCCCATTCAGTCTGTGTGTCTGTGTCGTCTCCTTCCCTCCAGGTGTATCCCATCCAGTCTGTGTGTCTGTGTCGTCTCCTTCCCTCCAGGTGTATCCCATCCAGTCTGTGTGTCTGTGTCGTCTCCTTCCCTCCAGGTGTATCCCATCCAGTCTGTGTGTCTGTGTCGTCTCCTTCCCTCCAGGTGTATCCCATCCAGTCTGTGTGTCTGTGTCGTCTCCTTCCCTCCAGGTGTATCCCATCCAGTCTGTGTGTCTGTGTCGTCTCCTTCCCTCCAGGTGTATCCCATCCAGTCTGTGTGTCTGTGTCGTCTCCTTCCCTCCAGGTGTATCCCATCCAGTCTGTGTTGATGTGTCGTCTCCTTCCCTCCAGGTGTATCCCATCCAGGGTTTCCCCGATCAGGAGATCTGTGATGCTACCACAAAGATGATCAACGAACACTACGGGCGCTTCAGCTCCACCAGCCGCATCCTGCAGCAGGTGCCCACAAACATGGACCTCAAAATGTGTCTGAAAGAGAGGCAAACAACTGAAGGGAGATGTAAAACAACCACAAGGAGAGATATAAAAGACTACAAAGTATAGACAATGACTACAAAATGACAAAAAACAAACCAAAGAGAATCTAAAAGACCACAAAGTGAGAAAGAAAAGAACAAAATGACCCAAAACAAAAGATGCTTAAAAACCTCATAAAGGTGCAAAAAGATTACGAATTGAAACTACAACCAAAAAGAGATGTAGAAAAAAAAATACAGTGACACAAAAAGATTACAAAGTATTTCAAAATGACTAGAAAGTAACAACAAGACTAAAAGAACATCCTAAAAGACTACAAAAAGTGATGCATAATGACTACAAGACATCAACAGAGACTACAAGGTAACAAAAAGACTACAAAAGGGTGCCAAAGGACTACAAAGACTACAAAAGGGTATCAAAGGACTACAAAAGGGTACCAAAGGACTACAAAGTAACAAAAAGACTACAAAGTAGCAAAAATACTACAAAAGGACTACAAAGTAACACAAACAGACTACTAAAGGGTGCCAAAGGACTACAAAAAGGCGCCAAAGGACTACAAAGTAACACACAGACTACCAAATTACTACAAAGTAACAAAAAGACTACAAAAGGACTACAAAGTAACAAAAAGACTACAAAAGGGTGCCAAAGGACTACAAAGTAACACAAACAGACTACTAAAGGGTGCCAAAGGACTACAAAGACTACAAAAGGGTACCAAAGGACTACAAAGTAACACAAACAGACTACTAAAGGGTGCCAAAGGACTACAAAGACTACAAAAGGACTACAAAGTAGCAAAAAGACTACAAAAAGACTACAAAGTAACACAAACAGACTACTAAAGGGTGCCAAAGGACTACAAAAAGGCGCCAAAGGACTACAAAGTAACACACAGACTACCAAATTACTACAAAGGGACAAAAATACTACAAGAGTGCTAAAGGACTACAAAGTAACAAAAAGACTACAAAAGGACTACAAAGTAGCAAAAAGACTACAAAAGGACTACAAAGTAACAAAAAGACTACAAAAGAGTGCTAAAGGACTACAAAGTAACACAAACAGACTACTAAAGGACTACAAAGTAACAAAAAGACTACAAAAGGACTACAAAGTAACAAAAAGACTACAAAAGGGTGCCAAAGGACTACAAAGTAACACAAACAGACTACTAAAGGGTGCCAAAGGACTACAAAGACTACAAAAGGGTACCAAAGGGACAACAAGACTACAAAAAGTCGCCAAAGGACTACAAAGGGACTACAAAAGGGTACCAAAGGACTACAAAGTAACACAAACAGACTACTAAAGGGTGCCAAAGGACTACAAAGACTACAAAAGGACTACAAAGTAACAAAAAGACTACTAAAGGGTGCCAAAGGACTACAAAGTAACACAAACAGACTACTAAAGGGTACCAAAGGACTACAAAGGGACAACAAAACTACAAAAGGGTACCAAAGGACTACAAAGTAACAAAAAAGACTACAAAAAGGTGCCAAAGGACTACAAAGTAGCACACAGACTACCAAATTACTACAAAGGGACAAAAATACTACAAAAGTGTACCAAAGGACTACAAATTAACAAAAAGACTACGAAAGGGTACCAAAGGACTACAGAGGGACAAACAGACTACAAAAGGGTGCCAAAGGACTACAAAGGGACAAAAAGACTACAAATAAGTACCAAAGGACTACAAAGTAGCACACAGACTACCAAATTACTACAAAGGGACAAAAATACTACAAAAGTGTACCAAAGGACTACAAATTAACAAAAAGACTACGAAAGGGTACCAAAGGACTACAGAGGGACAAACAGACTACAAAAGGGTGCCAAAGGACTACAAAGTAACAAAAAGACTACCAAAGGACTACAAAGGGACAACAAGACTACAAAAGGGTGCCAAAGGACTACAAAGGGACAAAAGGACTACCAAAGGACTACAAAGTAACAAAGAAGACTACCAAAGGACTACAAAGGGACAACAAGACTACAAAAGGGTACCAAAGGACAACAAAGGGACAAAAAGACTACAAAAGGGTACCAAAGGACTACAAAGTAACAAAAAGACTACAAAAGGGTGCCAAAGGACTACAAAGTAACACAAACAGACTACTAAAGGGTGCCAAAGGACTACAAAGACTACAAAAGGACTACAAAGTAGCAAAAAGACTACAAAAAGACTACAAAGTAACACAAACAGACTACTAAAGGGTGCCAAAGGACTACAAAAAGGCGCCAAAGGACTACAAAGTAACACACAGACTACCAAATTACTACAAAGGGACAAAAATACTACAAAAGAGTGCTAAAGGACTACAAAGTAACAAAAAGACTACAAAAGGACTACAAAGTAGCAAAAAGACTACAAAAGGACTACAAAGTAACAAAAAGACTACAAAAGAGTGCTAAAGGACTACAAAGTAACACAAACAGACTACTAAAGGACTACAAAGTAACAAAAAGACTACAAAAGGACTACAAAGTAACAAAAAGACTACAAAAGGGTGCCAAAGGACTACAAAGTAACACAAACAGACTACTAAAGGGTGCCAAAGGACTACAAAGACTACAAAAGGGTACCAAAGGGACAACAAGACTACAAAAAGTCGCCAAAGGAGTACAAAGGGACTACAAAAGGGTACCAAAGGACTACAAAGTAACACAAACAGACTACTAAAGGGTGCCAAAGGACTACAAAGACTACAAAAGGACTACAAAGTAACAAAAAGACTACTAAAGGGTGCCAAAGGACTACAAAGTAACACAAACAGACTACTAAAGGGTACCAAAGGACTACAAAGGGACAACAAAACTACAAAAGGGTGCCAAAGGACTACAAAGTAACAAAAAGACTACAAAAGGGTGCCAAAGGACTACAAAGTAACAAAAAGACTACAAAGTAACAAAAAGACTACAAAAGGGTACCAAAGGAATACAAAGTAACAAAAAGACTACAAAAGGGTGCCAAAGGACTACAAAGGGACAAAAAGACTACAAATAAGTACCAAAGGACTACAAAGTAGCACACAGACTACCAAATTACTACAAAGGGACAAAAATACTACAAAAGTGTACCAAAGGACTACAAAGTAACAAAAAGACTACCAAAGGACTACAAAGGGACAACAAGACTACAAAAGGGTGCCAAAGGACTACAAAGGGACAAAAAGACTACCAAAGGACTACAAAGGGACAACAAGACTACAAAAGGGTGCCAAAGGACTACAAAGGGACAAAAGGACTACCAAAGGACTACAAAGTAACAAAGAAGACTACCAAAGGACTACAAAGGGACAACAAGACTACAAAAGGGTACCAAAGGACAACAAAGTAACAAAAAGACTACAAAAGTGTACCAAAGGACTACAAATTAACAAAAAGACTACGAAAGGGTACCAAAGGACTACAGAGGGACAAACAGACTACAAAAGGGTGCCAAAGGACTACAAAGTAACAAAAAGACTACCAAAGGACTACAAAGGGACAAAAGGACTACACAAGGGAGCCAAAGGACTACAAAAAGATATACATACTACAAAAGGGTGCCAAAGGACTACAAATTAGCAAAAAGTCTACTTCAGGGTGTCAAATGACTAATGCTAATATCAAAATTGATGTTTAAAAACTACAAAGTGATGCATAATGACCGTACATTTCCCTCCCTAAAGATGACTCTCACCCCTCCCTCTCTCCCCTCCGTCTCTCAGCGGCAGACCATCGAGCTGGTTCCTCTCACCCACGCTATCTACACGTACAGTGGGAAGGACTTCAGCTTCTTCATCTACGGGATGGAGAACCAGGTGTTCGCTGCCAAATACCCCTCAGCCTGCTCCATCTTATAAACATATCTCACATACATATATATATATATAACCCCCTATAGTCAAATCGAACCCAATGTCACAAAACACGTTTGTCTTCACACATCCTTTACTCAAGTAGAAGTACAGATACTCGTGTTTAAAAATACTCCGGTGAAAAGTAGAAGTACTGACTAAACTTCTTTCCTCAAGTCAAAGTAAAGAGCTTTGAAGTGTACTTCAGTAAAAAGTACCCATAACTAGCAGCTGCTTTAAAGAGTACCTGACCTCCCTTTATATCAATAGAACAATAATGTCATTGTTAGCTAATGAATGTTTCCATGCTGAACAACGGCAACATGACAACGTTTCCATTGGTCCCTCTTCTTTAGAGAAGACCAGGAAGTGATGGATACACGGATCGTGTTCAAATCAATAGGCAATGACTCTAAAGAATAATGATCACGCATCAAACACACATTCAGACTAAAGGAACCAGCTGTTTGGGAAATGAGAGAAGTAGAAAGTACAGGTATTTGAGTTCAACATGTAAGAAGTAGAAAGTACAGGTATTTGAGTTCAACATGTAAGAAGTAGAAAGTACAGGTATTTGAGTTCAACATGTAAGAAGTAGAAAGTACAGGTATTTGAGTTCAACATGTAAGAAGTAGAAAGTACAGGTATTTGAGTTCAACATGTAAGAAGTAGAAAGTACAGGTATTTGGGTTCAACATGTAAGAAGTAGAAAGTACAGGTATTTGAGTTCAACATGTAAGAAGTAGAAAGTACAGGTATTTGGGTTCAACATGTAAGAAATGGAAAGTACAGGTATTTGAGTTCAACATGTAAGAAGTAGAAAGTACAGGTATTTGGGTTCAACATGTAAGAAGTAGAAAGTACAGGTATTTGAGTTCAACATGAGAGAAGTAGAAAGTACAGGTGTTTGAGTTCAACATGTAAGAAGTAGAAAGTACAGGTATTTGAGTTCAACATGTAAGACTTTAAAATGACCACAAAATGTAATATTAAAATCATTTTATATATATATATATTCATCTCTTTATATACACATCAATATATATATATTTTATATTAATTTATCACAGTGGCTACCAAAGATATTTACTAATTAAAACTAATTAAGCGTGTTTCTGTATCGGAAATCGTTTATACAGGCGCTGATATTATGGCTTGTGTATCTCCACTAATGAAAGAAACAGGCGTTACAGGTCGAGTGCAGAATAATGGATCTATCTTTCTGTAACGAGGCCCATCAATCAGCTCAGATACTCATTTTTACAGCTTGTTAATTATAAAAATAAGTATAAATATATGTAGATTAGTTTTGTATGTCTCCTCTGTGTGTGAGGATACGGTGCGTTCAATTACCAAACGAAGCCTTAACATTACGCTAAAACATTTACATTGTATATGTGTATATGTAATCGTCTCAGTTTACTGCTGGGATGACCTTTAGGGTTTTAAATCTGCGTTTAAGAAGGAAATCCCATCTTCTTTCCCACATTTTGAATTCTAAATTACTCGGGATGCACGAGGATATCGGAACATAAAGACTTTTAATCAGGGGGTGTCCAACTCAAGGCCCGGGGGCCAAATCCGGCCCGCGACTTCATTTCATGTGGCCCCGCAAGAGCTCTGAAAGAATATAATAAGTTTATTACGGGTACAGGCCGATTTACAGAAGTACGATGTCCATAAACTACATGTCCCACAATGCATCTGAAATTTGACTTTTTTTCTTAGAATTTGACTTTTTACAAAATTTCACTTTTAAATCATTTTGTGACATGAGCACTGAAGACACTTGCAATAATTTGCCCTAGACTTCTGCTTTCAGACGTAGTTCATTATTTAGTTATCAGATAATAATCCAATGCAGAGGCAATAATGTGTATTAAGATATCAGAATGTGTATAACATACTTTAGCATCCAAATACTTAAAAGTAACAAAAAATTATTTCGAATTTTCTGAAATATATAAATATGAAATCACTGGATTATAATTAGCATTAAAGCATCATTTTAATTTTGTAAAAGTGGAGCAAACTGTAAAGGCTTCTTTATACTGCCATATTTAATCAAATGGATACATGTGATCAGAAGATACTTTTCTGTAACGAGGCCCCAGCGATCAGCACGTGATACTTGGCATCATTTTACAGCCTTTTTGAATATAAATATATGTAATTTCTTTTGTCTTCTTTGTTTGTTAGAGTCTCAGGTTTCTGTATAAAATCCATCCAAATCTCATCTTTTATAAAACATGTGGTTTCTGTGTGTCTGTCTTTTACACAGGAAATGTTTAGAGACATAATAAATGTAAAGCTGGAGATTATTTCCAGGCTTCGGCTTCAATATGCTTTTTAAATATATGATTTGATATACATAATAAAAGATGTCATGGTTTCAGTGTCTGAGTCTTCTGTGAAAACACTAAGGAACATAAAACACACGTTTAAAAGATCTTTTCAAATACAACAGAACAATGGAAGTCTCTGACGCTCGGCCCCAGCAGGGGGTCAACCTTTGCAACACATTGTCGGAAACCCCATATTATCTTTATAAATTCACCTTTCAATTCAAAAATGTCATGTGATTAAATATTGATTTTTAATGATCGGAAGATTCATACAAGTAGTACCAATAGGCGCATTCACACTGCAGTACTTTTCCCACAAAGGTTCATGCGAACTTAGTTCAGTGAACTCTTTTATCGCGTTCACACCAAAAAGAGCCGGTACTAAATATAGCTCTTTTCTCACAAAAGAGCCGCTCGAAAGTCCCTGCTAGAGAGCAGGGACTTTCGAGCGGCTCTCTTGTGAGAAAAGAGCTATATTTCTGATTGGCTGGGCGGATTGCAAACCACGCCCCGTAAAACTCCCAAAAAGTGTTGTGAAGCGGCCATTTTATTATCCTCGCGTTAGCATTATTAGCATTAGCATTAGCCCAGCGCAGAAACGCAGAGAGACTAACTTATGGCAACACAAAATAAAACATGGGAGCGGTGGAGATGAGGAGGTGTCGGCGTTCTGGCGATTTACTGGGAAGGCTCCAGTAGAAGCTGCTGGGAGTCCCAGCAGCTTCTACTGGAGCCTTCCCCAACTCCGGGGACTTCCGGCCGGGGACTCCGGGGGGCAGTATACGCCGTGAAGTGGTTTGTAGCCTGCCAGTAAACCCAAAGCAGAAGAAGAAGAAGTGAAGTCAGCGGCTTCATTTGCCTAATCCACCCTCAGGGACTTATTCCGGTGTGAACGCGATCTGAACTTAGTTCATGAGAACTAAAGAGTTTGCATGAACTAAGTTCTCAGGAACAAAGGTTCATGAGAACTCTTTTATCGCGTTCACACCAAAAAGAGCCGGTACTAAAATTAGTTCATGAACCTTTTTACCCGCGGCTCTCTTGTGGGAAAAGAGCTATGTTTCTGATTGGCTGGGCGGATTGCAAACCACGCCCCGTAAAACTCTGAAAATGCCATGTTTATTTCCTCGCATTATTGCCCAGCGCACCAACGGAGAGAGTACTATTTTTGAAAGCAGTTATGGAAGTGTTTGCAAAGAAGTCATCGGAGCGGTGGAGTGATGAGGATGTGTCGGCGCTTCTGTCGATTTACTCTGAGGACGCGACCCAGCGTCTGGATGCTCTGCTCGGCCACAGGCCCTCATTCTCCGGCACAGCGCTGGTGTGGGAGGCAGCTGAAATGGCGTATTCAGTGTTCGACAACGACGAAGAAGGTAAAAATAAACTACATATGCACTGCACTGTTTTAATCTGCACAATACTGGTCTCATATGTACCTTTATTTGCTCAGTACATCGAGCTGGCCATGCTAGGCTGAACTTCACTGTTAGCATGCCGACCCTGAGCAGGCTAATAACAGCTAGCTGGCTAACTATTCTCGGCCGCTATGAATACGTTTTGACTTGTGAATAAGTGTGCAATGTTTCTGTAATTTGCTTCACTAACTAATCGTGTGTTTTCAGGGGCAGAGATGGGACAACTCTCCCTAGAAACGAGTGAGCTTTCCCCTCCAGATCGGGACAGCAGTCCTCGCTCGTCTCCATTTCCACCAACCAAACGCAAAGGTACATACAAACACACAGTTACTACTCTGGTCTTGAAAATAACGTTATGCATCGAACTGATGTCCACTAATCACGTTTATTTCCGTCTTGGTACAATTATGAAACACCGTGAAAATACATCGTTTACACTTTTAGCGCCTTTTTTCACTCTCTCACAAACTTCCGGGCTAGAGGTTGCATGACTTCCGGTAGATTTTTTTGCCAAAAAAACTAAGTTCAAGCATACATTAAGCACTCTTCACAAATACAAAACAATAAATAAGGGCACTACACACACACAGTGTGTGTGTGTGTATATATATATATATATATATATATATATATATATATATATATATATATGTACACACAAAAGTGTGTGTGTATATATATATATATACACACAAAGTATGTGTGTATATATTATGCTATTTGATCCTATCTTACCTTCTTCTTTACACCCGCATTTTTTACACTGTCCCTGACTACACCCTGTCCAATGTTGTCTCCGTGAAAAACCTAGTAAACAAATGCCTTGTATGTTGTAAAACTACATGGAGAATAAACTGATCTTGTATTTTGCTTATTTGTCCTCTTAGGAAAGCGGGCTCGGGATGAGAGCTTCCTTGAAACCATCGCGGCGATGGAGGACCGGCGTGCCATAGCCAGCAAGGAGAGTGAGGACCGACGTGCTATGGCCAGCAGGGAGATGCATGACGAACAGATGTTGTCTGTCCATAAGTCCCAGGAAACAGACGACAATCTGGTCATGGTGATGTCGCGCCAGGCTGACGCGATGTCGCGCCAGGCTGACGCGATGTCGCGCCAGGCTGACGCGATGTCGCGCCAGGCTGAGGCGATGTCGCGCCAGGCTGAAGTGTCTGCGCAGCAACAGCAGGCCTTCCAGGTTGGGCTTCTGGCAGTGCTTTCAGAGCTGGTGAAATCCAACAGGCCTTCTTCGCTGTAGTGTGTGTGTATATATAGGGGGGGGGGGGGGGGGCTGTGGCTCAGTGGGTATTGTGCTGTACTTTGAATCGGGGGGTAGCAGGTTCGAGTCCCACTGCAGTCAGCATGTCGTTGTGTCCCTGGGCAAGACACTTCACCCCAAATTGCTCCTGTGGTTGTCCACAGTATTGAGTATGTAAGTCGCTTGGGATAAAAGCGTCTAACAAATGACCTGTTTTGATATTGACACTTTACTTGCACTAAGGTGTGTCTGCTGCGGAGCCTATCCCTACACCTGGGACAGTTTATTCTGTATTGTTATTATATATATTGCCACTGTTACTATATTGTTTTGGTACTAAAACTTTAACTTATACGACACACCTGGGACAGCGTGATGCCTTTATTGTTATGTCTTGACTGTGCTAAATAAAAGAGAACCTACATAGCGATTAAACAGATCCTGTATCTTGCTTATTTCTCCTCTTAGTCTTACGCATACACAAATAATTTATCATATCATTTTGAGATAAATAATGAAAATACAAGGGTTAATATCCTTTTCTTAAATCAGCCCGAGAGGACACTATATAAATAAATGTACATTGTTGTAAAGTACCCTTATAACTGTGGTGTGTCTGCACTATTGTAATTGTGTCTGTCTTGACTGGTAAATAAAAGAGAACCAAAAGCACTGTAGAAAATATCAGTTTTATTGTCAATTAACAAATTTCAACACTGTTGAGATGCCTCATAAGGGCTGTGCGCGTGTCTTGGGGAGGCTGCCCCCCAGCCTCGCCAATGGCTGGCGCTGGCCCATCAAGCTGGGTCGGCGGTAAGGCAGTCCATTCGGCCCTGTACTCATCGCCATTACTCTCACAAAGGTTATGTAATATGCAACATGCTGCCACCTGAATTTTTATCTTGTCAATCTTGCAGTCGTTTCGCTTCATCAAGCACCTCCATCTGCCCTTCAGTCTGCCAAAAGCGTTCTCCACCACCACTCGTGCTCGGCTTGTTTTGAAGTTGTACACATGTTGCTCGTGTGTGAGCCTTCCATTATCTTGGAACGGTTTCATCAGCCATCTTTGCAGGGGGTAGGCTGAGTCACCAAGGATATAGTAACCCACATCATGTCCACCAATATCCCTTGTCACATGAGGAAGTAGACCACCCCTATCCACAAAACTACCCAGTGATGACATGCCTAACACTCTGCTATCATGCATGCTACCTGGTAAGCCGACAAAAACACTCCAAAAGAGGCCCTTGCCATCCACAACACCCTGCAGGACGAGCGAGTGCCAGCCTTTGCGGTTGAAATACTCGTTGTGGTGTTCCTCTGGTCTCAGAATGGGGATGTGTGATCCATCTACTGCACCTACACACTGTGGCACACCCCATCTGCGCTCAAAAAATAACGCCATCTCCTTTAACTTGTCAGAGTTCGGCCATGGCATAAACTCAGGAAGGAGTAGCGTCACAACAGAGGAGCAGAACTCGTGCACACAGCAAAGCACCGTAGAGATGCCGACTCCAAACAAATGAGAGATGGTCCTGTACTCAGAGTTGGTCGCAAGTTTCCACAGTGCTATGGCGATTTTTTTACACACGGGTACACACTCCCGGAAGTTTGTGTCGCTTCTCCTCAACGTTGCTTCCAGGCGAGAACAGAGGTATTGAAAAGACTGCTTGGACATTCGGAAATCTTTAATCCACTGCTCATCGGTGTACGTTGGCACCACCGTCTCCCACCAGGCCGAGGTTCTATTGTTCACCCAGAGAGAGCGTGGGATACGACGCGCACCGTAGTATTCGCATATCTGGAACACATACAAAGGCACAAATTAGCTCTACATGGGTCATTCCAGAATTGGAGGACAATTTAGACACCAACATTTTTGAAAAATGAACCTTTAATTTTATAAAGAATGGTTATGTATTTAGGAAAAAGAGATTCGCCCAGCTAGGCATCAAATGTATATATTCCAATGAAGAATTACCCCGGTTACTCTAATTATAGTAACAGGGTGGAAAGTAACAGGGTTGAAAATTATTAAGAATTACTGTTATTTAAAATATGTTTATGATTTAACAAATTGATTTTACCATTACAAGAGACATATATCAATAGAATAATACCAAAAAAAGTAAATAAAATCCCTATTTAAAATGTTATATTTGACTTGCAAGTTGGTCACCAAGATTTTGTATATGGGGGACATGAAATGTTTTCCAATTCTGGGATGACCCACATAACTCCACAAATCCTACATTAGATAGTATTATGATTTACTGATAACTTACCATTGCTGTTCTTATGGCGTGATAACGCTCATCATCCTCAGCCGCCCTACAGTCAAACAATGCCAGAGAGCGTGCATTCCGTCGTCCAATCCTTTTGATATCGCTTCTTACCCGTCTTCGCTTCCGAAGCAGCGTTGCTATTTCATTTGAGGTGGTGTAGATCTGCTTTTGTGGCTTAAATAACTCAGTTACAACGCTGTATAACACGAGCACAAAAACCACAACATCAGTCAACTCCATCATGTCTGAGGTCGGAAGTTTGTGTTGTTCTTCTTATCTCGGTTTTTGGCGGATTGCAACTTTAAGGTGCATACCGCCACCCACTGTACTCGCCGTGAAGTGGTTTGCGGCCTGCCAGTAAACCCAAAGCAGAAGAAGAAGAAGAAGTGACGTCAGCGGCTTCATTTGCCTAATCCCCCCCCCCAGGGACTTTTTCCGGTGTGAACGCGATCTGAACTTAGTTCATGAGAACTAAAGAGTTCTCATGAACTAAGTTCTCATGAACCTTTGTGGGAAAAGTACTGCGGTGTGAATGCGCCCAATACTGTTTCCATCAAAAAAGTGACAGGTGCTGTGACAGGTCACACCTGCTACTACTTATGCTAATGACCCCCTGTGTATGCTAATGACCCCGTTATGACCCCTTTGTATGCTAATGATCCCTTTGTATGCTTATGACCCCTTTGTATGCTAATGACCCTGTTATGACCCCTTTGTATGCTAATGACCCCATGTGTATGCTAATGACCCCCTGTGTATGCTAATGACCCCCTGTGTATGCTAATGACCCCGTTATGACCCCTTTGTATGCTAATGATCCCTTTGTATGCTTATGACCCCTTTGTATGCTAATGACCCTGTTATGACCCCTTTGTATGCTAATGACCCCATGTGTATGCTAATGGTCCCCTGTGTATGCTAATGACCCTGTTATGACCCCTTTGTATGCTAATGACCCCATGTGTATGCTAATGACCCCATGTGTATGCTAATGACCATCTTTGTATGCTAATGACCCCGTTATGACCCCTTTGTATGCTAATGATCCCTTTGTATGCTTATGACCCCTTTGTATGCTAATGACCCTGTTATGACCCCTTTGTATGCTAATCAATCAATCAATCAATCAATGTTTATTTATATAGCCCAATATCACAAATGTTACATTTGTCTCAGTGGACTTCACAGTTTGTACAAAATATCAGTATGACAATAAGACACCCTCTGTCCTTAGACCCTCACATCGTACAAGGAAAAACTTCCGAAGAAAACCCACAGTTTAAAGGGAAAAATGGGAGAAACCTCAGGGAGAGCAACAGAGGAGGGATCCCTCTCCCAGGACGGACAGTCGTGCAATAGATGCCGTGTGTAAATTGAAAAGATAATACATTTGCAACATAGGTAGTCCAAATGTTTGGAAATGCATGTGTGTGTAATAGGAAGATGGATCCACGAGGATATCCATCCAGGACCTATGATCCAGGACCACAGCCACGACTCAAGATCCAGGGCTCGTGATGCCGGACACAGGACCGCAGGATCATCCATGACTCCGGATCCCAGCGTATATAGACACCAAAAAGAAAGAAATTTGGGGAAGCTGGGTTAATCGGAACATGGGAGTACACAGGTATAGACAGAGAGAAGGAAGAAGTAAGATGTCCCCCGACAAACTAAGCCTATATCAGCAAAACTAGGGGCTGAATCTAATCAGCCCTAACTATAAGCTTTATCAAAAAGGAAGGTCTTAAGCGCACTCTTAAAAACGGATAGGGTGTCTGCCGCCCGAACACAAACTGGAAGCTGATTCCACAAATGTGGAGCTTGATAAGAAAAGGCTCTGGCTCCCATTGTACTTTTAGAGACTCTAGGAACAACCAACAACCCTGCATTCTTGGAACGCAATGCCCTAGTAGGACAATAGGGTATAATGAGTTCTTTAAGGTAAGATGGCGCCTGCCCATTAAGGGCTTTGTAGGCGAGAAGAAGAATTTTAAATTCTATCCTGTGTTCTATAGGGAGCCAGTGTAAGGCAGCCAGAACAGGAGTAATGTGGTCCCTTTTCCTAACTCTGGTTAGGACACGAGCTGCCCCCATGTGTATGCTAATGGTCCCCTGTGTATGCTAATGACCCTGTTATGACCCCTTTGTATGCTAATGACCCCATGTGTATGCTAATGACCCCATGTGTATGCTAATGACCATCTTTGTATGCTAATGACCCCGTTATGACCCCTTTGTATGCTAATAGCCCCTTTGTATGCTAATGACCCCGTTATGACCCCCTTTGTATGCTAATGACCCCGTTATGACCCCCTTTGTATGCTAATGACCCCGTTATGACCCCTTTGTATGCTAATGGACCCTTTGTATGCTAATGACCCCGTTATGACCCCCTTTGTATGCTAATGACCCCGTTAGGACCTCCTTTGTATGCTAATGACCCCGTTATGACCCCTTTGTATGCTAATGACCCCGTTATGACCCCTTTGTATGCTAATGACCCCGTTATGACCCCATTTGTATGCTAATGACCCCGTTATGACCCCTTTGTACGCTAATGACCCCGTTATGACCTCCTTTGTATGCTAATGACCCCGTTATGACCCCTTTGTACGCTAATGACCCCCTGTGTATGCTAATGACCCCGTTATGACCCCTTAGTTTGGCTAATGACCCCGTTATGACCTCCTTTGTATGCTAATGACCCCGTTATGACCCCTTTGTACGCTAATGACCCCCTGTGTATGCTAATGACCCCGTTATGACCCCTTAGTTTGGCTAATGACCCCGTTATGACCTCCTTTGTATGCTAATGACCCCGTTATGACCCCTTTGTATGCTAATGACCCCGTTATGACCCCTTTGTTTGGCTAATGACCCCGTTATGACCTCCTTTGTATGCTAATGACCCCGTTATGACCCCTTTGTATGCTAATGACCCCGTTATGACCCCTTAGTTTGGCTAATGACCCCGTTATGACCCCCTTTGTTTGGCTAATGACCCCGTTATGACCCCTTAGTTTGGCTAATGACCCCGTTATGACCCCTTAGTTTGGCTAATGACCCCGTTATGACCCCTTTGTTTGGCTAATGACCCCGTTATGACCCCCTTTGTTTGGCTAATGACCCCGTTATGACCCCTTAGTTTGGCTAATGACCCCGTTATGACCCCTTAGTTTGGCTAATGACCCCGTTATGACCCCTTAGTTTGGCTAATGACCCCGTTATGACCCCTTTGTTTGGCTAATGACCCCGTTATGACCCCTTTGTTTGGCTAATGACCCCGTTATGACCCCTTAGTTTGGCTAATGACCCCGTTATGACCCCTTTGTTTGGCTAATGACCCCGTTATGACCCCTTAGTTTGGCTAATGACCCCGTTATGACCCCTTTGTTTGGCTAATGACCCCGTTATGACCCCTTAGTTTGGCTAATGACCCCGTTATGACCCCTTAGTTTGGCTAATGACCCCGTTATGACCCCTTAGTTTGGCTAATGACCCCGTTATGACCTCCTTTGTATGCTAATGACCCCGTTATGACCCCTTTGTATGCTAATGACCCCATTATGACCCCTTTGTTTGGCTAATGACCCCGTTATGACCCCTTTGTAACCCTAACCCTAGCCCCTTACTGTACAGTATTAATAATTTTAAAGATCTTATTTAGGTTTTAATATGATTGGTGTTAAGGATGTTCTTTTTAAGTTGTGTGAGACTGTTAACTAATGTTGAATTACTTTAGTTTAATACACTTTGAAGTGAGCAACACTTTACAACGGGTAGAATAGTACTTTGTAAGGAATTGGGTTTCTTTCGGGCTGTTTTAGTGAGACAATGCCGTTTTTGATATGTTTAAGTTTCAAGGCTTTATGTCATATGCCCATTGTCACATTGCCACAGTGTCGATATGTCAATGAAAAACATGCTGTTATTCTGATCAAAAGTTGTGTTCAATGGCATTAAAACGATAAAACCGCTGCTGAAGGTTAATCCAATGTGTCTGAAATGATTACGGATAATCCATCTTCATATTTATGTCAATAACGGAGTTTCCATATACATGTATTCACCAATGGGTAATGTTTATATGGGTTTTAGGAACTTCTCCTCGACTTTTTTGGCTCTAACGGTTAAAAAGAGGTGTCAATCATCAAAATCGACCGAGGGGGGCCAGAGATATGGAAAATGCACCCAAATGACCCCAAAGGTGCTAAACCTCTAAAAAGGTCACATGTCACTTGTTTTGCATCAATCTTGATTCAGGGTAACTTATTTTATGTTGTAGTTTGGATTCCTAAAGCTTTTAGTCTACTAACCCATCATTCAAGGGTTTCACTTGAATGATGGGTTAGTAGACTAAAAGCATGCAAGTAATGTTTTTGTTTTGGACGGACATTTTTGGACTCCTGACTGTCCCCACCTACCGCCTTAGCACCATGGGAGCCAGGGCTTTGAGCTGCACCGCGCCCAGGCTATGGAGCTCTCTGCCTCCTCACATCAAACAGTCTGACTCCATCACGACATTCAAATCCCACCTGTTTAAACTGGCCTACTCACTCTAAAGCACATTCAACCTGCTATCACAGACCCTCCTCTCACTCCTCTCACTCCGTCACTCCACACTCTTGTCTCGCCTGTCTCATGCTGTCATGCGGCTGTATCGCCTTGTCGGTTCGATTACATTGTGTTCCGTTTTTGTTTTAGCGGTTTTAACTTTTAAATGCCCTGTAAGGCGACCTTGGGTGTCCTGAAAGGCGCCTCGAAATAAAACATATTATTATTATCATTTACATTTTTTTACTATGTTCAATCTGAATTTACTTTAAAATAAAAAAATTCTATATTGATTCTGACTTTTCTACATCCAATCATTGCTTTGATTTTTTTTGTAATTAATTTACCCCTTTTAGAAGTGAAGATATAGACCCCATTTACACGGGAACGTTTGCGTAAACGCACCATATGCGCTGAAAATCTTCGGTTCACACCGGGGTCACACGCATTCGATTCATTTAACGTGTCCGTTCCATAGACTGTATATATAAATGGACGTAGGGTCCGTGACGTCACCCATACAATTCTGCAGAGTTGCCGCGAAGCCCTAAGTAGGCGGAGTCGGCAGTAACGTCAGAGTCTAACTCCCGCCTGTTCCAAATAAGGGCAAAGAGGCGGAGCCGAGGCGGGACCTGCTTCTGAAGCACAAGGCGGGGCTCCGAGCTCCCGATCTAATGATGGGAATTCCGGCTCTTCTTGGTGAGCCGGATCATTTGACTCGGCTCACCAAGAAGAGCCGGCTCTTTCGGATCCCAAACGGCTCTTCAGTTTACCACATATTATACCTTTATAATTAAATCAAATGTAGCCCTGTTTTGACTAATGAATGATGTATATGTGTACACATATATCACTTAAATTATACATCCTTTGTACGGAAGTATTCAAAAGTAAAAATTACATATTTAATCATTATTTGCCAATTGTTTTCATTGCATTCACAGACCCGTGTACCTCTCTGATCCCACCCAATGAATGCACTGACTTGCTTGTAGAACCACGCTACACAAAGCCGATAGCAACACCTATACAAACTTAAGCAAAGACATTTTAAAAAGGGGCTACTGTATGGACATTTTAAAATTATATTTAAAGAAAAGGCCCTGACAAAACAGCAGGGCTCTGTTTCAGAAACTATAGACAAAAAGACAGCAGCAGCTGACATCAAATCTTTGCTGAGCCTAAGGATAATCATAAATAAATAGCAGAGTGAAAATAAATATATTGCAATACTCAAAACAGCAGCGTCCAACCGTCTCTAACCCTTGGATATTACATGTCACTGCATCATGCACGGAGCAGCTGTAGCGCGGAGATCATCATCATCATCATTCTGTCTTGTATTACTTAACAAAAAAACGGCGAGCCGGCTTCCGTCGTTCACTTAAAAGAGCCGGCTCGAAGATATATATTCGAGCCGGGACGTCGGGGGGGTTCTGTCACAATCCTAATGTCATGTCACGTCTTTAGTTTAGTCTGTCTTGGGTGTTATGTTGCTGTTCTGTTCCCGCCTGTGTCTTGTCATCCTGTCGTTAGTTTCCCTGGTGTGTCTGGTTGTCTGATTGTGTTCACCTGTTGCCCTTGTGTTTCTCCTCCCCTGCCCGGCTGTTTCTCGTCTCGTGATTACCCCTCCCTGGATTTAGTCTTGTCTCTTCCTGTGTTCGGTGTCGGTTCACTGTCCTCCCTTCACGTCATGTTTCTTGGTTGTCTCTCCGGTCTTCCTCCGTGTTTCTCACGGTCAGTTTTTGTGTAGTTGTTTTCTGTTACCGTTTCAAGTTATGTTTCGTTAATCATCTTTTAAATAAAGCTCGCTTTTGTCTCGAGACCTTTTTCCGTTTTTTGTAGTCTGCATTTGGGTCCTACTTTTTCCACGATTCCTAACAACGATTGAGTTTCCATGAGTTCTGGGATTACAATCTGGTGACTAAATGAGTTTCTGTGAGATATCTGGGTTTAATTGGTTTCAAGGAGCTTTTAGATGATATGTTGAGTGATTACATCTCCAGGAAATCATGGAGTTTCTGTGTGATATTTGGGAGTTTCAAGGAGCTTTTAGATTATATATTGTGACTGTAAATTAGTTTCCAGAAGTTATTTTAAGTAAGTAGTGAGTTTCCAGCAGTTTGTCTGAGTGTTTTTGAGGTGAACAAGTCAATTTCCTCTCATTACTTATTAGGACATACATTTTGAACTCCTACGAAGACCCATATATCTAAATTAATAGATATATAATAACACATCAGTCAAGGGGCAAGGTGTGTGTGTGTGTATGTGTGTTACTTTGATGTGTCATTTCATCTGATTGTGCGTGTGTGTGTGTGTGTGTGTGTGTGTGTGTGTGTGTGGGCCTGTTTTAATGTAATTAATTGTGATTACAGCACCACAGATCATTGGAGGTTATAAAAACATGTGACCACAAGGTGGCGCCCTGGTTGCATTTCTGAAGGCATGTTTACTTCAGGTGCTGTGGGAAATATGTCAATTCAAGACTCTTTTCAGCTTCTCTGATCTTTCCCTGAAAGTTGAGGAGTGTGTGTTGGTTTGGGAAACACGCAGGGACAATCAGGGGAAATCAATTATACAGAAGATAGTCCTGCTGTATTAAAGTGCATTTAGTGGTGATCGCACGTCTGTTTGTTTCTCAACCATTAAAATAAAATACAATAAAAATGTATTTTAAAAAAGTGTCCTACCGCTGTATTATATACAGTCACTTTTACGCTGCTATGGACAATGTTGCACTCCCTTTTTGCACTAAGTACGTCATCTTTTTTATATATATCCTGCTTACTTGAAGTAAACGGTTATTTTGTTTTGTAAATGATTGAGTGTTCTTGCATTTTAATGTATGAGTTTTTTTTATATCTCGGGACTTTAAATCTTTCTGTGTGTATAAACATATGTTGAGATGGACAATAAAGTTGACTTTGACTTTTGACTGATTTGACAGTTATATTTCCGAGTTTAGATTTTTCCGAGCGGTCCCTGAAGGTATCGTGAGTTTCCTCTCCTCCTATATGAGTTCACTTTAAACTGCAGGTAGACTCTGTCCGGTAAAGACTGACCGGTAAACTCTGTCCGGTAAACTCTGTCCGGTAAACTCTGACCGGTAAACTCTGTCCGGTAAACTCTGTCCGGTTAAATCTGTCCGGTAAACTCTGTCCGGTAAACTCTGTCCGGTAAACTCTGTCCGGTAATAAACTCCTAAATTACGGTGCATCATCACGGAATATCAGACCCTCTGCTGCTCGGTGAGTGAAACACTTTATTCCGTTTTTAACTGAAGCGGTGCATTGTGGACTTTGATGTTCTTTAATTACATGTTTAATTAAAGTCTGGTGTTCAGTGAGAAGAGAAACAGTCACATTTAATGAAACTTAAATTGACTTTAGATGCTGATTATTTCCCCCAAAATGTGGTGTTTCAGTCACATCCTTAACAACTCACTCTCAGCATCACTTCTTCACATTTCCAGGATCTTCTGGATCCATCTTCCAGCCTTTTTTAACTTCACTTTTTTAACGTGTTAGAATTAAGGAGTCTTTAGTTTTTAATGAGTTTCCAGGAGCTTTTGGATGAAATGTTGGGATTCAAACTCATTTCCCAGGACCTCTCGTAGTACTTTTGGGGATTCCTTTTGATTTTGGACGATATCTGGTGAGTTCTAAAGAGTTTATTTCACATTTCTGATATTTTCCAACTATAAATTAGTGTTTGTATATGTTGTGATGCTTAATGAGTTTTTTGATATTTGAAAAGGAGTTTTTATATGATGTATTGGGATTTTGGTGTTATAAGTGTATCCGTCGCTTTGGATAAAAGCGTCTAACAAGTAACATGTAATGTATCCAGAGGTTTTTGGAGGATATTTAGAGATAATTGATGACTTTCGTTGAATCTGTCGAATACTTTGTGATTTTTAATGAGTTTCCTCGACCTTTTGAAGTTTATTTTTGAAATGACTTTCCATGAGTTGTGATATTTGTAATGAGTTTCAATGAATTTCTAGAGGATATATTGTGAATACTTCTTCTACTTTATTAAGAATGACTTTAGTCCACATTGTGTCAGCGAGTCGTATATTTACTACTACTCTAAGAGATTCCATCTTATTGGGAATGATGGAACAAGACCTCCTTTCTTATAAAATACCTGTAGTATTTTGGCTATCTACCTATCTCTATCTCTCTCTCACGCTCTGTATCTATCGATCGATCTATCTATAAGATTCCCAAACTATCAGCTGATGTTCTGAAGACAGTAACGTCTCTGAGTAACTCCTCATTGTCCTGCCTTTCCTGTTATGGAGTTCAACTCTGCTGTACAATCTGTTTCCTGTGTGTGTGTGTGTGTGTTGTTTTCCTGTCTGCATTGTGTAATTGTGTGTCTCCCGTCAAATGGTAGTAGTCCTGCTGTAAGTCCCTTTTTATCCAAAGCGACTCACATACTCAACACTGTGGACAATCCCCACAGGAGCACTTTGGGGTGAAGAGTCTCAGGGACACAACGACATGCTGACTGCAGTGGGGTTTGAACCTGTGCTCCCCTGATCAGAACACCAACGCACTAGTCCACTGCTCCTCACGCCCCCTACTTGTACACTACACTAAGTTGTTGTTCTTGAGAATGCTGAACAACTGCTTTCTTTAGAGAAGAGCAGGAAGTGATGGATACACGGATCGTGTTCAAATCAATAGGCACGCAATGACTCTAAAGAATAATGATCACGCATCAAACACACATTCAGACTAAAGGAACCAGCTGTTTGGGAAATGAGAGAAGTAGAAAGTACAGGTATTTGAGTTCAACATGTAAGAAGTAGAAAGTACAGGTATTTGAGTTCAACATGTAAGAAGTAGAAAGTACAGGTATTTGAGTTCAACATGTAAGAAGTAGAAAGTACAGGTATTTGGGTTCAACATGTGAGAAGTAGAAAGTACAGGTATTTGAGTTCAACATGTAAGAAGTAGAAAGTACAGGTATTTGAGTTCAACATGTAAGAAGTAGAAAGTACAGGTATTTGGGTTCAACATGTAAGAAGTAGAAAGTACAGGTATTTGAGTTCAACATGTAAGAAGTAGAAAGTACAGGTATTTGAGTTCAACATGTAAGAAGTAGAAAGTACAGGTATTTGAGTTCAACATGTAAGAAGTAGAAAGTACAGGTATTTGTGTTCAACATGTAAGAAGTAGAAAGTACAGGTATTTGTGTTCAACATGTAAGAAGTTGAAAGTACAGGTATTTGGGTTCAACATGTAAGAAGTAGAAAGTACAGGTATTTGAGTTCAACATGTAAGAAGTAGAAAGTACAGGTATTTGTGTTCAACATGTAAGAAGTAGAAAGTACAGGTATTTGTGTTCAACATGTAAGAAGTAGAAAGTACAGGTATTTGAGTTCAACATGTAAGAAGTAGAAAGTACAGGTATTTGAGTTCAACATGTAAGAAGTAGAAAGTACAGGTATTTGAGTTCAACATGTAAGAAGTAGAAAGTACAGGTATTTGGGTTCAACATGTAAGAAGTAGAAAGTACAGGTATTTGGGTTCAACATGTAAGAAGTAGAAAGTACAGGTATTTGAGTTCAACATGTAAGAAGTAGAAAGTACAGGTATTTGAGTTCAACATGTAAGAAGTAGAAAGTACAGGTATTTGGGTTCAACATGTAAGAAGTAGAAAGTACAGGTATTTGGGTTCAACATGTAAGAAGTAGAAAGTACAGGTATTTGAGTTCAACATGTAAGAAGTAGAAAGTACAGGTATTTGGGTTCAACATGTAAGAAGTAGAAAGTACAGGTATTTGGGTTCAACATGTAAGAAGTAGAAAGTACAGGTATTTGAGTTCAACATGTAAGAAGTGGAAAGTACAGGTATTTGAGTTCAACATGTAAGAAGTAGAAAGTACAGGTATTTGGGTTCAACATGTAAGAAGTAGAAAGTACAGGTATTTGGGTTCAACATGTAAGAAGTAGAAAGTACAGGTATTTGAGTTCAACATGTAAGAAGTGGAAAGTACAGGTATTTGAGTTCAACATGTAAGAAGTAGAAAGTACAGGTATTTGGGTTCAACATGTAAGAAGTAGAAAGTACAGGTATTTGAGTTCAACATGTAAGAAGTAGAAAGTACAGGTATTTGAGTTCAACATGTAAGAAGTAGAAAGTACAGGTATTTGAGTTCAACATGTAAGAAGTAGAAAGTACAGGTATTTGAGTTCAACATGTGAGAAGTAGAAAGTACAGGTATTTGAGTTCAACATGTAAGAAGTAGAAAGTACAGGTATTTGGGTTCAACATGTAAGAAGTAGAAAGTACAGGTATTTGGGTTCAACATGTGAGAAGTAGACAGTACAGGTATTTGGGTTCAACATGTAAGAAGTAGAAAGTACAGGTATTTGGGTTCAACATGTAAGAAGTAGAAAGTACAGGTATTTGAGTTCAACATGTAAGAAGTAGAAAGTACAGGTATTTGGGTTCAACATGTAAGAAGTAGAAAGTACAGGTATTTGGGTTCAACATGTGAGAAGTAGAAAGTAGAGGTATTTGGGTTCAACATGTGAGAAGTAGAAAGTACAGGTATTTGGGTTCAACATGTAAGAAGTAGAAAGTACAGGTATTTGGGTTCAACATGTGAGAAGTAGAAAGTACAGGTATTTGGGTTCAACATGTAAGAAGTAGAAAGTAGAGGTATTTGGGTTCAACATGTGAGAAGTAGAAAGTACAGGTATTTGGGTTCAACATGTAAGAAGTAGAAAGTACAGGTATTTGGGTTCAACATGTAAGAAGTAGAAAGTACAGGTATTTGGGTTCAACATGTAAGAAGTAGAAAGTAGAGGTATTTGGGTTCAACATGTGAGAAGTAGAAAGTACAGGTATTTGGGTTCAACATGTAAGAAGTAGAAAGTACAGGTATTTGGGTTCAATATGTAAGAAGTAGAAAGTACAGGTATTTGAGTTCAACATGTAAGAAGTAGAAAGTACAGGTATTTGGGTTCAACATGTAAGAAGTAGAAAGTACAGGTATTTGTGTTCAACATGTAAGAAGTAGAAAGTACAGGTATTTGGGTTCAACATGTAAGAAGTAGAAAGTACAGGTATTTGAGTTCAACATGTAAGAAGTAGAAAGTACAGGTATTTGAGTTCAACATGTAAGAAGTAGGAAGTACAGGTATTTGGGTTCAATATGTAAGAAGTAGAAAGTACAGGTATTTGTGTTCAACATGTAAGAAGTAGAAAGTACAGGTATTTGAGTTCAACATGTGAGAAGTAGAAAGTACAGGTATTTGGGTTCAACATGTAAGAAGTAGAAAGTACAGGTATGGGTTCAACATGTAAGAAGTAGAAAGTACAGGTATTTGGGTTCAACATGTAAGAAGTAGAAAGTACAGGTATTTGGGTTCAACATGTGAGAAGTAGACAGTACAGGTATTTGGGTTCAACATGTAAGAAGTAGAAAGTACAGGTATTTGTGTTCAACATGTAAGAAGTAGAAAGTACAGGTATTTGAGTTCAACATGTAAGAAGTAGAAAGTACAGGTATTTGAGTTCAACATGTAAGAAGTAGAAAGTACAGGTATTTGGGTTCAACATGTAAGAAGTAGAAAGTACAGGTATTTGGGTTCAACATGTAAGAAGTAGAAAGTACAGGTATTTGAGTTCAACATGTAAGAAGTGGAAACTACAGGTATTTGAGTTCAACATGTAAGAAGTAGAAAGTACAGGTATTTGGGTTCAACATGTAAGAAGTAGAAAGTACAGGTATTTGGGTTCAACATGTAAGAAGTAGAAAGTACAGGTATTTGAGTTCAACATGTAAGAAGTGGAAAGTACAGGTATTTGAGTTCAACATGTAAGAAGTAGAAAGTACAGGTATTTGGGTTCAACATGTAAGAAGTAGAAAGTACAGGTATTTGAGTTCAACATGTAAGAAGTAGAAAGTACAGGTATTTGAGTTCAACATGTAAGAAGTAGAAAGTACAGGTATTTGAGTTCAACATGTAAGAAGTAGAAAGTACAGGTATTTGAGTTCAACATGTGAGAAGTAGAAAGTACAGGTATTTGAGTTCAACATGTAAGAAGTAGAAAGTACAGGTATTTGGGTTCAACATGTAAGAAGTAGAAAGTACAGGTATTTGTGTTCAACATGTAAGAAGTAGAAAGTACAGGTATTTGGGTTCAACATGTAAGAAGTAGAAAGTACAGGTATTTGGGTTCAACATGTGAGAAGTAGACAGTACAGGTATTTGGGTTCAACATGTAAGAAGTAGAAAGTACAGGTATTTGGGTTCAACATGTAAGAAGTAGAAAGTACAGGTATTTGAGTTCAACATGTAAGAAGTAGAAAGTACAGGTATTTGGGTTCAACATGTAAGAAGTAGAAAGTACAGGTATTTGGGTTCAACATGTAAGAAGTAGAAAGTAGAGGTATTTGGGTTCAACATGTGAGAAGTAGAAAGTACAGGTATTTGGGTTCAACATGTAAGAAGTAGAAAGTAGAGGTATTTGGGTTCAACATGTGAGAAGTAGAAAGTACAGGTATTTGGGTTCAACATGTAAGAAGTAGAAAGTACAGGTATTTGGGTTCAACATGTAAGAAGTAGAAAGTAGAGGTATTTGGGTTCAACATGTGAGAAGTAGAAAGTACAGGTATTTGGGTTCAACATGTAAGAAGTAGAAAGTACAGGTATTTGGGTTCAATATGTAAGAAGTAGAAAGTACAGGTATTTGAGTTCAACATGTAAGAAGTAGAAAGTACAGGTATTTGGGTTCAACATGTAAGAAGTAGAAAGTACAGGTATTTGTGTTCAACATGTAAGAAGTAGAAAGTACAGGTATTTGGGTTCAACATGTAAGAAGTAGAAAGTACAGGTATTTGAGTTCAACATGTAAGAAGTAGAAAGTACAGGTATTTGAGTTCAACATGTAAGAAGTAGGAAGTACAGGTATTTGGGTTCAATATGTAAGAAGTAGAAAGTACAGGTATTTGTGTTCAACATGTAAGAAGTAGAAAGTACAGGTATTTGAGTTCAACATGTGAGAAGTAGAAAGTACAGGTATTTGGGTTCAACATGTAAGAAGTAGAAAGTACAGGTATGGGTTCAACATGTAAGAAGTAGAAAGTACAGGTATTTGGGTTCAACATGTAAGAAGTAGAAAGTACAGGTATTTGGGTTCAACATGTGAGAAGTAGACAGTACAGGTATTTGGGTTCAACATGTAAGAAGTAGAAAGTACAGGTATTTGGGTTCAACATGTAAGAAGTAGAAAGTACAGGTATTTGAGTTCAACATGTAAGAAGTAGAAAGTACAGGTATTTGGGTTCAACATGTAAGAAGTAGAAAGTACAGGTATTTGGGTTCAACATGTAAGAAGTTGAAAGTAGAGGTATTTGGGTTCAACATGTGAGAAGTAGAAAGTACAGGTATTTGGGTTCAACATGTAAGAAGTAGAAAGTAGAGGTATTTGGGTTCAACATGTGAGAAGTAGAAAGTACAGGTATTTGGGTTCAACATGTAAGAAGTAGAAAGTACAGGTATTTGGGTTCAACATGTAAGAAGTAGAAAGTAGAGGTATTTGGGTTCAACATGTGAGAAGTAGAAAGTACAGGTATTTGGGTTCAACATGTAAGAAGTAGAAAGTACAGGTATTTGGGTTCAATATGTAAGAAGTAGAAAGTACAGGTATTTGAGTTCAACATGTAAGAAGTAGAAAGTACAGGTATTTGGGTTCAACATGTAAGAAGTAGAAAGTACAGGTATTTGTGTTCAACATGTAAGAAGTAGAAAGTACAGGTATTTGGGTTCAACATGTAAGAAGTAGAAAGTACAGGTATTTGAGTTCAACATGTAAGAAGTAGAAAGTACAGGTATTTGAGTTCAACATGTAAGAAGTAGGAAGTACAGGTATTTGGGTTCAATATGTAAGAAGTAGAAAGTACAGGTATTTGAGTTCAACATGTAAGAAGTAGAAAGTACAGGTATTTGGGTTCAATATGTAAGAAGTAGAAAGTACAGGTATTTGAGTTCAACATGTAAGAAGTAGAAAGTACAGGTATTTGAGTTCAACATGTAAGAAGTAGAAAGTACAGGTATTTGAGTTCAACATGTGAGAAGTAGAAAGTACAGGTATTTGAGTTCAACATGTAAGAAGTAGAAAGTACAGGTATTTGAGTTCAACATGTAAGAAGTAGAAAGTACAGGTATTTGAGTTCAACATGTGAGAAGTAGAAAGTACAGGTATTTGAGTTCAACATGTGAGAAGTAGAAAGTACAGGTATTTGTGTTCAACATGTAAGAAGTAGAAAGTACAGGTATTTGAGTTCAACATGTAAGAAGTAGAAAGTACAGGTATTTGAGTTCAACATGTGAGAAGTAGAAAGTACAGGTATTTGAGTTCAACATGTGAGAAGTAGAAAGTACAGGTATTTGTGTTCAACATGTAAGAAGTAGAAAGTACAGGTATTTGTGTTCAACATGTAAGAAGTAGAAAGTACAGGTATTTGAGTTCAACATGTAAGAAGTAGAAAGTACAGGTATTTGAGTTCAACATGTGAGAAGTAGAAAGTACAGGTATTTGTGTTCAACATGTAAGAAGTAGAAAGTACAGGTATTTGTGTTCAACATGTAAGAAGTAGAAAGTACAGGTATTTGAGTTCAACATGTAAGAAGTAGAAAGTACAGGTATTTGAGTTCAACATGTGAGAAGTAGAAAGTACAGGTATTTGAGTTCAACATGTGAGAAGTAGAAAGTACAGGTATTTGTGTTCAACATGTAAGAAGTAGAAAGTACAGGTATTTGAGTTCAACATGTGAGAAGTAGAAAGTACAGGTATTTGAGTTCAACATGTAAGAAGTAGAAAGTACAGGTATTTGAGTTCAACATGTAAGAAGTAGAAAGTACAGGTATTTGAGTTCAACATGTAAGAAGTAGAAAGTACAGGTATTTGGGTTCAACATGTAAGAAGTAGAAAGTACAGGTATTTGGGTTCAACATGTAAGAAGTAGAAAGTACAGGTATTTGAGTTCAACATGTAAGAAGTAGAAAGTACAGGTATTTGAGTTCAACATGTAAGAAGTAGAAAGTACAGGTATTTGGGTTCAACATGTAAGAAGTAGAAAGTACAGGTATTTGAGTTCAACATGTAAGAAGTAGAAAGTACAGGTATTTGGGTTCAACATGTAAGAAGTAGAAAGTACAGGTATTTGTGTTCAACATGTGTTGATATATAGACCCGTTGGCTGTTGTGAGATTGGACCTTTATTCCACACATGGCAGTTCTTTTGAAACAACACATGTTCACGTATACTGCTTTAAAACATTGTTCATAGCGCACAGAGGAAAGGAGCAGGGAGAATAACATCTTCTTCTCCCTGCTCCTTCTTACAAAGACACAGGAAGGATCCTCTGAAGTCTCCGTAAAGGCCTGTGTTGTATTACACAGAATAAAACACGGGGTACATCGCCTGCAGTCAGACCAGACTGTCTCTCTCTGATCGTGTCTCCATTCCCCATACGCCTCTCTGAAATGTGCTTCTGATTGTCCACGGTCCTTCTTCCTCCTGACCTCTCCGTCTGAGAGAGGCCGCTCCCCCGAGGCAGATCGTCCTCACATCAACGCCTGCTTACTTGTTGAACCCGGAAATCAATCTCTAACCTGTCGTAAAGAGCATTTAGGGAATAATACGTGCACTCCTGAAACACGTATAGGTTTGTGTGCACTCTCTTACAGACACACACAAAGACTTAGAGCCTAGTCGCTATGGGTTCATCGCTAGATAGGCAAAGGATCCCAACATCATGTTCCAGAATCCCGTTTCGTCCCACCGTGAGTCAGAATCCCAAATATTGAACTTGGATGATATAAAAACGATCTAAAAGAGAACGTACAAGCTGCTATGATAGGTCACATGATCCTAGTCTTTAGGTTTAAGTCTTCTTCAATACAGCATGGCGTTTATTTAATAAATGATGGGCGACTGAGAGAAGTGAGAATGTATAGAAGTCTATGAGAACATTTGCCAACTTCTCACTTGATTTATTACATTAGTAAACATTTTCCTGATGAGTTTGTGGTCTCAATCTCTAGTTTCAAAGGGGACCTATCATGCAAAATGCACTTTGTGATGTCTTCTATACATCAACATGTGTCCCCGGTGTGTCGGGGAACTCACGCAGCGTCAGGAAATAAACCCTCTCTCTTTTCCTCCATACCCAAATCTCTAAAAACGGGGAACTACGGAGCTGATCCAGATTTGCGTCCGATATGACGTAATATCTGAAATGTGGACCCACGGCCCAATCAGAAAGCTGCTATCAGAAACAATGCCCGACTGTTTTGGCCGTAATATGGTCGGTGTTTACATTAGCATCGCTAACACTCGGAGCTAACCTGTACTGGAGAGCATGTGTGTGAAGAAGCAGGAAGTAGAAAGGAACTCACCTTGTGGTATAACCGGCAAGAGAGAAAGCCTTTGAGCTCCAGACTGTTTCAGATCCTTGATAATCCATGATATGGCGTTTCATCACGGCAGCATTTAGTTTAGACGGTAGCTGCCGGGTCCCGCATGAGCTCCGCCCCCTCCTCTTTAAAGCTTTATCCCCAAATCAGCACTTTGGAAACAGGAAGTGAAATAGAGGGATGTGAGGCGTGGCTAGAATGATCCGTTTGGTGTTTTGAGCAAAACACTTCGTAGACATGTTTTTGATATTTTTATATATCGGAGACCTGTGCTGTTACCTACACATAGCATGACCTTTAAGTCTTCTTCAACACAGCATGATCATTTTAAAATAATAAAGGATGGTCCCATTTAAAACAGATGATAACGTTCAGTAAGTCAGATTGTATAGAAGTCTATGAGAAAATGTCCCTACTTCTATCTAGACCTATTACCTTATTAAACCTGTTCCTGTTGAGTTCATGGTCTCAATCGCTACTTAGAAGTCTTGTTCAGTCCAGCATGATGTTCGTTTAGTCAATGATGGTCCAGTTTAGAGTGAAATACACGATAAAGCCGCGTGTGGCAGCTAGGGGGTGCTTCAATCATTGGTGCACCCCCTAGCTCCCCCCTGGCGCCGCCCCTGGTGTGGCATCTTTAAAGAGTTACATTTTGACACAGAAAACGCTCTTATAACATTGCCGAAAATAAATAGTTAATAAAATAGTTTGATTACTTTACTTCAGATCAACTAATTATAGTCCACGAAGTGTGTGTGTGTGTGTGTGTGTGTGTGTGTGTGTGTGTGTGTGTGTGTGTGCGTGTCCAGAATAAAAATCTCTGTGAAGCTTTTATGTGATCCCTATCCCTCTGTGTTCATAAACATGTCGTCGGCTCAGTGTGAGAAACTCTAACGTTAGCTGTGAGGCTGATGAAGACTCTCAGAGAAACTCTTCATCACTTTACTGCTCTCCATGACTCTTCATCACTTTACTGCTCTCCATGACTCTTCATCACTTTACTGCTCTCCATGACTCTTCATCACTTTACTGCTCTCCATGACTCTTCATCACTTTACTGCTCTCCATGACTCTTCATCACTTTACTGCTCTCCATGACTCTTCATCACTTTACTGCTCTCCATGACTCTTCATCACTTTACTGCTCTCCATGACTCTTCATCACTTTAATGGCGCAGCAGACGGTGTAAAGTCACCTGTGTATATCTCCACTCGGCTCGTTGACGTGACCGTAGAGACGCTGGGAGGCAAACATCACAAAGTGGTCAGAGATGTGGACGGACACTCCCCGGGAATTCTTTGGATAACTTTCAATAAATCAGGTTTTATTAGGTCGTACAATAGTTTAACTGTAGTACGTGTTTGCAGAGCATTCATCGGGTTATTGATCTAACCCTAAAACATCCACCTTTAAAGGGTTGAATCTATACATCATCTTTTTCACTCTCAAACTCAAACGGCTGACATTTTCATATAAAAGAGGGAAAAACACAAAACAGTTTATAGCTAGAACTGCTTTTGGAGAGCATGTATATAGACATATCTATCTGTCTGTCTGTCTCTATGTATGTCTGTCTGTCTCTCTCTCTGTCTGCCTGTCTGTCTGCCTGTCTCTCTGCCTGTCTGTCTGCCTGTCTGTCTCTCTCTCTGTCTGCCTGTCTCTCTGCCTGTCTGTCTGCCTGTCTGTCTCTCTTTCTGTCTGCCTGTCTCTCTGCCTGTCTCTCTGCCTGTCTGTCTGCCTGTCTGTCTGTCTGTCTGCCTGTCTGCCTGTCTCTCTGCCTGTCTGCCTGTCTGTCTGCCTGTCTGTCTATCTGCCTGCCTGTCTGTCTATCTGCCTGCCTGTCTCTCTGCCTGTCTCTCTGCCTGTCTGTCTGCCTGTCTGTCTGTCTGTCTGTCTGCCTGTCTCTCTGCCTGTCTGTCTGCCTGTCTGTCTGTCTATCTGTCTGCCTGTCTGTCTGTCTGTCTGTCTGTCTGTCTGTCTCTCTGCCTGTCTCTCTGCCTGTCTCTCTGCCTGTCTGTCTGTCTGCCTGTCTCTCTCTCTGCCTGTCTCTCTGCCTGTCTCTCAGCCTGTCTCTCTCTCTGTCTGTCTGTCTGTCTGTCTCTCTGCCTGTCTGCCTGTCTGTCTGCCTGCCTGTCTGTCTCTCTGTCTGCCTGTCTGTCTGCCTGCCTGTCTGTCTCTCTGTCTGTCTGTCTGTCTGTCTCTCTGCCTGTCTGCCTGTCTGTCTATCTGTCCGTCTGTCTCTCTGTCCGTCTGTCTCTCTGTCCGTCTGTCTCTCTGTCTCTCTGTCCGTCTGTCTCTTTGTCTCTCTGCCTGTCTGTCTGTCTGTCTGTCTATTAGGGGTGTAACGGTTCACAAACATTTTCGATACATATACCGTTACACCCCTACTATCCATCCATCCATCCCTCTCTCTTTCTCTATCTATCTATCTACAAACCTTATTCCTTTAATTAAACACAAGTTATGTTCTCCTCGTTTCATTTCTCATAGCTTTTATTTCAGAAGTTCTTGTTTCATCAACCTGTTCATAGTTTTCTGCACATTCACATTAAAGCTGATACGCAGAGTGAAGCAGGTAGGACCCAAACGCAGATAACACTGATAATACCTTTATTTCAAGGTCTCTTATCTTAACATATACATGGACAAACAAAACACTCCACGGTGAACTCCGTCACAAACAAAAGAAGCACCAACACTGAACACAGGACGAGACAAGACTAAATACAGGGAGGGATAATCACAAGACGAGAAACAGCCGGGCAGGGGAGGAGAAACACAAGGGCCACAGGTGAACACAATCAGATAACGAGACACACCAGGGAAACTAACGACAGGAGGAAAAACACAGGGAAAAGGACCAGACAATAACCCAGGAGGAAAACATGACAGAGAGAACAGCAAAAACACCCAAACCTAGACATAGAACTGTGACATGACAAGATAATCGTGACAGAACCCCCCCCTCAAGGGACGGATCCCAGACGTCCCCAAAACAAACAAAAGTCCAAAACCTCAAGCAGGGTGGGTGGAGGGGGCCCGGAGGACGGGACTAAGCTGACCGCCCAGGAGCACAGTAGAGGACCAGGAAGGGATCTCGGGCGGACGGCCCGGGGGCAAGGCAGAAGCCGAGAAGGGGGACTCGGGCGGACGGCCCGGGGGCAAGGCAGAGTCCAAGGTGGGGCGAAGGCCACAGCGGGCGAACTCAGGAGGCCGAGCATGAGGGCGAAGGCAGCGGCAGGAAGAGTCAGGGGACCGGGCTCGAGGACGAGGGCAGCGGCAGGAAGAGTCAGGGGGCCGGGCCCGCGGGCGAAGACCGCGGCTCACAGAGGGTCGGGATCGAGGGCGAAGACCAGACAGCTCCGGAGGCCGGGCAGGACCCGGTGTCGGCCGGACAGGAACCGGAGCCGGCGGGACAGGCTTCGGCAGGATCCCCCACGGAAGAGGACCAGGAGTTGGCAGGACCCCCAGCAGGAGAGTGGTTGGCGGGACCTCCAACGAGACAGGACAAAGGGTTGGCAGGACCCCCGGCAGGAGAGTAGTCGGCGGGGCCTCCAACGGGACAGGACACAGGGTTGGCAGGACCCCCGGCAGGAGAGTAGTCGGCGGGGCCTCCAACGAGACAGGACAAAGGGTTGGCAGGACCCCCGGCAGGAGAGTAGTCGGCGGGGCCTCCAACGAGACAGGACATGGGGTTGGCAGGACCCCCGGCAGGAGAGTAGTCGGCGGGGCCTCCAACGAGACAGGACAAAGGGTTGGCAGGACCCCCGGCAGGAGAGTAGTCGGCGGGGCCTCCAACGAGACAGGACATGGGGTTGGCAGGACCCCCAGCGGAACCTCCAACGGTACAGGACATGGGGCTTGAGTGGGGACTCGAGAGAGGGCTTGAGAGGGAACTCGAGAGGAAACTGGAGAGTTGACTTGAGAGGTGACTCGAGAGGACACTGGAGAGTTGACTTGAGAGGTGACTCGAGAGGGAACTCGGGAGGTGACTCGAGAGGTAACTCGAGAGGGGACCTGAGAAGGGACTTGAGAGGGAACTCGAGAGGAGACCTGAGGGGAAACTTGAGAGGGGACTCGAGAGGAGACCTGAGGGGAAACTTGAGAGGTGACTCGAGAGGGGACTTGAGAAGAAACTGGAGAGTTGACTTGAGAGGTGACTCGAGAGGGGACTCGAGAGGTGACTGGAGAGGGGACTCGAGAAGGAACTCGAGAGGTGACTCGAGAGGTAACTCGAGAGGGGACCTGAGAGGGGACTTGAGAGGGAACTCGAGAGGAGACCTGAGGGGAAACTTGAGAGGGGACTCGGGTAGGAACTCGAGAGGAGACTAGAGAGGGAATTCGAGAGGGGACTAGAGAGGGAATTCGAGAGGGGACTAGAGAGGGAATTCGAGAGGGGACTCCGGTAGGAACTTGAGAGGGGACTTGAGAAGTGTCTGGAGGGGAGACTTGAGAGAGTTGGTTCGCCAACAGAACACGGGGTGCTGGAGTCGGCCGGTACGCTGACAGGACACGGGGAGCTGGTGTTGGCTGGGGAGCCAACAAGAGACGAGGTGCTGGAGTCGGCCGGTACGCCGACAGGACACGGGGAGCTGGTGTTGGCTGGGGAGCCAACAAGAGACGAGGTGCTGGAGTCGGCCGGTACGCCGACAGGACACGGGGTGCTGGCGTCGGCTGGAGAGCCAGCAGCAGACGAGGTGCTGGAGTCGGCCGGTAACGAGGAGCTGGAGTCGGGGACATGACTGATGGGGCTGGTACTTGAGCCGGAACTATGGCTGGAACTGGGGCCGGAACCATGGCTGCTGGGGCCAGAACTGGGGCCGGAACCATCGCTGTGTGGGCCGGTTCTGTAGCCGGGACCATGGCTGCATGGGCCGGTTCTGGAGCCGGAACCATGGCTGTAGGGACCGGTTCTGGAGCCGGAACCATTACTGCTGGGGCCGGAACCATGGTTGCTGGGGCCGGAACCATGGCCGCTGGGGCCAGAACTGGGACCGGAATCATGGCTCTTGGGGCTCGGATTGCTAGCCTGGACTTGCGACTCCTTCTCTTAGAAGCCGCCTGAAGGCTCCGTGGACCTCCAAAAGCCAGACGAGTTCCAGAAAACGACTCTTGGACAGGAGCAGGAACTGGGGCGGAAGCACTGGTTGACTCCAGACGGAACACACCGAGACGTTTATAGTCAGCAGGCTGGAAATCACACACCCAGATGAAGTTCAAAATCCAGCCAGGTAAGAATTTCACCAAGTCTGGTTTCTCCATAGCCAACCGGTGCGCCTCTACCAGAGCGGCCTCCTTCTGCAGAACACTGGACGCTCCCTTCCACCAATCATAGCAGCAAGCCAAATCAAAGGAAAAATGTTGTAGTTCCACCTCAAATGGATCATCTGCTGGGTCCATTTCTGGTTGGTGCTTTCTGATACGCAGAGTGAAGCAGGTAGGACCCAAACGCAGATAACACTGATAATACCTTTATTTCAAGGTCTCTTATTTTAACATATACATGGACAAACAAAACACTCCACGGTGAACTCCGTCACAAACAAAAGAAGCACCAACACTGAACACAGGACGAGACAAGACTAAATACAGGGAGGGATAATCACAAGACGAGAAACAGCCGGGCAGGGGAGGAGAAACACAAGGGCCACAGGTGAACACAATCAGATAACGAGACACACCAGGGAAACTAACGACAGGAGGAAAAACACAGGGAAAAGGACCAGACAATAACCCAGGAGGAAAACATGACAGAGAGAACAGCAAAAACACCCAAACCTAGACATAGAACTGTGACATGACAAGATAATCGTGACAAAAGCGTACCGATAGCAGAAACGTCTGGAACTCTGTTCATGAGAATAATCAGCTGCAAGTGTTGACTTTCAGCCGGTCAACGTCAAAGTTGATTGTGGTTAAAAGGACAGATATTAGAGGAACCGAGAGCTGCAGATTAGTTCTGGGTAAAACTGCATTTTCCTTTTCCTCTGCAGCCACACTTTGACAGAACTCAGAAGCATTCATTCACCCTCCAATCCTTGGGAAACCATAACGATGCTGCCGCTGGGCTTCATCAGACTTTGGTCATTAATAATCTCAGAGTTGATGCTTTGAAACCTCTTCCAACTCAAATGAATGAATACAAGTGATTCCCCTATACACCTACGTTACTGGATGTTATATCTGTAATGTATCTGTCATTTGGGAACAACGTTTGAGACCAAGATTGATGATATACAATAGGTTACACCCCAACCAGCTGCACACACACACACACACACACACACACACACACACACACACACACACACACACACACACACACACACACACATCACCGCTAACCAAAGAAACTCAAACTTCCCACAACGTTTAGAAAATACCCAGAGCCCCCAGATTCATGTCTTCCTCTGTCGGGACATTTCTGATATCGTTCAGTTCAGATTATTCCCAGAGACAGAACTAGAAGTTTCCCTCACATGTTGATGTAGAAGAGACATGAAGAAGAGGGGACACATGTTGATGTAGAAGAGACATGAAGAAGAGGGGACACATGTTGATGTAGAAGAGACGTGAAGAAGAGGGAACACATGTTGATGTAGAAGAGACATGAAGAAGAGGGGACACATGTTGATGTAGAAGAGACTGAAGAGAGGGGACACATGTTGATGTAGAAGAGACATGGAGAAGAGGGGACACATGTTGATGTAGAAGAGACATGAAGAAGAGGGGACACATGTTGATGTAGAAGAGACATGAAGAAGAGGGGACACATGTTGATGTAGAAGAGACATGAAGAAGAGGGGACACATGTTGATGTAGAAGAGACATGAAGAAGAGGGGACACATGTTGATGTAGAAGAGACGTGAAGAAGAGGGGAACACATGTTGATGTAGAAGAGACATGGAGAAGAGGGGACACATGTTGATGTAGAGAGACAGGAAGAAGAGGGGACACATGTTGAATGTAGAAGAGACATGAAGAAGATGGGGAGGCTACATGTTGATGTAGAAGAGACATGAAGAAGAGGGGACACTTGTTGATGTAGAAGAGACATGGAGAAGAAGGGGACACATGTTGATGGTAGAAGAGACATGAGGAAGATTGGGACAAAATGCTGATGTAGAAGAGACAGGAAGAAGAGGGGACACATGTTGATGTAGAAGAGACATGAAGAAGAGGGGACAACATGTTGATGTAGAAAAGACAGTGAAGAAGAGGGAAACATGTTGATGTAGAAGAGACATGAAGAAGAGGGGACACATGTTGATGTAGAAGAGACATGGAGAAGAGGGGACACATGTTGATGTAGAAGAGACATGAAGAAGAGGGGACACATGTTGATGTAGAAGAGACATGGAGAAGAGGGGACACATGTTTGATTGAAGAGACAGTGAGAGACACATGTTGATGTAAGAGACGTGAAGAAGAGGGGACACATGTTGATGTAGAAGAGACGTGAAGAAGAGGGGACACATGTTGATGTAGAAGAGACAGTGAAGAAGAAGGGGACACACTGTTGATGTAGAAGAGACATGGAAGAAGAGGGGACAACATGTTGATGTAGAAGAGACATTGAAGAAGAGGGGACACATGTTGATGTAGAAGAGACAGTGAAGAAGAGGGGACACATGTTGATGTAGAGAGACGTGAAGAAAGGGGGACACATGTTGATGAAGAAGTGAGGACACATGTTGATGTAGAAGAGACGTGAAGAAGAGGGGACACATGTTGATGTAGAAGAGACGGAAGAAGAGGGAAAACATGTTGATGTAGAAGAGACATGAAGAAGAGGGGACACATGTTGATGTAGAAGAGACATGGAGAAGAGGGGACACATGTTGATGTAGAAGAGACATGAAGAAGAGGGGACACATGTTGATGTAGAAGAGACATGAAGAAGAGGGGACACATGTTGATGTAGAAGAGACGTGAAGAAGAGGGAACACATGTTGATGTAGAAGAGACATGAAGAAGAGGGGACACATGTTGATGTAGAAGAGACGTGAAGAAGAGGGGACACATGTTGATGTAGAAGAGACATGGAGAAGAGGGGACACATGTTGATGTAGAAGAGACATGAAGAAGAGGGGACACATGTTGATGTAGAAGAGACATGAAGAAGAGGGGACACATGTTGATGTAGAAGAGACATGAAGAAGAGGGGACACTTGTTGATGTAGAAGAGACATGGAGAAGAGGGGACACATGTTGATGTAGAAGAGACATGGAGAAGATGGGACAAATGCTGATGTAGAAGAGACAGGAAGAAGAGGGGACACATGTTGATGTAGAAGAGACATGAAGAAGAGGGGACACATGTTGATGTAGAAGAGACATGAAGAAGAGGGAACACATGTTGATGTAGAAGAGACATGAAGAAGAGGGGACACATGTTGATGTAGAAGAGACATGGAGAAGAGGGGACACATGTTGATGTAGAAGAGACATGAAGAAGAGGGGACACATGTTGATGTAGAAGAGACATGGAGAAGAGGGGACACATGTTGATGAAGAAGTGAGGACACATGTTGATGTAGAAGAGACGTGAAGAAGAGGGGACACATGTTGATGTAGAAGAGACGTGAAGAAGAGGGGACACACGTTGATGTAGAAGAGACATGAAGAAGAGGGGACACATGTTGATGTAGAAGAGACATGGAGAAGAGGGGACACATGTTGATGTAGAAGAGACATGAAGAAGAGGGGACACATGTTGATGTAGAAGAGACGTGAAGAAGAGGGGACACATGTTGATGAAGAAGTGAGGACACATGTTGATGTAGAAGAGACGTGAAGAAGAGGGGACACATGTTGATGTAGAAGAGACGTGAAGAAGAGGGAACACATGTTGATGTAGAAGAGACATGAAGAAGAGGGGACACATGTTGATGTAGAAGAGACATGGAGAAGAGGGGACACATGTTGATGTAGAAGAGACATGAAGAAGAGGGGACACATGTTGATGTAGAAGAGACGTGAAGAAGAGGGGACACATGTTGATGAAGAAGTGAGGACACATGTTGATGTAGAAGAGACGTGAAGAAGAGGGGACACATGTTGATGTAGAAGAGACGTGAAGAAGAGGGGACACACGTTGATGTAGAAGAGACATGAAGAAGAGGGGACACACGTTGATGTAGAAGAGACATGAAGAAGAGGGGACACTTGTTGATGTAGAAGAGACATGAAGAAGAGGGGACACATGCTGATGTAGAAGAGACATGAAGAAGAGGGGACACATGTTGATGTAGAAGAGACATGAAGAAGAGGGGACACATGTTGATGTGTAAGAGACATGAAGAAGAGGGGACACATGTTGATGTAGAAGAGACATGAAGAAGAGGGGACACATGTTGATGTGTAAGAGACATGAAGAAGAGGGGACACATGTTGATGTAGAAGAGACGTGAAGAGGAGGGGACACATGTTGATGTAGAAGAGACGTGAAGAAGAGTGGGACACATGTGATGTAGAAGAGACATGAAGAAGAGGGGACACATGTTGATGTAGAAGAGACATGAAGAAGAGGGGACACATGTTGATGTAGAAGAGACGTGAAGAAGAGGGGACACATGTTGATGTAGAAGAGACATGAAGAAGAGGGGACACATGTTGATGTAGAAGAGACATGAAGAAGAGGGGACACATGTTGATGTAGAAGAGACGTGGAGAAGAGAGGACACATGTTGATGTAGAAGAGACGTGAAGAAGAGGGGACACATGTTGATGAAGAAGTGAGGACACATGTTGATGTAGAAGAGACGTGAAGAAGAGGGGACACATGTTGATGTAGAAGAGACGTGAAGAGAGGGGACACATGTTGATGTAGAAGAGACATGAAGAAGAGGGGACACATGTTGATGTAGAAGAGACATGAAGAATAGGGGACACATGTTGATGTAGAAGAGACGTGGAGAAGAGAGGACACATGTTGATGTAGAAGAAACGTGAAGAAGAGGGGACACACGTTGATGTAGAAGAGACATGAAGAAGAGGGGACACACGTTGATGTAGAAGAGACATGAAGAAGAGGGGACACATGTTGATGAAGAAGTGAGGACACATGTTGATGTAGAAGAGACATGAAGAAGAGGGGACACATGTTGATGTGTAAGAGACATGAAGAAGAGGGGACACATGTTGATGTAGAAGAGACATGAAGAAGAGGGGACACATGTTGATGTGTAAGAGACATGAAGAAGAGGGGACACATGTTGATGTAGAAGAGACGTGAAGAAGAGGGGACACATGTTGATGTAGAAGAGACGTGAAGAAGAGGGGACACATGTTGATGTAGAAGAGACATGAAGAAGAGGGGACACATGTTGATGTAGAAGAGACGTGAAGAAGAGGGACACATGTTGATGTAGAAGAGACATGAAGAAGAGGGGACACATGTTGATGTAGAAGAGACATGAAGAAGAGGGGACACATGTTGATGTAGAAGAGACGTGGAGAAGAGAGGACACATGTTGATGTAGAAGAGACGTGAAGAAGAGGGGACACATGTTGATGAAGAAGTGAGGACACATGTTGATGTAGAAGAGACGTGAAGAAGAGGGGACACATGTTGATGTAGAAGAGACGTGAAGAAGAGGGGACACATGTTGATGTAGAAGAGACATGAAGAAGAGGGGACACATGTTGATGTAGAAGAGACATGAAGAAGAGGGGACACATGTTGATGTAGAAGAGACGTGGAGAAGAGAGGACACATGTTGATGTAGAAGAGACGTGAAGAAGAGGGGACACATGTTGATGAAGAAGTGAGGACACATGTTGATGTAGAAGAGACGTGAAGAAGAGGGGACACATGTTGATATAGAAGAGACGTGAAGAAGAGGGGACACACGTTGATGTAGAAGAGACATGAAGAAGAGGGGACACACGTTGATGTAGAAGAGACATGAAGAAGAGGGGACACATGTTGATGTAGAAGAGACATGAAGAAGAGGGGACACATGTTGATGAAGAAGTGAGGACACATGTTGATGTAGAAGAGACATGGAGAAAAGGGGACACATGTTGATGTAGAAGAGACATGAAGAAGAGGGGACACATGCTGATGTAGAAGAGACATGAAGAAGAGGGGACACATGCTGATGTAGAAGAGACATGGAGAAGAGGGGACACATGTTGATGTAGAAGAGACATGAAGAAGAGGGGACACATGTTGATGTAGAAGAGACATGAGGAAGAGGGGACACATGTTGATGTAGAAGAGACATGAAGAAGAGGGGACACATGCTGATGTAGAAGAGACATGAAGAAGAGGGGACACATGTTGATGTAGAAGAGACGTGAAGAAGAGGGGACACGTGTTGATGTAGAAGAGACGTGAAGAAGAGGGGACACATGCTGATGTAGAAGAGATATGAAGAATAGGGGACACATGCTGATGTAGAAGAGACATGAAGAAGAGGGGACACGTGTTGATGTAGAAGAGACGTGAAGAAGAGGGGACACGTGTTGATGTATAAGAGACGTGAAGAAGAGGGGACACGTGTTGATGTAGAAGAGACGTGAAGAAGAGGGGACACATGTTGATGTAGAAGAGACGTGAAGAAGAGGGGACACATGTTGATGAAGAAGTGAGGACACATGTTGATGTAGAAGAGACATGAAGAAGAGGGGACACATGTTGATGTAGAAGAGACATGAAGAAGAGGGGACACATGTTGATGTAGAAGAGACATGAAGAAGAGGGGACACATGTTGATGTAGAAGAGACATGGAGAAGAGGGGACACATGTTAATGTAGAAGAGACGTGAAGAAGAGGGGACACATGTTGATGTAGAAGAGACATGAAGAAGAGGGGACACATGAAGAAGAGGGGACACATGTTGATGTGGAAGAGACATAAAGAAGAGGGGACACATGTTGATGTAGAAGAGACATGAAGAAGAGGGGACACATGTTGATGTAGAAGAGACGTGAAGAAGAGGGGACACATGTTGATGTAGAAGAGACATGAAGAAGAGGGGACACATGTTGATGTAGAAGAGACGTGAAGAAGAGGGGACACATGTTGATGTAGAAGAGACATGAAGAAGAGGGGACATATGTTGATGAAGAAGAGACATGAAGAAGAGGGGACACATGTTGATGTAGAAGAGACATGGAGAAGAGGGGACACATGTTGATGTAGAAGAGACATGGAGAAGAGGGGACACATGTTGATGTAGAAGAGACATGAAGAAGAGGGGACACATGTTGATGTAGAAGAGACATGAAGAAGAGGGGACACATGTTGATGTAGAAGAGACATGAAGAAGAGGGGACACATGTTGATGTAGAAGAGACATGAAGAAGAGGGGACACATGTTGATGTAGAAGAGACATGGAGAAGAGGGGACACATGTTGATGTAGAAGAGACGTGAAGAAGAGGGGACACATGTTGATGTAGAAGAGACATGAAGAAGAGGGGACACATGTTGATGTAGAAGAGACATGAAGAAGAGGATTCTGCATAACAGGTGACCTTTAAAGTTTAGACAGTAATCCATAACTGTAGCGAGGTTTAAATCCTGGTGGGGACAAATGGAGCGAGGTCTAATCCAGATGCCCCCTCCCTCTTCCTGCAGGCTCCCCCCCCCCCCCCAATGGGGTCATTAATCTCTGCAGCATATTATGGGCTGACCCTGGGGTCTCCTTCCAGTTGGACATACCTGACATACCAGAGTCCAGAAGGCATCCCATCAGATGAGGTGTGTTCACTGTCAGTCTGGGTCAGACCCTCCAGATCCTTCTAGAGGTCGATGTGTCGTGGATCTGTGACCTAAGCACTCAGGCTCAGCTCTGGCTGTCAACGTTAACACATGCGGTAAATGGACTGAACTTATATACCTGTTTCTGGGATACAAACTCCCGGGAAACAACGGAGCGTGTGTGACTCGTAAATGTGCATATGTAAAACATTTGAGGGATGCGGACCCTGTTAGATATTGAAAGGGATTTACGCTCCACGTTTCAAATCTCTCCGCGTCCGTCTAGAGCTATTTTATATGGAAGGAATTCAGTGCCACCAAGTCAACAGTACTCTACTTTAATGGCAATATTACAATGCACCAGAAATCATTACATTCAATACAATAATACATACAATACAATATACATGCAATACAATATACTTGGGAACCCAAATTACCTGGTGATCACGTCAGACAGCCAGCAGAAAGAGAGAGAATTCAGTTGTGTCTCTACCTTTAAGCTGAAGCAATGGGAGGGATCATCCGATCTCTCCCCTTTGATTGGCAGCCCAAATATCCCACACCCCAAATCTTAAATTCCCCCACTCACAGGTGGCGAGAGCATTTGCATACAGTGCAAGTCAAGACATGCGGCCACCTTCCCCCGCAGGCCCTTTGTCCTCAAAAGTCCATATGGTCTCTCTGAAGTCACATGTGCTTGCCCCAAAATCCAGCTTACAGTTTTACCCAAACAATTCCCATTTTTAAGCTTATCCCTTGGAGCTAACATGAATACATTCAAATATTCTACTGCAACCCTCAAACATAGTCTCGATGAAACCAGGTGAACATCTGTTAGACCACTGCTGCCCATGCAAAGTGGAAATACAGTACGAGCCTTTACCCTCTCAGCACCCTGAGAACCTGAACTACTTCTCATTCTCAACCCATTCTGAATCCACCATTTTAAAGTAGTGGTCCTTCACAGCCAACCCCTTTACCTTTGGCTGCATCCAGGCATGGTTGTCTCTAGATACGAGTGAGCAGAGGCGGATTTTGCGGGGGGGCAAGGGTAATGATTTCCACGCCTTCTCTGGCACAGAGGGTTCCACCCAACACTTGTTTTTAAAGTGCATTCTTTGCAGCCTCACCTGGTGTGTTACTCCTGGGGGAATGGATGCTTTGCACCCGCTCTCCTCCCTGCAGTTATTTCTGAGTTTTGGGGAAACTGGAGGTTAAGTGTATCATGGTGTCAAATGATCATATAATCGTTTGAAACGTATAGTTTATACTCTGATGGCCAACTGGTTAAGGACGAGGAGGGTTTACGGGTTGATGATGGGATGGAGGAGCAGCTGTTTCCTCTCATGAACACACAGAGACTCAGGACTTCTTTCTCCTCTGAGGGTGAAGCGGTTCTGTTCCTGCATTTCAGATCCATCTCACTTGATATTGACTTTCTTTATTTCTTTATCAAATAGAAGACACACTTTGTCCAAGAAGCTTTGATCGGATCGAGTTCCCTCCACAAAGTGCTTCCCTCAGTGACAGTCGGACCCTCCCTTATGCTCCCGGCTGTAAGTCAAGCTGTGAAAACACACATCAACACACATCAACACACACCAACACACAGCAACACACATCAACACACATCAACACACATCAACACACACACAATATGCAGACACACAATATGCAGACACACCACATCGATGAAGAGCCCAGAACAACATCCTCTTCATCGTCTCGTTTTATTAAATAAATCCGGCTTTGGCAGCCTCTTGTGTTTAGAGAGCTGGAAACACACACACACACACACACACACACACACACACACACACACACACACACACACACACACACACACACACACACACACACACACACACACACAGGTCAAGAAATTACCCACCAGAGCCTTTACCACAGAGGACGCAAAACACACACACACAAACACACATACACACACACACACAGGTCAAGAAATTACCCACCAGAGCCTTTACCACAGAGGACGCAACACACACACACACACACACACACACACACACACACACACACACCCTGAAGAGAGTGAGAAGCAGAGAGCACTCATTGTGTAAACATGTAATGCTGTTCTACCAGCCCACCTCAGAACACACCCTCTGTGTGTGTGTGTGTGTGTGTGTGTGTGTGTGTTGTTTTGCCTTCCTGCTCTGCTGTTTCCTGAGTGTGTGATAGTGAGAGAGGACACACGGTTGGTCTTTGTCGTGACTTTGTGTACTTTAATGTAATGTACTTATATTTTGTCCATTCTTCTATGAAATGAAATTAGAGACAGTAATGCTTACAGAGAAAGACAAGTTAGGACAACAACAAGTGTCCAATTCAAGCGTCTCTGTCACGGTTGTCATGTCAGGTCACGGGTCTATGTCTAGGTTTGGGTGTTTTCACTGTTTTCTATGCCATGTTTTCCTCCTGGGTTATTGTCTGGTCCTTTTCCCTGTGTTTTTCCTCCTGTCGTTAGTTTCCTCACCTGTGTCTCGTTAGCTGATTGTGTTCACCTGTGGCCCTTGTGTTTCTCCTCCCCTGCCCGGCTGTGTCTTGTCTTGTAATTATCCCTCCCTGTATTTAGTCTTGTCTCGTGCTGTGTTCAGTGTTGGTGCTTCTTTTGTATGTGACCCAGTTCACCGAAGAGTGTTTTGTTTGTCCAAGTTTATTTAAAGTCCTTGAAATAAAGGTATCGTCAAGTGAAATCTGCGTTTGGGTCCTACCTGCTTCACTCTGCGTAATAGTAAGCACCAACCAGAAATGGACCCAGCAGATGATCCGTTCGAGCTGGAATTATTGAATTTTTCCTTTGATTTGGCTTGCTGCTATGATTGGTGGAAGGGAGCGTCCAGTGTTCTGCAGAAGGAGGCCGCTCTGGTAGAGGCGCACCGGTTGGCTATGGAGAAACCAGACTTGGTGAAATTCTTACCGGGCTGGATTTTGAACTTCATCTGGGTGTGTGATTTCCAGCCTGCTGACTATAAACGTCTCGGTGTGTTCCGTCTGGAGTCAACCCCTGCTTCTTCCCCATTTCCTGCTCCTGTCCAGGATCCGTTCTCGGGTACTCGTCTGGCTTATGGAGGTCCACGGAGTATTCAGGCGGCTGCTAAAAGGAGTCGCAAGGCCAAGCTAGCAGCCCGAGCCCCAAGAGCCATGGCTCCAGCCCCAGTTCCGGCCCCAGCAGCCATGGTTCTGGCTCCAGTACCGGCTCCAGTACCCCTGGTCCCGACTCCAGTTTCGGCTCCAGGACTGGCTTACCGGCCAACGCCAGCTCCCCGTGTCCTGTCGGCGTACCGGCCGACTTCAGCACCTCGTCTCTTGTTGGCTCCCCAGCCAACACCAGCTCCCCGTGTCCTGTCGGCGTACCGGCCGACTCCAGCACCTCGTCTCTTGTTGGCTCCCCAGCCAACACCAGCTCCCGTGTCCTGTCGGCGTACCGGCCGACTCCAGCACCCTCGTCTGCTGCTGGCTCCCCAGCCAACACCAACTCCTCGTGTCCTGTCGGCGTACCGGCCGACTCCAGCACCCCGTGTTCTGTTGGCGAACCAACTCTCTCAAGTTTCCCCTCCAGACACTTCTCAAGTCCCCTCTCAAGTTCCTACCGGAGTCCCCTCTCAAGTTTCCCCTCAGGTCTCCTCTCGAATTTCCTCTCTAGTCTCCTCTCGAGTTCCCTCTCAAGTCCCCTCTCAGGTCCCCTCTCGAATTCCCTCTCTAGTCTCCTCTCGAGTTCCCTCTCAAGTCCCTTCTCGAGTTACCTCTCGAGTCACCTCTCGAGTCACCTCTCGAGTTCCTTCTCGAGTCACCTCTCAAGTCAACTCTCCAGTGTCCTCTCGAGTCACCTCTCAAGTCAACTCTCCAGTGTCCTCTCGAGTCTCCTCTCGAGTTCCCTCTCAAGTCCCCTCTCAGGTCCCCTCTCGAGTTACCTCTCGAGTCACCTCTCGAGTTCCTTCTCGAGTCCCCTCTCCAGTCACCTCTCGAGTCACCTCTCGAGTCACCTCTCAAGTCAACTCTCCAGTTTCTTCTCAAGTCCCCTCTCGAGTCACCTCTCAAGTTTCCCCTCAGGTCTCCTCTCGAGTCCCCTCTCAAGTTTCCCCTCAGGTCTCCTCTCGAGTTCCCTCTCAAGTCCCTTCTCAGGTCCCCTCTCGAGTTACCTCTCGAGTCACCTCTCGAGTTCCTTCTCGAGTCACCTCTCAAGTCAACTCTCCAGTGTCCTCTCGAGTCACCTCTCAAGTCAACTCTCCAGTGACCTCTCGAGTCACCTCTCGAGTTCCTTCTCGAGTCCACTCTCCAGTTTCCTCTCAAGTTCCCTCTCAAGCCCTCTCTCGAGTCCCCACTCAAGCCCCTACTCATGTCCAGTTGGAGGTCCCGCAGACTAGTCTTCTGCCAGGGGTCCTGCCAACCCCATGTCCTGTACCGTTGGAGGTTCCGCTGGGGGTCCTGCCAACCCCATGTCCTGTACCGTTGGAGGTTCCGCTGGGGGTCCTGCCAACCCCATGTCTTGTCCAGTTGGAGGTCCCGCAGACTAGTCTTCTGCCGGGGGTCCTGCCAACCCCATGTCCTGTCCAGTTGGAGGTCCCGCAGACTAGCCCTCTGCCGGGGGTCCTGCCAACCCCATGTCTTGTCCAGTTGGAGGTCCCGCAGACTAGTCTCCTGCCGGGGGTCCTGCCAACCCCATGTCCTTGTCCAGTTGGAGGTCCCACAGACTAGTCCTCCTGCCGGGGGTCCTGCCAACCCCATGTCCTGTCCAGTTGGAGGTCCCGCAGACTAGCCCTCTGCCGGGGGTCCTGCCAACCCCATGTCTTGTCCAGTTGGAGGTCCCGCAGACTAGCCCTCTGCCGGGGGTCCTGCCAACCCCATGTCCTGTCCCCGTTGGAGGTCCCGCCGACTACGCTCCTGCCGGGGGTCCTGCCAACCCTATGTCCTGTGCCGTTGGAGGTCCCGCCGTCTACTCTCCTGCCGGGGGTCCTGCCAATCCTATGTCCTGTGCTGTTGGAGGCCCCGCCGACTACTCTCCTGCCGGGGGTCCTGCCAACCCTGTGTCCTGTCCCGTTGGAGGCCCCGCCGACTACTCTCCTGCCCGGGGTCCTGCCAACCCTGTGTCCTGTCCCGTTGGAGGCCCCGCCGACTACTCTCCTGCCGGGGGTCCTGCCAACCCTTTGTCCTGTCTCGTTGGAGGTCCCGTCGTCCACCCTCCTGCTGGGGGTCCTGCCAACTCCTGGTCCTCTTCCGTGGGGGGATCCTGCCGAAGCCCTGTCCCGCCGGCTCCGGTTCCTGTCCGGCCGACACCGGGTCCTGCCCGGCCTCCGGAGCTGTCTGTTCTTCGCCCTCATGCTCGGCCCCCTGAGTTCGCCCGCTGTGGCCTTCGCCCCACCATGGACTCTGCCTTGCCCCCGGGCCGTCCGCCCGAGACCCCCACCTTGGACTCTGCCTTGCCCCCGGGTCGTCCGCCCGAGTTCCCACCATGGACTCTGCCTTGCCCCCGGGCCGTCCGCCCGAGTTCCCCACCTTAGACTCTGCCTTGCCCCCGGGCCGTCCGCCCGAGTCCCCCTTCTTGGACTCTGCCTTGCCCCCGGGCCGTCCGCCCGAGATCCCTTCCTGTTCCCCTACTGGGCTCCTGGGTGGTCAGCTTAGTCCCGTCCTCCGGACCCCCTCCACCCACCCTGGTGGCCTAGGGATACGTCCCTCCTCCGGACCCCCTCCACCCACCCTGCTGGACTGTGTTGGACTTTTGTTTTTGGGGTTTAGGGACGTCTGGAATCCGTCCCTTGAGGGGGGGGTTCTGTCACGGTTGTCATGTCAGGTCACGGGTCTATGTCTAGGTTTGGGTGTTTTCACTGTTTTCTATGCCATGTTTTCCTCCTGGGTTATTGTCTGGTCCTTTTCCCTGTGTTTTTCCTCCTGTCGTTAGTTTCCTCACCTGTGTCTCGTTAGCTGATTGTGTTCACCTGTGGCCCTTGTGTTTCTCCTCCCCTGCCCGGCTGTGTCTTGTCTTGTAATTATCCCTCCCTGTATTTAGTCTTGTCTCGTGCTGTGTTCAGTGTTGATGCTTCTTTTGTATGTGACCCAGTTCACCGAAGAGTGTTTTGTTTGTCCAAGTTTATTTAAAGTCCTTGAAATAAAGGTATCGTCAAGTGAAATCTGCGTTTGGGTCCTACCTGCTTCACTCTGCGTAACAGTCTCTACTGGGACATGTCTTCATGCTTTAATGTTCAAAAAGCTCTTAATTGTTCTCATGCTGCCTGTACCTCTTTTCACCCTCTGTCTGAAACCAGAGCTGCTCTGATTGGCTAGCTGGCCGGCTCTGTTGAGATTGGTCATCCGCTTAGAGATGTCCCGCCCCTTAGCCTATCACGTACAATGTGTTGGAGCTATTCAGTAGGAGTGATGTCACTATGTTCCGGCGCTTTGGGACCCTCTGCAGACCCTTTACATGCACAGAAACCTATAGGACACTACAGCAGAGGGACACCCCCCAAAAGCAGATGAGGGCCCTTTAATAAGACCTTTCTTAATCCATCTCCTGAACTAAGGGTTATAAAGGAACTACAGCACGGTCACATGACTTCACGTCACCACCGCTAAGCTAAAGGAGGCTAATGTTGGGCTATAAAGGAACTACAGCACGGTCACATGACTTCACGTCACCACCGCTAAGCCTAAAGGTGGCTAATTGTTGGGCTATGAAGGAACTACAGCACGGTCACAATGACTTCACGTCAACACCGCTAAGCTAAAGGTGGCTAATGTTGGGCTATAAAGGAACTACAAAGCACGGTCACATGACTTCACGTCACCACCGCTAAGCTAAAGGTGGCTAATGTTGGGCTATAAAGGAACTACAGCACGGTCACAATGACTTCACGTCACCACCGCTAAGCTAAAGGTGGCTAATGTTGGGCTATAAAGGAACTACAGCACGGTCACATGACTTCACGTCACCACCGCTAAGCTAAAGGAGGCTAATGTTGGGCTATAAAGGAACTACAGCATGGTCACATGACTTCACGTCACCACCGCTAAGCTAAAGGTGGCTAATGTTGGGCTATAAAGGAACTACAGCACGGTCACATGACTTCACGTCACCACCGCTAAGCTAAAGGAGGCTAATGTTGGGCTATAAAGGAACTACAGCAACGGTCACATGACTTCACGTCACCACCGCTAAGCTAAAGGAGGCTAATGTTGGGCTATAAAGGAACTACAGCACGGTCACATGACTTCACGTCACCACCGCTAAGCTAAAGGTGGCTAATGTTGGGCTATAAAGGAACTACAGCACGGTCACATGACTTCACGTCACCACCGCTAAGCTAAAGGAGGCTAATGTTGGGCTATAAAGGAACTACAGCACGGTCACATGACTTCAACGTCACCCACCGCTAAGCTAAAGGCGGCTAATGTTGGGGCTATAAAGGAACTACAGCACGGTCACATGACTTCACGTCACCACCGCTAAGCTAAAGGTGGCTAATGTTGGGCTATAAAGGAACTACAGCACGGTCCACATGACTTCACGTCACCACCGCTAAGCTAAAGGTGGCTAATGTTGGGCTATAAAGGAACTACAGCACGGTCACATGACTTCACGTCACCACCGCTAAGCTAAAGGAGGCTAATGTTGGGCTATAAAGGAACTACAGCACGGTCACATGACTTCACGTCACCACCGCTAAGCTAAAGGAGGCTAATGTTGGGCTATAAAGGAACTACAGCACGGTCACATGACTTCACGTTACCACCGCTAAGCTAAAGGTGGCTAATGTTGGGCTATAAAGGAAGTACAGCACGGTCACATGACTTCACGTCACCACCGCTAAGCTAAAGGTGGTTAATGTTGGGCTATAAAGGAACTACAGCACGGTCACATGACTTCACGTCACCACCGCTAAGCTAAAGGTGGCTAATGTTGGGCTATAAAGGAACTACAGCACGGTCACATGACTTCACGTCACCACCGCTAAGCTAAAGGCGGCTAATGTTGGGCTATAAAGGAACTACAGCACGGTCACATGACTTCACGTCACCACCGCTAAGCTAAATGTGGCTAATGTTGGGCTATAAAGGAACTACAGCACGGTCACATGACTTCACGTCACCACCGCTAAGCTAAAGGCGGCTAATGTTGGGCTATAAAGGAACTACAAAGCACGGTCACATGACTTCACGTCACCACCGCTAAGCTAAAGGTGGCTAAAGTTGGGCTATAAAGGAACTACAGCACGGTCACATGACTTCACGTCACCACCGCTAAGCTAAAGGTGGCTAATGTTGGGCTATAAAGGAACTACAGCACGGTCACATGACTTCACGTCACCACCGCTAAGCTAAAGGTGGCTAATGTTGGGCTATAAAGGAACTACAGCACCGTCAAAACTGAATTTCCAAGTTCCAGAGAGAGAGAGATCGCACAGCAGAGACAGAGAATCATGAAAGTATGGATCAAGAGCCTGATGAGACTCTGCAGTGAGAGCACAGCGACAGATAACAACGCAACGGCAGGTGGTTATCAGTGTTTCATCTGGCCGCACTGAGACGGCCTGTCACTCAGCGGATCATACGTCTTATCTCAGGAGGGGTACTCTTCCCTTCTCTTTTAGAAGATTTAAAACTTTCTGATTCATTTTCTTAAAGAGAGATTAGACTCCGGTCTGGCTGGGATACAGCGCGAGTGTCCATTAACATGTCAACACACTATTACACACATGAAGTCATGTCTAGACTGAAGCATGAACAGATGTCGATGTGCTTGTACTGCACTAGTCCATATCTCCAATACGATACAACTTCATTCTGCAGCCTTAATCCGGCTCTTCTTCTCTTATGACCCCGACGTCTCAGAGCTAATCTCCTCCATTGTTATCCTGCAGGGCCCATCAGCCCGGGGCCGGTGACCCTCTCTGGGCCGGTGACCTCAGGTTGAACATCTTCCATCAGCTGACAGATAAACCCTCCGCTGTTCCCGATATTAGCCCGGCTGGGTGGTCTGCCCTCCGTCGGAAAGCGTTTAAATATTCTGTCCTCAACACACTGCAACTCCTGAACATCAGCAGGAGAGGACTCTTTAAAGTAGAGACACTACATACTGATATACACCTGAACATCAGCAGGAGAGGACTCTTTATGATGTAACACACACCTCTAATCTGTGTCTCCCCTACACATGAATTCACACACACCTTTCAGATGTCAGAGTAAGGGGTGTGTGGGGGGGATATTCAGATAGTTATCTTAAATCTATTTAACATCAAGTAGTCAGAAGAAGAAGCGCACACACACACACACACACACACACCACACACACACACACACACACACACACACACACAACCCCCCCACAGCAGCCCTTGTAGACTCTATTGTATTTTTGTGTTTGTCCAGCAGACTAATTAATAACCTCTTATCAGGAGTGGAGGCAACAATAAAACATTTCTGCCAAGACAGACGCTTCTTTCCGTTTAGAGACATCTGAAGCTCACAGCTGGCGCCAGGACAGACACACACACACCCACACACACACACACACACACACACACACACACACACACACACACACACACACATGCATGACTCACCGTGTACTCAGAGCATAAACACACTGTACAACACACACACAAGGAAATGAGGACGAGACGTTTATTTGACATTCTGCAGGACAATGTAGTTGACATAAAGGATTTATTTTGGAGGCCATTGTTGCAGCTGAATAGGAGTGCGTGTGTGTGTGTGTGTGTGTGTGTGTGTGTGTGTGTGGTGTGTGTGTGTGTGTTCCACTCAGGAAATCTCGTAGATCTTGACTCGTGTACAGTATATATATTTAACACACATGATGATCTGCTCGTAGCGATGAGGACAGAAGCTCTCGTTACAGATGTGACAGCTCATCTGCTTCTGTGTGTGCGTGTGTGTGTGTGTGTGTGTTTAGAAAAACCACCAGGAGTTATAAAAACTCCTGGTTAGTATTTATCCCCTTTATAACAATAGAGACGGAAAGGAAGGAGTGTGGAGTCTCTTCAAAGACAGAGACAACATCAAGGAAGCAGTTCAAAGTGTGTGTGTGTGTGTGTGTGTGTGTATCCACTAAAGTACCTTGCACAGGAAGAGGATCTCATACACTGATGACAAACCTTGTGTTTTCACAAAGCAAAGATACAAAGTTAATTCTTCAGCATCTAATACTCTCTTTTTGTTTTTCCATTCTTCACAGATGAAGAAAACTTAACTTTATAATAATAATTTATGTTAAAAACTGTGTGTTTTCAAAGCACAGAGTGAAGCCTTTAGGAGCTTCATGAGTTATTGAGAATTAACAAGGATTTCCAGATAATGGTTAAGGGTGTGTGTGTGTGTGTGTGTGTGTGTGTGTGTGTGTGTGTGTGTGTGTGTGTGTGTGTGTGTGTGTGTGTGTGTGTGTGTGTGTGTGTGTGTGTGTGTGTGTGTGTGTGTGTGGTGTGTGTGTGTGTGTGTGTGGTGTGTGTGTGTGTGTGTGTGTGTGTGTGTGTGTGTGTGTGCTTATCGTGTGCTGCCATGTCTGCATTCTGCCTTTTTCACAAGATATATTACATTTAGTTTCCGTCTCGCTACGGGGGCGTTTTTTGCCAACGAAAAAAACACACAATGATCTGAAGAAGCACAGATGAAGTGTCCTAACACACACACACCACACACCCCACACACACACACACACACACACACACACACACACACACGTCCTGTCTTTAACCGCTTGAACGGGCACGTTACAGAGAGAATACTGTGTTTCCCAGAGAGACGTTGTTTGCTTGCCGCCCCTCAAGACCCAACCCGACCCGCCTGCTAGAGTTTAATGTCCGCCAGTAAAAACACTCACAGGCTTCAGAGTTTTCTTGCCCCGCCTTCTTCCCGCTTCTTATTTTGATTACAGCCGTTTAGCGAGCGTTTCACTCAGCTGCTGTTTCTCTCAAACATCCACTGGATTCCAGCTGATCTCACATCTATCGCGCTCAAACAATACATGTTGTGTGTCTCGGTGTGTGTCCCTGTGTGTGTCTCTGTGTGTGTCTCTGTGTGTGTCCCTGTGTGTGTCCCTGTGTGTGTCCCTGTGTGTGTCTCTGTGTGTGTGTCCCTGTGTGTGTTTCTGTGTGTGTCTCTGTGTGTGTCCCTGTGTGTTTTCCTGTGTGTGTCACTGTGTGTGTCTCTGTGTGTGTCACTGTGTGTTTTCTGTGTGTGTGTGTCACTGTGTGTGTCTCTGTGTGTGTCGCTGTGTGTGTCTCTGTGTGTGTCACTGTGTGTGTATCTGTGTGTGTCACTGTGTGTGTCTCTGTGTGTGTCTCTGTGTGTGTATCTGTGTGTGTCACTGTGTGTGTATCTGTGTATGTCTCTGTGTGTGTTTCTGTGTGTGTCACTGTGTGTGTCTCTGTGTGTGTCTCTGTGTGTGTATCTGTGTGTGTCACTGTGTGTGTCTCTGTGTATGTCTCTGTGTGTGTATCTGTGTGTGTCACTGTGTGTGTCACTGTGTGTGTTTCTGTGTGTGTCACTGTGTGTGTCTCTGTGTATGTCTCTGTGTGTGTATCTGTGTGTGTCACTGTGTGTGTCACTGTGTGTGTCTCTGTGTATGTCTCTGTGTGTGTTTCTGTGTGTGTCACTGTGTGTGTCTCTGTGTGTGTCTCTGTGTGTGTATCTGTGTGTGTCACTGTGTGTGTTTCTGTGTGTGTCACTGTGTGTGTCACTGTGTGTGTCTCTGTGTGTGTCTCTGTTTGTGTCACTGTGTGTGTCTCTGTGTGTGTTTCTGTGTGTGTCTCTTGTGTGTGTCTCTGTGTGTGTGTCACTGTGTGTGTCACTGTGTGTGTCCTCTGTGTGTGTCTCTGTGTGTGTCCCTGTGTGTGTCTCTGTGTGTGTCTCTGTGTGTGTGTCTCTGTGTGTGTCCCTGTGTGTGTTTCTGTGTGTGTCTCTGTGTGTGTGTCCCTGTGTGTGTCTCTGTGTGTGTCTGTGTGTGTGTGTCCCTGTGTGTGTCTCTGTGTATGTCTCTGTGTGTGTCCCTGTGTGTGTCTCTGTGTGTGTCTCTGTGTGTGTGTCTCTGTGTGTGTCCCTGTGTGTGTCTCTGTGTTTCTCTGTGTGTGTCTCTGGGTTGTGTCACTGGTGTTGTGTCTCTGTGTGTGTCTCTGTGTGTGTCTCTGTGTGTGGTTTTCTTGTGTATGTCTCTGGGTGTGTGTCACTGTGTGTGTCTCTGTGTGTGTCTCTGTGTGTGTGTCACTGTGTGTTTTCTGTTGTGTGTCTCTGTGTGTGTCTCTGTGTGTGTCTCTGTGTGTGTCTCTGTGTGTGTCTCTGTGTGTGTCTCTGTGTGTCTCTGTGTGTGTCTCTGTGTGTGTCACTGTGTGTGTCACTGTGTGTGTTTCTGTTCATGACATTGTTCTCCTGCTACCAGTATTTAGCATGACGTACAGTAAACAGGTTGTTGTGGAGAGGACGGCTCAGTGTGTGTCCAGTGGCAGACAATGGGAGAAGAAAGGTGCATACAACTTTTTAAAATAACAAAGTAATGTTTCGATTTAAAGGTGGGGTAGGTAGTTCACTTCAGAAACACTTTGTTATATTCCATGGAATGCTCTCAACATCCCGATAGCAATGAATATCTGAAGTGCTTTCACAACAAATCCATAACAATATATCATCTTTGAAGCCGTGGCGCTGTAGAAAGCTCGACCAATCATCTGAGCCGGCTAAAGTAACTGGATGGCCTGCCTGCCTGTCAGCCTTCCATCGGGGCACAAACTGACCTCGTGCCCTCATTGGTCATGTGCGCGTGCGTGTGTGTTGGAGGAGGGGCTCTGTGAGGAAGGCGCAGATTGTTTCCGGTTGTGTATTTCTAGATCACTCGAGCTGCTTTCTCCATTCTTACCCACCCCACCTTTAAGTCCGTGAGAGAGATAAACAAACAGAGAGAAATTCCAGATTCTGAGGAAAAGTCATTCGTAATGAATTAAGTAAAAGTTCTGAGATCAATTCTGAAAAAAAGTCAAGTATGATTTAAAAAAATCAAAGAATTCAGAAACAAGTCACCATTTTGGGATAAAATTCAAAATGTTGAAAAGTCAAAATCCTGAGAAATTCTGAAAAAAGTAAGATTGAGATTTTTCTAAATCAGTTCTGAGAATAAATTCAGAAAAAGTCAAAAAATCCATAATTCTGTGAAAAAGAATACTAAGATAAATTCTGAGAAGTAAACTATAATAACAAAAAATAATTCAGGAAAAGGTAACCATTCTGATAAAAAAATAAAACCGTTAAAGTTTAAAAAAGTCAAGATTCTGAGAATAAAGGTCAAAAAAAATTGGCTGTTTCGGAAATTCTGAGAAAATGTCAAAATTCTGGGGAAATCAAAGTGTTGAAAAAAAATCCTCAGAATAAAGTGAAACATTTGGATAAAAAAAGTATCATCAGAAAAAATTGATAATTCAGAGAAAAGTCTGAGAGAAGTAAAAAATATGATAATAGCGTTTTTATTTTTTTGTTAACATTCGTTAAAAAAGGAAATCCAAGAAGTCAACATTTTGAGAAAATGTCAGAATGATGTCAATATTTGAAAAATAAGTCAATTCTGAGAATACATTGAAAATTCAGAAAAAGTCAAAATTCTGCAAAAAAAATCTGAGAATAAAGTAAAATATTTGGATTAAAAATGCATTCTGTGAGAAAAGACAAAACTGTTCTTCAAAGTCAATGTTCTGAGAAGTCAATGTTCTTCAAAAGTCAAAGTTCTGAGAAGTCAATGTTCTGAGAAGTCAATGTTCTGAGAAGTCAATGTTCTTCAAAAGTCAATGTTCTGAGAAGTCAATGTTCTGAGAAGTCAATGTTCTGAGAAGTCAATGTTCTTCAAAAGTCAATGTTCTGAGAAGTCAATGTTCTTCAAAAGTCAATGTTCTGAGAAGTCAATGTTCTGAGAAGTCAATGTTCTGAGAAGTCAATGTTCTGAGAAGTCAATGTTCTTCAAAAGTCAATGTTCTTCAAAAGTCAAAGTTCTGAGAAGTCAATGTTCTGAGAGTCAATGTTCTGAGAAGTCAATGTTCTGAGAAGTCAATGTTCTTCAAAAGTCAATGTTCTTCAAAAGTCAAAGTTCTGAGAAGTCAATGTCTGAGAAGTCATGTTCTGAGAAGTCAATGTTCTGAGAAGTCAATGTTCTTCAAAAGTCAATGTTCTGAGAAGTCAATGTCTGAGAAGTCAATGTTCTGAGAAGTCAATGTTCTTCAAAAGTCAATGTTCTGAGAAGTCAATGTTCTTCAAAAGTCAATGTTCTGAGAAGTCAATGTTCTGAGAAGTCAATGTTCTGAGAAGTCAATGTTCTGAGAAGTCAATGTTCTTCAAAAGTCAATGTTCTGAGAAGTCAATGTTCTGAGAAGTCAATGTTCTGAGAAGTCAATGTTCTTCAAAAGTCAATGTTCTGAGAAGTCAATGTTCTGAGAAGTCAATGTTCTGAGAAGTCAATGTTCTGAGAAGTCAATGTTCTTCAAAAGTCCATGTTCTGAGAAGTCAATGTTCTTCAAAAGTCAATGTTCTGAGAAGTCAATGTTCTTCGAAAGTCAATGTTCTGAGAAGTCAATGTTCTTAAAAGTCATGTTCTGAAAAGTCAATGTTCTGAGAAGTCAATGTTCTTCAAAAGTTCAATGTTCTGAGAAGTTCAATGTCTTCAAAAGTCATGTTCTGAGAAGTCAATGTTCTTCAAAAGTCAATGTTCTTAAATCATGTTCTTTCAAAAAGTCAATGTTTCTGAGAAGTCATGTTTCTGAGAAGTCAATGTTCTGAGAAGTCAATGTTCTTCAGAAGTCAATGTTCTGAGAAGTCAATGTTCTGAGAAGTCAATGTTCTTCAAAAGTCCATGTTCTGAGAAGTCCAATGTTCTTCAAAGTCCATGTTCTGAGAAGTCAATGTTCTTCAAAAGTCAATGTTCTGAGAAGTCAATGTTCTTCAAAGTCCAATGTTCTGAGAAGTCATGTTCTGAGAAGTCAATGTTCTTCAAAAGTCCATGTTCTGAGAAGTCAATGTTCTTCAAAAGTCAATGTTCTGAGAAGTCAATGTTCTGAGAAGTCAATGTTCTTCAAAAGTCCATGTTCTGAGAAGTCAATGTTCTTCAAAAGTCCATGTTCTGAGATGTCAATGTTCTTCAAAAGTCAATGTTCTGAGAAGTCAATGTTCTGAGAAGTCAATGTTCTGAGAAGTCAATGTTCTGAGAAGTCAATGTTCTTCAAAAGTCAATGTTCTGAAAAGTCAATGTTCTGAGAAGTCAATGTTCTTCAAAAGTCAATGTTCTGAGAAGTCAATGTTCTTCAAAAGTCAATGTTCTGAGAAGTCAATGTTCTTCAAAAGTCAATGTTCTGAGAAGTCAATGTTCTGAGAAGTCATGTTCTGAGAAGTCCAATGTTCTGAGAAGTCAATGTTCTTCAAAAGTCAATGTTCTGAGAAGTCAATGTTCTTCAAAAAGTCAATGTTCTGAGAAGTCAATGGTTCTTCAAAAGTCAATGTTCTGAGAAGTCAATGTTCTGAGAAGTCAATGTTCTGAGAAGTTCATGTTCTGAGAAGTCAATGTTCTTCAAAAGTCAATGTTCTGAGAAGTCAATGTTCTAGAAGTCAATGTCTGAGAAGTCATGTTCTTCAAAGTCAATGTTCTGAGAAGTCAATGGTTCTTCAAAAGTCAATGTTCTGAGAAGTCAATGTTCTGAAAAGTCAATGTTCTGAGAAGTTCAATGTTCTGAGAAGTCAATGTTCTTCAAAAGGTCATGTTCTGAGAAGGTCAATGTTCTGAGAAGTCAATGTTCTTCAAAAGTCAATGTTCTGAGAAGTCAATGTTCTTCAAAAGTCAATGTTCTGAGAAGTCAATGTTCTGAGAAGTCAATGTTCTGAGAAGTCAATGTTCTGAGAAGTCAATGTTCTTCAAAAGTCAATGTTCTGAAAAGTCAATGTTCTGAGAAGTCAATGTTCTTCAAAAGTCAATGTTCTGAGAAGTCAATGTTCTTCAAAAGTCAATGTTCTGAGAAGTCAATGTTCTGAGAAGTCAATGTTCTTCAAAAGTCCATGTTCTGAGAAGTCAATGTTCTTCAAAAGTCCATGTTCTGAGAAGTCAATGTTCTGAGAAGTCAATGTTCTGAGAAGTCAATGTTCTGAGAAGTCCAAAGTTGTTCTTCAAAAGTCAATGTTTGAGAAAGTAACTGTTCTTCAAAAGTCAATGTTCTGAGAAGTCAATGTTCTGAGAAGTCAATTTCTTCAAAAGTCCATGTTCTGAGAAGTCAATGTTCTTCAAAAGTCCCATGTTCCTGAGAAGTCAATGTTCTTCAAAAGTCAATGTTCTGAAAAGTCAATGTTCTGAGAAGTCAATGTTCTTCAAAGTCCAATGTTCTTCAAAAAGTCAAAGTTCTGAGAAGTCAATGTTCTGAGAAGTCAATGTTCTGAGAAGTCAATGTTCTGAGAAGTCAATGTTCTTCAAAAGTCAATGTTCTGAGAAGGTCAATGTTCTGAGAAGTCAATGTTCTGAGAAGTCAATGTTTCTTCAAAAGTCAATGTTCTAGAAGTCAATGTTCTTCAAAAGTCAATGTTCTGAGAAGTCAATGTTCTGAGAAGTCAATGTTCTGAGAAGTCAATGTTCTGAGAAGTCAATGTTCTGAGAAGTCAATGTTCTTCAAAAGTCAATGTTCTGAGAAGTCAATGTTCTGAGAAGTCAATGTTCTGAGAAGTCAATGTTCTGAGAAGTCAATGTTCTGAGAAGTCAATGTTCTGAGAAGTCAATGTTCTGAGAAGTCAATGTTCTGAGAAGTCAATGTTCTTCAAAGTCAATTCTTGAAAAGTCAATGTTCTGAGAAGTCAATGTTCTTCAAAAGTCAATGTTCTGAGAAGTCAATGTTCTTCAAAAGTCAATGTTCTGAGAAGTCAATGTTCTTCAAAAGTCAATGTTCTGAGAAGTCAATGTTCTGAGAAGTCAATGTTCTGAGAAGTCAATGTTCTGAGAAGTCAATGTTCTGAGAAGTCAATGTTCTTCAAAAGTCAATGTTCTGAGAAGTCAATGTTCTTCAAAAGTCAATGTTCTGAGAAGTCAATGTTCTTCAAAAGTCAATGTTCTGAGAAGTCAATGTTCTGAGAAGTCAATGTTCTGAGAAGTCAATGTTCTTCAAAAGTCAATGTTCTGAGAAGTCAATGTTCTGAGAAGTCAATGTTCTGAGAAGTCAATGTTCTGAGAAGTCAATGTTCTGAGAAGAACCAAAGTCCAAAGTCTGATAGAATAATAGAAAAAACCACTGAACTGAAGAAAAATCTAAATTCTTCAAAAGCCAATATTCTGACGACAAAACGTCAAGATTTTGGGAGAAACATCAACATTCGGAGAAAAAGGTCTGTGACCTTGCTCTAGCTTCTTTATAGCCGAACGTTAGCTTTATACAAAAGGTCGCAACGTGTTTTGTTTGACACAGAGCTTTTCTGCATAATCCAGAGATGCTGTTTGAGGCTCGGACGACAACTTTAACTGATGTCAGTAAGTCGTCCTGAAAGAAGTGAAACCGTATCCTGCTCCTCGTTAACTCCTCTTGTTGAGCTGCTGCTTCTTCGCTCTGTGTGCATTCAAAACTCTGAGTAAAAACATTTTGAGAAAAAGACAAAAATATCGGGGACATTTTTTTATTCTGAGTAAAAGTCAACAATTTGGGGAAAAAGTCAAAATTGTGAGAAAAATCAAACGTTTTAGAAAAAAGTCAAAATTGTGAGAAAAATCAAACGTTTTAGAAAAAAGTAAAAAAAAAAGTAAAAATTCAAATTCTGTTGCTTTTTACTTCAGAAATCACATGTGGAGATTATCCTGCTGAACTAAACGTGTAAATTAAACGTTTGTTTGACTCAGAGATCATAACCAGGGGGATGCTGCCTTCAGGGACATGTGCTGCCTTCAGGGACAGCCTACAGAGTGAACTTCAGATGTGGGTTCTGCCATGGAGATATCAGTAAGAAGTGAAACAGTATCCCGCTCCCCGTTAACTCCTCTCGTCGAGCTGCTTCGTCTCCTCTCTGTGTGAAGTGTGTGTTCTCTGGTTGGGGGTGTGCTGCCCCGAGTGACAGCTGTCAGGAGGACTTAAGCCTTTCTTTCAGAGAAACTTCACAAAACCGAGAGGAAGAGGAGGGGGATGGAGATGAAGATGGAGAAAAAGCGAGGGTATACTAGTTTGAGATGTAAGCTTCACACGCTTTCACGTCTTTGTGTTCTTGTGAGAAGTCGTGGGTTGTTTTTTTGCTCGGCTGCTCCCAGTGTTCCCAGCAGATCCAGAGAATGGACTTTCACTGAGACGCCTAATGAGGGGGGGACTACTTTCTGTGGGGTAATCTGTCTGTGTGTGTGTGTGTGTGTGGCCTAGCATTACTATACTTGTGGGGACCTAAATCTGTTTAACAGTCACGGTGGGGACTCGCCTCCCTTATGGGGACAAATTGGAGGTTCCCATGAGGGGGATCATTAATTTTAGGGTGAAGACTTGGTTAGGTTTAGGGTTAGGGTAAGGTTAAGGGTTAGGGTTAGGGTTAGGCATGTGTTGGTTATGTTTAAGGTTAGGATAAGTCTCCAGGAAATGCATGTAAGTCAATGTAATGTCCCCTGAAGTGATGTAAACATGGTATGTGTGTGTGTGTGTGTGTGTGTGTGTGTGTGTGGGTACCTAACATTACTCCATTCCTCTTGAATATTTCGTCTGTAATTATGGGAGCAACATCATTATACCATCTGTGTGTGTGTGTGTGTGTGTGGTGTGTGTGTGTGTGTGGTGTGTGTGTGGTTGTTTGACTGTCACATTGTCGAACAAAATCAAATCCACTGATAAAAGCATAGTTTCTGTTCGCTTGAGAGTTAACTCCCCTCGTTAAGGCACGAAATATTGCACCACTCAAATATTTAATATGCCTCTGCTTTAAATCATACCTTATCTCCCTGCAGCTGTAAAGTCAAATGTGTTTCTCCTCACCTTCGCTGCCTTCAGAGCTGCTTTCAGAGCTCCCTTCAGAGCTCCCTTCAGAGCTCCCTTCAGACGGACTGGAGTTCCAACATGTGGGCTTCAGTGTTTGTGCCGTATCTCAGTTCTGACTTATCACGCAGATATCCACGGTATGGGCTTTAAAGGAGAATTCCCCCTCAGTCTTCGGGGTCTCTTTGTGCAGCTTCAAAGGGAGGAATGCTCAGACTTCAGACACTATGGGAATCAATAAAGATGGAAGTGTGAAACCTGCCTGCAGATTAGATGATATGCATCTTTCAAATATGTCAAATGTACCTTTTTTTTAAGAAGTTTGAGAGATTTTACATAACTTTGATGCAACTGTGATAAAAAACAGACTTTCTTTTTAGCAGGATTTTGAATTTATTCTCTGAATTCTGACTCACACACACACACCACACACCACACCACACACACACACACACACACACCACACACACACACCATATGATTTTAAAAATGTTTTTATTTACTGACAATTGAATAAGAATGCCATCCAGGTTTTAATACGGCTGGTTTTATCCAAAATAAATCATAATTTTCATCATTCATCAGGTTGCCAGGTTGCTGGTTATCCCCCTTTTAAGACTTCGGTGAGAATTACATTACATTGCATTTAGCAGACGCTTTTATCCAAAGCGACTTACAATAAGTGCATTCGACCAGGAAGACACAGAATCATAAAGTACATCAGGTATCATAGAGCCACACATTTCAAGTGCTACTCAGCTGGCTTTAGAGGAGCCAGTCCTTTGTTAGTCTGTAAGTGCTTTGTTAGTAATTCTATGGCTGGAAGTGGAGTCGAAAGAGATGAGTTCTCAGTCTGGAAGGTGTGTAAGCTTTCTGCTGTCCTGATGTCAATGGGGAGCTCATTCCACCATCTTGGAGCCAGGATAGCAAACCCACGTGTTTCTGCTGATGGGAACTTGGGTCCACCTCGCAGCGAGGGTGCAGCGAGTCGTTTGGCTGATGCAGAGCGGAGTGCACGTGCTGGGGTGTACGGTTCAACCATGTCCTGGATGTAGGAAGGGCCAGATCCATTCGCAGCATGGTATGCAAGTACCAGTGTCCTGAAGTGGATTCTAGCAGTTACCGGGAGCCAGTGGAGGGAGCGGAGGAGCGGAGTGGGGGGGGAAAATTTAGGAAGGTTGAAGACCAGACGAGCCGCTGCATTCTGGATGAGCTGCAGAGGTCGGATGGCACATGCAGGTAGACCAGCCAGGAGGGAGTTGCAGTAGTCTAGGCGTGAGGTGACGAGAGCCTGGACCAGAACCTGGGTGGCTTTCTGGGTCAGCTGGGGACGAATCTTCCTGATGTTGTAAAGCGTGTATGACATTGATCTTTAACATTTTAAATAGGCAGCTGCAGGTTTAACACACACACACACACACACACACACAGTTGTGTTAGGTCTCTTGCTGCTGCTCCACCCTTCCCCAAAGCCCAAAGGCAGCATATACATTAAAGCTGCTATCCATCACTGCAGACAGTAACCATAACACGCACTCACGCACTCCTACACACACACACACACACACACACACACACACACACACACACACACACACCACATTCACGCAATAAAAACCAAACTATAAATCTATACATTTGCACTCAATTTATATCACAAATAAAACATAAATACTCGAAAAA
>CADEHL010000004.1:164922-224921 GCA_902827135.1 Harpagifer antarcticus
TAATGGCAATATTACAATGCACCAGAATCATTACATTCAATACAATAATACATACAATACAATATACATGCAATACAATATACTTGGGAACCCAAATTACCTGGTGATCACGTCAGCCAGCCAGCAGAAAGAGAGAGAATTCAGTTGTGTCTCTTCCTTTAAGCTGAAGCAATGGGAGGGATCATCCGATCTCTCCCCTTTGATTGGCAGCCCAAATATCCCCCACCCCAAATCTTAAATTCCCCCACTCACAGGTGGCGAGAGCATTTGCATACAGTGCAAGTCAAGACATGCGGCCACCTTCCCCCGCTGGCCCTTTGTCCTCAAAAGTCCATATGGTCTCTCTGAAGTCACATGTGCTTGCATCAAAATCCAGCTTACAGTTTTACCCAAACAATTCCCATTTTTAAGCTTATCCCTTGGAGCTAACATGAATACATTCAAATATTCTACTGCAACCCTCAAACATAGTCTCGATGAACCAGGTGAACATCTGTTAGACCACTGCTGCCCATGCAAAGTGGAAATACAGTACGAGCCTTTACCCTCTCAGCACCCTGAGAACCTGAACTACTTCTCATTCTCAACCCATTCTGAATCCACCATTTTAAAGTAGTGGTCCTTCACAGCCAACCCCTTTACCTCTGGCTGCATCCAGGCATGGTTGTCTCTAGATACGAGTGAGCAGAGGCGGATTTTGCGGGGGGGGGCAAGGGTAATGATTTCCACGCCTTCTCTGGCACAGAGGGTTCCACCCAACACTTGTTTTTAAAGTGCATTCTTTGCAGCCTCACCTGGTGTGTTACTCCTGGGGGAATGGATGCTTTGCACCCGCTCTCCTCCCTGCAGTTATTTCTGAGTTTTTGGGGAAACTGGAGGTTAAGTGTATCATGGTGTCAATGATCATATAATCGTTTGAAACGTATAGTTTATACTCTGATGGCCAACTGGTTAAGGACGAGGAGGGTTTACGGGTTGATGATGGGATGGAGGAGCAGCTGTTTTCTCTCATGAACACACAGAGACTCAGGACTTCTTTCTCCTCTGAGGGTGAAGCGGCTCTGTTCCTGCATTTCAGATCCATCTCACTTGATATTGACTTTCTTTATTTCTTTATCAAATAGAAGACACACTTTGTCCAAGAAGCTTTGATCGGATCGAGTTCCCTCCACAAAGTGCTTCCCTCAGTGACAGTCGGACCCTCCCTTATGCTCCCGGCTGTAAGTCAAGCTGTGAAAACACACATCAACACACATCAACACACAGCAACACACATCAACACACATCAACACACAGCAACACACATCAACACACACACAATATGCAGACACACAATATGCAGACACACCACATCGATGAAGAGCCCAGAACAACATCCTCTTCATCGTCTCGTTTTATTAAATAAATCCGGCTTTGGCAGCCTCTTGTGTTTAGAGAGCTGGACACACACACACACACACACACACACACACACACACACACACACACACACACACACACACACACACACACACACACACACACACAGGTCAAGAAATTACCCACCAGAGCCTTTACCACAGAGGACGCAAAACACACACACACACACACACACACACAAACACACATACACACACCCTGAAGAGAGTGAGAAGCAGAGAGCACTCATTGTGTAAACATGTAATGCTGTTCTACCAGCCCACCTCAGAACACACCCTGTGTGTGTGTGTGTGTGTGTGTGTGTGTGTGTGTGTTGTTTTGCCTTCCTTGCTCTGCTGTTTCCTGAGTGTGTGATAGTGAGAGAGGACACACGGTTGGTCTTTGTCGTGACTTTGTGTACTTTAATGTAATGTACTTATATTTTGTCCATTCCTCTATGAAATGAAATTAGAGACAGTAATGCTTACAGAGAAAGACAAGTTAGGACAACAACAAGTGTCCAATTCAAGCGTCTCTACTGGGACATGTCTCCATGCTTTAATGTTCAAAAAGCTCTTAATTGTTCTCATGCTGCCTGTACCTCTTTTCACCCTCTGTCTGAAACCAGAGCTGCTCTGATTGGCTAGCTGGCCAGCTCTGTTGTGATTGGTCATCCGCTTAGAGATGTCCCGCCCTTTAGCCTATCACGTACAATGTGTTGGAGCTATTCAGTAGGAGTGATGTCACTATGTTCCGGCGCTTTGGGACCCTCTGCAGACCCTTTACATGCACAGAAACCTATCGGACACTACAGGAGAGGGACACCCCCCAAAAGCAGAGGAGGGCCCTTTAATAAGACCTTTCTTAATCCATCTCCTGAACTAAGGGCTATAAAGGAACTACAGCACGGTCACATGACTTCACGTCACCACCGCTAAGCTAAAGGAGGCTAATGTTGGGCTATAAAGGAACCACAGCACGGTCACATGACTTCACGTCACCACCGCTAAGCTAAAGGAGGCTAATTTTGGGCTATAAAGGAACTACAGCACGGTCACATGACTTCACGTCACCACCGCTAAGCTAAAGGTGGCTAATGTTGGGCTATAAAGGAACTACAGCACGGTCACATGACTTCACGTCACCACCGCTAAGCTAAAGGTGGCTAATGTTGGGCTATAAAGGAACCACAGCACGGTCACATGACTTCACGTCACCACCGCTAAGCTAAAGGAGGCTAATGTTGGGCTATAAAGGAACTACAGCACGGTCACATGACTTCACGTCACCACCGCTAAGCTAAAGGTGGCTAATGTTGGGCTATAAAGGAACTACAGCACGGTCACATGACTTCACGTCACCACCGCTAAGCTAAAGGTGGCTAATGTTGGGCTATAAAGGAACTACAGCACGGTCACATGACTTCACGTCACCACCGCTAAGCTAAAGGAGGCTAATGTTGGGCTATAAAGGAACTACAGCACGGTCACATGACTTCACGTCACCACCGCTAAGCTAAAGGTGGCTAATGTTGGGCTATAAAGGAACTACAGCACGGTCACATGACTTCACGTCACCACCGCTAAGCTAAAGGAGGCTAATGTTGGGCTATAAAGGAACTACAGCACGGTCACATGACTTCACGTCACCACCGCTAAGCTAAAGGTGGCTAATGTTGGGCTATAAAGGAACTACAGCACGGTCACATGACTTCACGTCACCACCGCTAAGCTAAAGGCGGCTAATGTTGGGCTATAAAGGAACTACAGCACGGTCACATGACTTCACGTCACCACCGCTAAGCTAAAGGTGGCTAATGTTGGGCTATAAAGGAACTACAGCACGGTCACATGACTTCACGTCACCACCGCTAAGCTAAAGGTGGCTAATGTTGGGCTATAAAGGAACTACAGCACGGTCACATGACTTCACGTCACCACCGCTAAGCTAAAGGTGGCTAATGTTGGGCTATAAAGGAACTACAGCACGGTCACATGACTTCACGTCACCGCCGCTAAGCTAAAGGAGGCTAATGTTGGGCTATAAAGGAACTACAGCACGGTCACATGACTTCACGTCACCACCGCTAAGCTAAAGGCGGCTAATGTTGGGCTATAAAGGAACTACAGCACGGTCACATGACTTCACGTCACCGCCGCTAAGCTAAAGGTGGCTAACGTTGGGCTATAAAGGAACTACAGCACCGTCAAAACTGAATTTCCAAGTTCCAGAGAGAGAGAGATCGCACAGCAGAGACAGAGAATCATGAAAGTATGGATCAAGAGCCTGATGAGACTCTGCAGTGAGAGCACAGCGACAGATAACAACGCAACGGCAGGTGGTTATCAGTGTTTCATCTGGCCGCACTGAGACGGCCTGTCACTCAGCGGATCATACGTCTTATCTCAGGAGGGGTACTCTTCCCTTCTCTTTTAGAAGATTTAAAACTTTCTGATTCATTTTCTTAAAGAGAGATTAGACTCCGGTCTGGCTGGGATACAGCGCGAGTGTCCATTAACATGTCAACACACTATTACACACATGAAGTCATGTCTAGACTGAAGCATGAACAGATGTCGATGTGCTTGTACTGCACTAGTCCATATCTCCAATACGATACAACTTCATTCTGCAGCCTTAATCCGGCTCTTCTTCTCTTATGACCCCGACGTCTCAGAGCTAATCTCCTCCATTGTTATCCTGCAGGGCCCATCAGCCCGGGGCCGGTGACCCTCTCTGGGCCGGTGACCTCAGATTGAACATCTTCCATCAGCTGACAGATAAACCCTCCGCTGTTCCCGATATTAGCCCGGCTGGGTGGTCTGCCCTCCGTCGGAAAGCGTTTAAATATTCTGTCCTCAACACACTGCAACTCCTGAACATCAGCAGGAGAGGACTCTTTAAAGTAGAGACACTACATACTGATATACACCTGAACATCAGCAGGAGAGGACTCTTTAAAGTAGAGACACTACATACTGATATACACCTGAACATCAGCAGGAGAGGACTCTTTATGATGTAACACACACCTCTAATCTGTGTCTCCCCTACACATGAATTCACACACACCTTTCAGATGTCAGAGTAAGGGGTGTGTGAGGGGGATATTCAGATAGTTATCTTAAATCTATTTAACATCAAGTAGTCAGAAGAAGAAGCGCACACACACACACACACACACACACACACACACACACACACACACACACACACACACACACACACACACACACACACACACACACACAACCCCCCACAGCAGCCCTTTTAGACTCTATTGTATTTTTGTGTTTGTCCAGCAGACTAATTAATAACCTCTTATCAGGAGTGGAGGCAACAATAAAACATTTCTGCCAAGACAGACGCTTCTTTCCGTTTAGAGACATCTGAAGCTCACAGCTGGCGCCAGGACAGACACACACACACACCACACACACACACACACACACACATGCATGACTCACCGTGTACTCAGAGCATAAACACACTGTACAACACACACACAAGGAAATGAGGACGAGACGTTTATTTGACATTCTGCAGGACAATGTAGTTGACATAAAGGATTTTATTTTGGAGGCCATTGTTGCAGCTGAATAGGAGTGCGTGTGTGTGTGTGTGGTGTGTGTGTGTGTGTGTGTGTGTTCCACTCAGGAAATCTCGTAGATCTTGACTCGTGTACAGTATATATATTTAACACACATGATGATCTGCTCGTAGCGATGAGGACAGAAGCTCTCGTTACAGATGTGACAGCTCATCTGCTTCTGTGTGTGCGTGTGTGTGTGTGTGTGTGTGTGTGTGTGTGTGTGTGTGTGTGTGTGTGTGTGTGTGTGTGTGTGTGTGTGTGTTTAGAAAAACCACCAGGAGTTATAAAAACTCCTGGTTAGTATTTATCCCCTTTATAACAATAGAGACGGAAAGGAAGGAGTGTGGAGTCTCTTCAAAGACAGAGACAACATCAAGGAAGCAGTTCAAAGTGTGTGTGTGTGTGTGTGTGTGTGTGTGTGTGTGTATCCACTAAAGTACCTTGCACAGGAAGAGGATCTCATACACTGATGACAAACCTTGTGTTTTCACAAAGCAAAGATACAAAGTTAATTCTTCAGCATCTAATACTCTCTTTTTGTTTTTCCATTCTTCACAGATGAAGAAAACTTAACTTTATAATAATAATTTATGTTAAAAACTGTTTATCTGTTTTCAAAGCACAGAGTGAAGCCTTTCGGAGCTTCATGAGTTATTGAGGATTAAGTGTGTGTGTGTGTGTGTGTGTGTGTGTGTGTGTGTGTGTGTGTGTGTGTGTGTGATTATAGTGTGATGCAATGTCTGCATTCTGACTTTTTCACAAGATATATTACATTTAGTTTCCGTCTCGCTACGGGGCGTTTTTTGCCAACGAAAAACACACAATGATCTGAAGAAGCACAGATGAAGTGTCCTAACACTAGGGTTGCCAACTTCCAGACATGGAAAAACGGGACACATGCATGTGTCCCTCGCGCGCGCGGGGGACATTTTGTAAATTTTGTCCAAAATGTTAAAAAATAAATATTTGAAAATGGTATTAAGTAATGAAAAGTATACATGATGTGAACATGCACGGTACATCATTATTAGACTTAATGTTATCCTTCAACCAACCATTTTCCCATCAATCGGCTGACTGACTCTCACACACAAAAACAGCACCACGACAGCGCTCTGTCTCTCTGTCTCTCTCTCTCTCTCTCTCTCCTCTCTCTCTCTCTCTCTCTCTCTCTGTCCCTCTCTGTCTCTCTCTCTCTCTCTCTCTCTCTCTCTCTCTCTCTCTCTCTCTCTCTCTCTCAAAACCACACGTTAACAAAATAGAACAATAGTTGGCTTTTCCAGAGAGATTGATCAGTATCAGTAACCTCCTCACCTGCTGCAACCTCGGTGGGAGGAGGACACAGCTCTTTTAGAATATCCCTCACAGTTTTGGGGCCAAGCACATTGGCTGTTATCATCTCAGCCTTTATTCTTCCACATTGCATTTTCTTTGCAGTGTTCGAATCACTAAACATGGCACTTGCCCGCTTATTACTGCAGTCCATGCTGTTGTAACTCAAACCATGCTTAACTGTGTGATACACTGATGTTACCTCACATGCAGCAACTTTGTCTTGTTCTGCAGTTGAACTGCCGAAGAATTTTGTAATATTTGATGCACCTTTATTTTGTATTGCTCGCTTGTGCACACTCCCTCCGACACAAGGTGCAGAAGACCCGAGACAGATCTCCACTCACGGGCTTTACCCAACTGTATTTTCCTTTCCACTGTGTGTTGAAAGACACAAGTCTTTTCTTTTTAGAAGGGCCAGGGCCCAGAACCACATCCTCTCTCTCTTCTCCTCTTTCATCGCCACCTCCACCGGCAGCGCTCATTTTCCACTACTGAACAGGCTGACATGCCACACACACAATGATGCCGCGCCCGTGAAAATCTCACATACACGTGCGAGCATTGTGCCTGCCCTGTCAACTGAGCGGTCCTAGCGCCCGTCGCGGCCAGACACACTGCATTGCGCGCAAACAGAATTTTTTATTTTATTTTCCCCTTTACACGGGAATCCGGGACAAACAATGTCCCGTACGGGACACGCCCCTTTTGGCTCAAATACGGGACGTCCCGGCTAATACGGGACGGTTGGCAACCCTACCTAACACACACACACACACACACACACACACACACACACACACACACACACACACACACACACACACACACACACACACACACGCACACACACACACACACACGTCCTGTCTTTAACCGCTTGAACGGGCACGTTACAGAGAGAATACTGTGTTTCCCAGAGAGACGTTGTTTGCTTGCCGCCCCTCAAAGACCCAACCCGACCCGCCTGCTAGAGTTTAATGTCCGCCAGTAAAAACACTCACAGGCTTCAGAGTTTCTTCCCGCTTCTTTATTTTGATTACAGCCGTTTAGCGAGCGTTTCACTCAGCTGCTGTTTTCTCTCAAACATCCACTGGATTCCAGCTGATCTCACATCTATCGCGCTCAAACAATACAGTGTGTGTGTCTCTGTGTGTGTCACTGTGTGTGTCTCTGTGTGTGTTTCTGTGTGTGTCTCTGTGTGTGTCTCTGTGTGTGTCACTGTGTGTGTCTCTGTGTGTGTCTCTGTGTGTGTTTCTGTGTGTGTCTCTGTGTGTGTCTCTGTGTTGTGTTTCTGTGTGTGTCTCTGTGTGTGTTTCTGTGTGTGTCTCTGTGTGTGTCTCTGTGTGTTTCTGTGTGTGTCACTGTGTGTGTCTCTGTGTGTGTTTCTGTGTGTGTCACTGTGTGTGTCTCTGTGTGTGTTTCTGTGTGTGTCACTGTGTGTGTCTCTGTGTGTGTCTCTGTGTGTGTTTCTGTGTGTGTCACTGTGTGTGTCTCTGTGTGTGTTTCTGTGTGTGTCACTGTGTGTGTCTCTGTGTATGTCTCTGTGTGTGTCACTGTGTGTGTCTCTGTGTGTGTTTCTGTGTGTGTCTCTGTGTGTGTCTCTGTGTGTGTCTCTGTGTGTGTTTCTGTGTGTGTCTCTGTGTGTGTCTCTGTGTGTGTTTCTGTGTGTGTCTCTGTGTGTGTCACTGTGTGTGTTTCTGTGTGTGTCTCTGTGTGTGTCACTGTGTGTGTCTCTGTGTGTGTCACTGTGTGTGTCTCTGTGTGTGTATCTGTGTGTGTATCTGTGTGTGTTTCTGTGTGTGTCTCTGTGTGTGTTTCTGTGTGTGTCTCTGTGTGTGTCACTGTGTGTGTTTCTGTGTGTGTCTCTGTGTGTGTCTCTGTGTGTGTTTCTGTGTGTGTCTCTGTGTGTGTCACTGTGTGTTGTGTTCGGGTTGTGGTGTCTTCTGTGTGTGTCACTGTGTGTGTCTCTGTGTGGGTGTCACGTGTGTTGGTCTCTGTGTGTGTCACTGGTGTGTGTTTTGCTGTGTGTGTCCTCTGTGTGTTGTCACTGTGTGTGTCTCTGTTGTGTGTTTTCGTGTGGTGGTCTCTGTGTGTGGTCTCTGTGTGTGTCTCGTGTGTGTTTTCCGTGTGTGTCTCTGTGTGTGTCACTGTGGTGTGTCTCTGGTGTGGTGTCTCTGTGTGTGTCTCTGTGTGTGTCTCCTGTGGTGGGTGTCTCTGTGTGTGGTCTCTGGTGTGTCAATGTGTGATGGTTGTGTGGCTCTTGTGGTGTGGTTCTACTGTGTGTGTTCACTGTGTGTGTGTGTGTCTCTGTGTGTGTCTCTGTGGTGTCTCTGTGTGTGCACTGTGTGTGTTTCTGTGTGTGTCTCTGTGTGTGTCTCTGTGTGTGTCTCTTGTATGTCTCTGTGTGTGTCACTGTGTGTGTCTCTGTGTGTGTTTTCTGTGTGTGTCTCTGTGTGTGTCTCTGTGTGTGTCTCTGTGTGTGTTTCTGTGTGTGTCTCTGTGTGTGTCTCTGTGTGTGTTTCTGTGTGTGTCTCTGTGTGTGTCACTGTGTGTGTTTCTGTGTGTGTCTCTGTGTGTGTCACTGTGTGTGTCTCTGTGTGTGTCACTGTGTGTGTCTCTGTGTGTGTATCTGTGTGTGTATCTGTGTGTGTTTCTGTGTGTGTCTCTGTGTGTGTCTCTGTGTGTGTTTCTGTGTGTGTCACTGTGTGTGTCTCTGTGTGTGTTTCTGTGTGTGTCTCTGTGTGTGTCTCTGTGTGTGTTTCTGTGTGTGTCTCTGTGTGTGTCTCTGTGTGTGTTTCTGTGTGTGTCTCTGTGTGTGTCACTGTGTGTGTTTCTGTGTGTGTCACTGTGTGTGTCTCTGTGTGTCTGTGTGTGTGTCTCTGTGTGTGTCTCTGTGTGTGTCTCTGTGTTGTGTTCTGTGTGTGTTTCTGTGTGTGTCTCTGTGTGTGTCCTGGTGGTGTCTTGTGGGTGTTCTGTGTGTGTCTCTGTGTGTGTCTCTCTCTGTGTGTGTCTCTGTGTGTGTCTGTGTGTGTCTCTGTGTGTGTCTCTGTGTGTGTCTCTGTGTGTGTCTCTGTGTGTGTCTCTGTGTGTGTCTCTCTTTGTGTGTCTCTGTGTGTGTCACTGTGTGTGTCTCTGTGTGTGTCTCTGTGTGTGTCACTGTGTGTGTCTCTGTGTATGTCTCTGTGTGTGTCACTGTGTGTGTCTCTGTGTGTGTCTCTGTGTGTGTCACTGTGTGTGTCTCTGTGTGTGTCTCTGTGTATGTCTCTGTGTGTGTCACTGTGTGTGTCACTGTGTGTGTCTCTGTGTGTGTCTCTGTGTATGTCTCTGTGTGTGTCACTGTGTGTGTCACTGTGTGTGTCTCTGTGTGTGTCTCTGTGTATGTCTCTGTGTGTGTTTCTGTGTGTGTCTCTGTGTGTGTCACTGTGTGTGTTTCTGTGTGTGTCTCTGTGTGTGTTTCTGTGTGTGTCTCTGTGTGTGTTTCTGTGTGTGTCTCTGTGTGTGTCTCTGTGTGTGTCTCTGTGTGTGTCTCTGTGTGTGTCACTGTGTGTGTCACTGTGTGTGTCACTGTGTGTGTTTCTGTTCATGACATTGTTCTCCTGCTACCAGTATTTAGCATGACGTACAGTAAACAGGTTGTTGTGGAGAGGACGGCTCAGTGTGTGTCCAGTGGCAGACAATGGGAGAAGAAAGGTGCATACAACTTTTTAAAATAACAAAGTATGTTTCGATTTAAAGGTGGGGTAGGTAGTTCACATCAGAAACACTTTGTTATATTCCATGGAATGCTCTCAACATCCCGATAGCAATGAATATCTGAAGTGCTTTCACAACAAATCCATAACAATATATCATCTGTGGAAGCCGTGGCGCTGTAAAAAGCTCGACCAATCATCTGAGCCGGCTAAAGTAACTGGATGGCCTGCCTGCCTGTCAGCCTTCCATCGGGGCACAAACTGACCTCGTGCCCTCATTGGTCATGTGCGCGTGCGTGTGTGTTGGAGGAGGGGCTCTGTGAGGAAGGCGCAGATTTTCTCCGGTTGTGTATTTTCTAATTCTAGCGCACTCGAGCTGGTTTCTCCATTCTTACCTACCCCACCTTTAAGTCCGTGAGAGAGATAAACAAACAGAGAGAAATTCCAGATTCGGAGGAAAGTCATTCGTAATGAATTAAGTAAAAGTTCTGAGATCAATTCTGAAAAAAAGTCAAGTATGATTTAAAAAAATCAAGAATTCAGAAACAAGTCACCATTTTGGGATAAAATTCAAAATGTTGAAAAGTCAAAATCCTGAGAAAATTCTGAAAAAAGTAAAGATTGAGATTTTTCTAAATCAGTTCTGAGAATAAATTCAGAAAAAGTCAAAAATCCATAATTCTGTGAAAAAGAATACTAAGATAAATTCTGAGAAGTAAACTATAATAACAAAAAATAATTCAGGAAAAGGTAACCATTCTGATAAAAAAATAAAACCGTTAAAGTTTAAAAAAAGTCAAGATTCTGAGAATAAAGTCAAAAAAATTGGCTGTTTTCGGAAATTCTGAGAAAATGTCAAAATTCTGGGGAAATCAAAGTGTTGAAAAAATCCTCAGAATAAAGTGAAACATTTGGATAAAAAAAGTATCATCAGAAAAAATTGATAATTCAGAGAAAAGTCTGAGAGAAGTAAAAAATATGATAATAGCGTTTTTATTTTTTTTGTTAACATTCGTAAAAAAGGAAATCCAAGAAGTCAACATTTTGAGAAAATGTCAGAATGATGTCAATATTTGAAAATAAGTCAATTCTGAGAATAAATTGAAAATTCAGAAAAAGTCAAAATTCTGCAAAAAAATCTGAGAATAAAGTAAAATATTTGGATTAAAAATGCATTCTGGGAGAAAAGACAAAACTGTTCTTCAAAGTCAATGTTCTGAGAAGTCAATGTTCTGAGAAGTCAATGTTCTTCAAAAGTCAATGTTCTTCAAAAGTCAAAGTTCTGAGAAGTCAATGTTCTGAGAAGTCAATGTTCTGGGAAGTCAATGTTCTTCAAAAGTCCATGTTCTGAGAAGTCAATGTTCTTCAAAAGTCAATGTTCTGAGAAGTCAATGTTCTGAGAAGTCAATGTTCTGAGAAGTCAATGTTCTGAGAAGTCAATGTTCTGAGAAGTCAATGTTCTGAGAAGAACCAAAGTCCAAAGTCTGATAGAATAATAGAAAAAACCACTGAACTGAAGAAAAATCTAAATTCTTCAAAAGCCAATATTCTGACGACAAAACGTCAAGATTTTGGGAGAAACATCAACATTCGGAGAAAAAGGTCTGTGACCTTGCTCTAGCTTCTTTATAGCCGAACGTTAGCTTTATACAAAAGGTCGCAACGTGTTTTGTTTGACACAGAGCTTTTCTGCATAATCCAGAGATGCTGTTTGAGGCTCGGACGACAACTTTAACTGATGTCAGTAAGTCGTCCTGAAAGAAGTGAAACCGTATCCTGCTCCTCGTTAACTCCTCTTGTTGAGCTGCTGCTTCTTCGCTCTGTGTGCATTCAAAACTCTGAGTAAAAACATTTTGAGAAAAAGACAAAAATATCGGGGAACATTTTTTTATTCTGAGTAAAAGTCAACAATTTGGGGAAAAAGTCAAAAGTGTGAAAAAAATCAAACGTTTTAGAAAAAAGTAAAAAAAAAAGTAAAAATTCTGTTGCTTTTTACTTCAGAAATCACATGTGGAGATTATCCTGCTGAACTAAACGTGTAAATTAAACGTTTGTTTGACTCAGAGATCATAACCAGGGGGATGCTGCCTTCAGGGACATGTGCTGCCTTCAGGGACAGCCTACAGAGTGAACTTCAGATGTGGGTTCTGCCATGGAGATATCAGTAAGAAGTGAAACAGTATCCCGCTCCCCGTTAACTCCTCTCGTCGAGCTGCTTCGTCTCCTCTCTGTGTGAAGTGTGTGTTCTCTGGTGGGGGTGTGCTGCCCCGAGTGACAGCTGTCAGGAGGACTTAAGCCTTTCTTTCAGAGAAACTTCACAAAACCGAGAGGAAGAGGAGGGGGATGGAGATGAAGATGGAGAAAAAGCGAGGGTATACTAGTTTGAGATGTAAGCTTCACACGCTTTCACGTCTTTGTGTTCTTGTGAGAAGTCGTGGGTTGTTTTTTTGCTCGGCTGCTCCCAGTGTTCCCAGCAGATCCAGAGAATAGACTTTCACTGAGACGCCTAATGAGAGGGGGACTACTTTCTGTGGGGTAATCTGTCTGTGTGTGTGTGTGTGTGTGTGGCCTAGCATTACTATACTTGTGGGGACCTAAATCTGTTTACACAGTCACGTGTGGGGACTCGCCTCCCTTATGGGGACAAATTGGAGGTTCCCATGAGGGGGATCATTAATTTTAGGGTGAAGACTTGGTTAGGTTTAGGGTTAGGGTAAGGTTAAGGGTTAGGGTTAGGGTTAGGCATGTGTTGGTTATGTTTAAGGTTAGGATAAGTCTCCAGGAAATGCATGTAAGTCAATGTAATGTCCCCTGAAGTGATGTAAACATGGTATGTGTGTGTGTGTGTGTGTGTGTGGGTGTGTGTGTGGGTACCTAACATTACTCCATTCCTCTTGAATATTTCGTCTGTAATTATGGGAGCAACATCATTATACCGTGTGTGTGTGTGTGTGTGTGTGTGTGTGTGTGTGTGTGTGTGTGTGTGTTGTGTGTGTGTGTGTGTGTGTGTGTGTGTGTGTGTGTGTGTGTGTGTGTGTGTGTGTGTGTGTGTGTGTGTGTGTGTGTGTGTGGTTGTTTGACTGTCACATTGTCGAACAAAATCAAATCCACTGATAAAAGCATAGTTTCTGTTCGCTTGAGAGTTAACTCCCCTCGTTAAGGCACGAAATATTGCACCACTCAAATATTTAATATGCCTCTGCTTTAAATCATACCTTATCTCCCTGCAGCTGTAAAGTCAAATGTGTTTCTCCTCACCTTCGCTGCCTTCAGAGCTCCCTTCAGAGCTCCCTTCAGAGCTCCCTTCAGAGCTCCCTTCAGACGGACTGGAGTTCCAACATGTGGGCTTCAGTGTTTGTGCCGTATCTCAGTTCTGACTTATCACGCAGATATCCACGGTATGGGCTTTAAAGGAGAATTCCCCCTCAGTCTTCGGGGTCTCTTTGTGCAGCTTCAAAGGGAGGAATGCTCAGACTTCAGACACTATGGGAATCAATAAAGATGGAAGTGTGAAACCTGCCTGCAGATTAGATGATATGCATCTTTCAAATATGTCAAATGTACCTTTTTTGTAAGAAGTTTGAGAGGATTTTACATAACTTTGATGCAACTGTGATAAAAAACAGACTTTCTTTTTAGCAGGATTTTGAATTTATTCTCTGAATTCTGACTCACACACACACACACACACACACCATATGATTTTAAAAATGTTTTTATTTACTGACAATTGAATAAGAATGCCATCCAGGTTTTAATACGGCTGGTTTTATCCAAAATAAATCATAATTTTCATCATTCATCAGGTTGCCAGGTTGCTGGTTATCCCCCTTTTAAGACTTCGGTGAGAATTACATTACATTACATTTAGCTGACGCTTTTATCCAAAGCGACTTACAATAAGTGCGTTCGACCAGGAAGACACAGCCTTGAAGAAAACAGAATCATAAAGTACATCAGGTTTCATAGAGCCAAACACTTCAAGTGCTACTCAGCTGGCTTTAGAGGAGCCAGTCCTTTGTTAGTATATAAGTGCTTTGTTAGTAATTCTATCGCTCGAAGTGGAGTCGAAAGAGATGAGTTCTCAGTCTGGAAGGTGTGTAAGCTTTCTGCTGTCCTGATGTCAATGGGGAGCTCATTCCACCATCTTGGAGCCAGGATAGCAAACCCACGTGTTTCTGCTGATGGGAACTTGGGTCCCCCTCGCAGCGAGGGTGCAGCGAGTCGTTTGGCTGATGCAGAGCGGAGTGCACGTGCTGGGGTGTACGGTTTAACCATGTCCTGGATGTAGGAAGGGCCAGATCCATTCGCAGCATGGTACGCAAGCACCAGTGTCTTGAAGTGGATTCTAGCAGTTACCGGGAGCCAGTGGAGGGAGCGGAGGAGCGGAGTGGGGGGGGAACATGTAGGAAGGTTGAAGACCAGACGAGCCGCTGCATTCTGGATGAGCTGCAGAGGTCGGATGGCACATGCAGCTAGACCAGCCAGGAGGGAGTTGCAGTAGTCTAGGCGTGAGGTGACGAGAGCCTGGACCAGAACCTGGGTGGCTTTCTGGGTCAGCTGGGGACGAATCTTCCTGATGTTGTAAAGCGTGTATGACATTGATCTTTAACATTTTAAATAGGCAGCTGCAGGTTTAACACACACACACACACACACACACACACACACACAGTTGTGTTAGGTCTCTTGCTGCTGCTCCACCCTTCCCCAAAGCCCAAAGGCAGCATATACATTAAAGCTGCTATCCATCACTGCAGACAGTAACCATAACACGCACTCACGCACTCCTCACACACACACACACACACACACACACACACCACATTCACGCAATAAAAACCAAACTATAAATCTATACATTTGCACTCAATTTATATCACAAATAAAACATAAATACTCGAAAAACACAAGATGAATGGAGAAGTGTTAGGTGCACACACACACACACACACACACACACACACACACACACACACACACACACACCTCTCTGACCACCAGCTTCCCTCCGGGCTTCTTCCAGGTAAACCAGCTTCATTCCTGTGTTGAAGGAATAGAAAAGAAAGCGTTCCCGTTGCACCTGCAACAAACACACACACACACACACACACAGACTAATGTTGGGCTTTAAAGGAACTACAGCACGGTCACATGACTTCACGTCACCACCGCTAAGCTAAAGGAGGCTAATGTTGGGCTATAAAGAAACTATAGCACGGTCACATGACTTCACGTCACCACCGCTAAGCTAAGGGCGGCTAATGTTGGGCTATAAAGGAACTACAGCACGGTCACATGACTTCACGTCACCACCGCTAAGCTAAAGGTGGCTAATGTTGGGCTTTAAAGGAACTACAGCACGGTCACATGACTTCACGTCACCACCGCTAAGCTAAAGGTGGCTAATGTTGGGCTTTAAAGGAACTACAGCACGGTCACATGACTTCACGTCACCACCGCTAAGCTAAAGGAGGCTAATGTTGGGCTTTAAAGGAACTACAGCACGGTCACATGACTTCACGTCACCACCGCTAAGCTAAAGGTGGCTAATGTTGGGCTATAAAGGAACTACAGCACGGTCACATGACTTCACGTCACCACCGCTAAGCTAAAGGAGGCTAATGTTGGGCTATAAAGGAACTACAGCACGGTCACATGACTTCACGTCTCCAACGCTAAGCTAAAGGTGGCTAATGTTGGGCTTTAAAGGAACTACAGCACGGTCACATGACTTCACGTCACCACCGCTAAGCTAAAGGAGGCTAATGTTGGGCTATAAAGGAACTACAGCACGGTCACATAACTTCAGGTCACCACCGCTGAGCTAAGCGCGTCTAATGTTGGGCTATAAAGGAACTACAGCACGGTCACATGACTTCACGTCACCACCGCTGAGCTAAGCGCGTCTAATGTTGGGCTATAGAGGAACTACAGCACGGTCACATGACTTCACGTCACCACTGCTAAGCTAAAGGTGGCTAATGATGGGCTATAAAGGAACTACAGCACGGTCACATGACTTCACGTCACCACCGCTAAGCTAAAGGAGGCTAATGTTGTGCTATAAAGGAACTACAGCACGGTCACATGACTTCACATCACCACCGCTAAGCTAAAGGTGGCTAATGTTGGGCTATAAAGGAACTACAGCACGGTCACATGACTTCACGTCACCACCGCTAAGCTAAAGGAGGCTAATGTTGGGCTATAAAGGAACTACAGCACGGTCACATGACTTCACGTCACCACCGCTAAGCTAAAGGAGGCTAATGTTGGGCTATAAAGGAACCACAGCACGGTCACATGACTTCACGTCACCACCGCTAAGCTAAAGGAGGCTAATGTTGGGCTATAAAGGAACTACAGCACGGTCACATGACTTCACATCACTACCGCTAAGCTAAAGGTGGCTCATGTTGGGCAGGATGACATTTAGTGGTCTCATCTAGACACTTGTTAGCAAGCTCTGTTTTTAAATCACCAGTAGGTTATTTATTTACTTTTTAGGATTAAAGTCAGAACTCATATGGCTCTTATCCTCTTCCGTACAAATGGATCCTGTTAGAAATACGCATATTTCCCATCATGTCTTATACAGTAATATCTTTCTCTGGCTTCCTTTTAGCCTCAACTTCCTCAAGCATTGTGCAAAGCAAACAGAAAGATGAATAACAGGCTGCAGGTGTTTGTTGTTAAAAAGCGTCAGAATATGACGAAGGTAAAGGAAATGTGAGTTGTGTAAGAATCCAGAGGCCCGTTTCCTCTTCTTCTCTTTCCATCTGGAAGTGGATGACGACAGCTTCCTCTTCCCAGAACCCCCAGGGAGGAGATATTTCCTCAAGAAACAGATAGACGAAGGAGAGAGACATGTTGGGAAGATACTCTCCTTTTCCCAGAATCCCTTGTGCTCAGTTCCCACATCGCTGTTTGTTTATCTTGACTCTGGTCATCTCTGGAAAACCCAGAGCTTCTCCTCGGTGCGGCTCTCACTGAACCGGGAAGTCTTTCATCTGGAAATGAAAGCAGCGTCAGAGTTTCCTTCAATGTGAGACGGTTTTATGAACTGTGGAATAATGAAGCTGAACATGTTCCTGCAGGTCAGTGGAGCGTGACGAGGTAAAGGGTTGGTGTCGGGTCGGGAAGTTCTGACATGAACATGTGCTGCAGGGATGTCCTGTTTCTGTGATGGACCCTGAAGGCAGCATCTCTCTGGTCCAAAGGGGATTTTTCTTTGGTTATGTCAGAAATGAATCTCTGTGTCAAACAAACGTTTATGATACTTAAACGTTTAGATAATCTCCACATATTAACCACTTTATGATTTCTGAAGTAAAAAGCTAACGTTGGGTGTTAGGAAAAATATCACTCGGCACCGGCTTGAGCTTCAATATCAGGATACATGTATTTATTATCCTCTCACGAATGGAAGTGGTCATCACACACAGGGCTGCGTGGGACAAATAGTTCCCAGAGTAGAGTCCTTGATATGCTACATGAGTTACAGTCAACAAGATGGAAGAATACTGGTTCAAAGCAGTATTCTGACATTAGTTCAGATTAGCTAAGGCCTGCGTGAGCAATACACATGACCGTCATACGTCTATCTCTCTAGGACCTGTGTGATCATGCCAATCTGAGGAACATAGCTATCATAACTTCAACACAGTGTCTCATGAGCGTCATCCATGTAGTCATACATCCGGCTACGTACACAGCTACGGAGGGCCTCTGTTATCATGTGCTACTCTGATATAGAAGGAACATTCAATATTTTGCCAGCATAGGGCTCTAAAGGAACTACAGCACGGTCACATGACTTCACGTCACCACCGCTAAGCTAAAGGAGGCTAATGTTGGGCTAGAAAGGAACTACAGTACAGTCACATGACTTCACGTCACCACCGCTAAGCTAAAGGAGGCTAATGTTGGGCTATAAAGGAAGCACGGTCACATGACTTCACGTCACCACCGCTAAGCTAAAGGTGGCTAATGTTGCGCTATAAAGGAACTACAGCACGGTCACATCACTTCACGTCACCACCGCTAAGCTAAAGGCGGCTAATGTTGGGCTAGAAAGGAACTACAGCACAGTCACATGACTTCACGTCACCACCGCTAAACTAAAGGTGGCTAATGTTGGGCTATAAAGGAAGCACGGTCACATGACTTCACGTCACCACCGCTAAGCTAAAGGTGGCTAATGTTGGGCTATAAAGGAACTACAGCACAGTCACATGACTTCACGTCACCACCGCTAATAAATGCCTCTTTGGTTGGAACATTACCCTGCCCTTCCTCCGAAGTTCTTGACCAGCAAAAGTATTTAATACTTCACGCTAAAGGCAAACCTGATGTCAGAACTCCAGAAGAAGTGAGCCAAAGTGCAATTGGATCCAGACGGAGAGTTTTTCTGATCTTCTGAAATCCATGTTCTGGTTTCACTCTGGCTCTCATTCATCACCTTCATGTACAGTAGTTATTACCGCATGTGCATTTGGGATTCATATATTAGTGAATGGAAGCCAAAAGATAAAACAGAGAGAGACATCACTAGGGAGCGTTGTAATTGTTATCTCTGGGCTTTTGTATTATCAGAAAACCAAGATTAAATTCGACAAGGACCCTGAACCATGAGTAATCCTCACACATCACTGAAGGACCCTCCATTCCCCTGTTGATACACATCTGCTTTTGCACAGAGACAAGAGTCTTTAACAATGGCTGGAAACACGTCTGGACTAAAAGTTTGAAGCAATGTGGGATAATGGGAGTTGTAGTTTTCAGCTTCTCCTGTTTAAGATTCCTTCAGTAAGGTTACATTAGAGCAGATATACACCAGAACATCAGCTGGAGAGACTTAAGGACTCAGGAGAGGACTCTTTAAAGTAGAGACACTACATACTGATATACACCTGAACATCAGCAGGAGAGGACTCTTTAAAGTAGAGACACTACATACTGATATACACCTGAACATCAGCAGGAGAGGACTCTTTAAAGTAGAGGCACTACATACTGATATACACCTGAACATCAGCAGGAGAGGACTCTTTAAAGTAGAGACACTACATACTGATATACACCTGAACATCAGCAGGAGAGGACTCTTTAAAGTAGAGACACTACATACTGATATACACCTGAACATCAGCAGGAGAGGACTCTTTAAAGTAGAGACACTACATACTGATATACACCTGAACATCAGCAGGAGAGGACTCTTTAAAGTAGAGACACTACATACTGATATACACCTGAACATCAGCAGGAGAGGACTCTTTAAAGTAGAGACACTACATACTGATATACACCTGAACATCAGCAGGAGGAGGACTCTTTAAAGTAGAGACACTACATACCGATATACACCTGAACATCAGCAGGAGAGGACTCTTTAAAGTAGAGACACTACATACTGATATACACCTGAACATCAGCAGGAGAGGACTCTTTAAAGTAGAGACACTACATACTGATATACACCTGAACATCAGCAGGAGAGGACTCTTTAAAGTAGAGACACTACATACTGATATACACCTGAACATCAGCAGGAGAGGACTCTTTAAGTATAGACACTACATACTGATATACACCTGAACATCAGCAGGAGAGGACTCTTTAAAGTAGAGGCACTACATACTGATATACACCTGAACATCAGCAGAGAGGACTCTTTAAAGTAGAGGCACTACATACTGATATACACCTGAACATCAGCAGGAGAGGACTCTTTAAAGTAGAGGCACTACATACTGATATACACCTGAACATCAGCAGGAGAGGACTCTTTAAAGTAGAGACACTACATACTGATATACACCTGAACATCAGCAGGAGAGGACTCTTTAAAGTAGAGGCACTACATACTGATATACACCTGAACATCAGCAGGAGAGGACTCTTTAAAGTAGAGACACTACATACTGATATACACCTGAACATCAGCAGGAGAGGACTCTTTAAAGTAGAGACACTACATACTGATATACACCTGAACATCAGCAGGAGAGGACTCTTTAAAGTAGAGACACTACATACTGATATACACCTGAACATCAGCAGGAGAGGACTCTTTAAAGTAGAGACACTACATACTGATATTGGACATGCCTACGGGAGCAGTTTAGGGTTAAGTATCTTCGACAGCTCTTGCTCTAACATTGATCATCAGATTGAATTACATGTGTTTCCCGTTTGTCTTTGTCCATCTCTGAAAAGTACATATGTGTTGTGTTCTTGTAGGAGCTTGTCTCAATGTGTTCCCTCCTGGAGAACACTTGTCTCCATCACTCAAACTTTTGTCCTGGATTCAAGAATGTTGTTTTTCCTGTGGAGAGTCTGAAGTCACATTTTGTGAAATAGACCGTAGGATCAACTCGTGTGACCTCAGGAAGCAACGGGGAAACAACTCTGCGTTTCCTAAAGGACACAATCAAGACTACAGACATCTAAAAAGTGAAGCGTGTAGTCATCTTCATGCAACACATGGTCTCTTGTGTGTTGGACATTTTCCAGGGAATGAAACGGAGGGTGATTTAAATCTAATAGCAGTCATGTATCATTGATGTTACCCCCCGTCTCAGACCAGACTCCATCGTAATAAAAGGAGATTTAGGAGTTTCATTTCCTCCCTCATGTGTCCACTCTTCTTCATGTCTCTTCTACATCAACATGTGTCCCCTCTTCTACATCAACATGTGTCCCCTCTTCCTCATGTCTCTTCTACATCAACATGTGTCTCCTCTTCTTCATGTCTCTTCTACATCAACATGTGTCCCCTCTTCTTCATGTCTCTTCTACATCAACATGTGCCCCCTCTTCTCCATGTCTCTTCTACATCAACATGTGTCCCCTCTTCTCCATGTCTCTTCTACATCAACATGTGTCCCCTCTTCTTCATGTCTCTTCTACATCAACATGTGTCCCCTCTTCTTCATGTCTCTTCTACATCAACATGTGTCCCCTCTTCTTCATGTCTCTTCTACATCAACATGTGTCCCCTCTTCTTCATGTCTCTTCTACATCAACATGTGTCCCCTCTTCTTCACGTCTCTTCTACATCAACATGTGTCCCCTCTTCTTCATGTCTCTTCTACATCAACATGTGTCCCCTCTGTGGAAAGTGTATTACTGTTAAGACTTTAAGATATTTCTTTGTAATTTTAAGGTAAACATAAAAGTGTAAAATAAAGAGTGTAAGTAAAACATTAGTATATACCTATAAACCTGCAGAATATATATTTCTATTCCTGATGCAGTTTTCCTTCCCAAGGACCTTTCTATGTGTTTGAGTCTGACTCTAGAATGCAGTATTTCCTCCTCAGAGACAAGGAAAGCTCGGTAACTCATATTTAGGACGACTGACGCAGGTTGCTCTGTACTGCAGAGAGCAGAGGGTGACGTCCCACACGCTTTCTGCACCGGAGCCAAACGTGTCCACATGCTGGATAAATGTTGCTACCTGAAACACATGAGAAGCACTTCACTGCTCCCCGTGAGGACATGAGGTCAGAGGTCATGTCCTGCTTCAGGTACGCTCTCAAGGCTTCGGGTGCTTCATCTGGTGAGAACCACACATACTGTATATCAAGAGAGAAGTACTTTTAACATAAAGACGCATACAGCCAGAGGAGGTACAAGTACTCTGATCTGGTTCTTGAGTAAAAGTAGAAGTACTCAGATCTTGTTCTTGAGTAAAAGTAGAAGTACTCAGACCTTGTTCATGAGTAAAAGTAGAAGTACTCAGATTTGGTACTTGAGTAAAAGTAGAAGTACTCAGATCTTGTTCTTGAGTAAAAGTAGAAGTACTCAGATCTTGTACTTGAGTAAAAGTAGAAGTACTCAGATCTTGTTCATGATTAAAAGTAGAAGTACTCAGATCTTGTACTTGAGTAAAAGTAGAAGTACTCAGATCTGGTACTTGAGTAAAAGTAGAAGTACTCAGATCTTGTAGTTGAGTAAAAGTAGAAGTACTCAGATCTTGTACTTGAGTAAAAGTAGAAGTACTCAGATATTGTACTTGAGTAAAAGTAGAAGTACTCAGATCTTGTACTTGAGTAAAAGTAGAAGTACTCAGATCTTGTTCATGAGTAAAAGTAGAAGTACTCAGATCTGGTACTTGAGTAAAAGTAGAAGTACTCAGATCTTGTAGTTGAGTAAAAGTAGAAGTACTCAGATCTTGTACTTGAGTAAAAGTAGAAGTACTCAGATCTTGTACTTGAGTAAAAGTAGAAGTACTCAGATCTTGTACTTGAGTAAAAGTAGAAGTACTCAGATCTTGTACCTGAGTAAAAGTAGAAGTACTCAGATCTTGTACTTGAGTAAAAGTAGAAGTACTCAGATCTTGTACTTGAGTAAAAGTAGAAGTACTCAGATCTGGTACTTGAGTAAAAGTAGAAGTACTCAGATCTTGTACTTGAGTACAAGTAGAAGTACTCAGATCTTGTACTTGAGTAAAAGTAGAAGTACTCAGATCTTGTACCTGAGTAAAGTAGAAGTACTCAGATCTTGTACTTGAGTAAAAGTAGAAGTACTCAGATCTTGTACTTGAGTAAAAGTAGAAGTACTCAGATCTTGTTCTTGAGTAAAAGTAGAAGTACTCAGATCTTGTTCTTGAGTAAAAGTAGAAGTACTCAGATCTGGTACTTGAGTAAAAGTAGAAGTACTCAGACCTTGTACTTGAGTAAAAGTAGAAGTACCAGAGTGTAGGAATACTCTGTTACAGTAAAAGTCCTGCATTCAAAATGTTACTCGAGAAGTAGAAAAGTATTAGGATCAGAATATACTTAAAGTATCAAAAGTAAAAGTATTCATTGTGCAGAAAACTGCCTTTGTGTGTGTGTGTGTGTGTGTGTGTGTGTGTGTGTGTGTGTGTGTGTATTTATACATATATAAATAATTGGACTCTTTTCTTATGACTTAAAGAGTCCACTAGTATCATTTTTAGAGATGCATTTTCTTTTTAAAAGCAGCCAAAGCTGTTGTAAATGCATGGAGTAGAAAGCATCACATCTAAAACGTTAAGTACAAGTACCTCATGACGGGTTGTTCTGGATGTTTCAGCTAACGTGCTAATGTAATTCAAAAACACTTTGGTGCATGTGGGATGCAAAACAAATAAGGTTTATAACTCTTTTGTTTTTAAATGTTGGCAGGAACAGAAAGGCCTGGGAAAACGTGGATGTTTGGTGTCGTTGAGTAATTTGATAAAGAACTGAAGACGGGATAAAAGGATTAGATCAGAGTCGAGATGAATATTTAGTGTTGAAGTGATAAGATGACAGGAGGGATCAGAGGAGTTATTAAATCATGCTGAGGATTAAAGAGCTGCCAGAGAAAGGTTATAAAGCTGTCCTCACGCAGAAATATTATATATCACAGAGATAAGGGAGGGAGGGGGGGGGGATTAAATACAAGAAATATAGAGAGGAAGGTGAAATACTAAAACCTGAAGGGATAAATGAGAGAGGAAAGGTAAATCAACATGCAGTTAAAAGAGATGTCTCTCCCTCTGTACACACAATGCAGCCAGTTAGTCCTCCCAGAGACAGAGAGAGAGAGAGACGCGGGGTTTGGTTATCCCAGGAAACAGAGGTCAGAGAAAACATCTGAAGTATTCAGAGTCTCTGATTCAACAAGGAGGGTCAAAAGTGTACAGGAAGATGGTGAGGAAGGAAAAACAATGACTGTTCTTTACCCTTTTTACACTGAAGAGCCGTTTGTGAATATCTTCACATGTGACCGTGCTGTAGTTCCTTTATAGCCCAACATTAGCCTCCTTTAGCTTAGCGGTGGTGACGTGAAGTTATGTGACCTTGCTGTAGTTCCTTTATAGCCCAACATTAGCCTCCTTTAGCTTAGCGGTGGTGAGGTGAAGTCATGTGACCGTGCTGTAGTTCCTTTATAACCCAACATTAGCCGCCTTTAGCTTAGCAGTGGTGACGTGAAGTCATGTGACCGTGCTGTAGTTCCTTTATAGCCCAACATTAGCCTCTTTTAGCTTAGCGGTGGTGACGTGAAGTTATGTGACCTTGCTGTAGTTCCTTTATAGCCCAACATTAGCCGCCTTTAGCTTAGCGGTGGTGACGTGAAGTCATGTGACTGTGCTGTAGTTCCTTTATAGCCCAACATTAGCCGCCTTTAGCTTAGCGGTGGTGACGTGAAGTCATGTGACCTTGCTGTAGTTCCTTTATAGCCCAACATTAGCCGCCTTTAGCTTAGCGGTGGTGACGTGAAGTCATGTGACCTTGCTGTAGTTCCTTTATAGCCCAACATTAGCCGCCTTTAGCTTAGCGGTGGTGACGTGAAGTCATGTGACCGTGCTGTAGTTCCTTTATAGCCCAACATTACACACTACTTTGTGTGAACTACGTTAAAGCTGTTTCTCTTTCACTTATGAAACCAGATTGAGTTGCAAAACGTAATTTCTAACTTCATACTCTTCTCCAAAGAGACGTGGCTCATAGTATTTGTAGTAATTCACTGCCAGTGACGTAGTCGTTACACATCTGTCTCAGGTATCTGTGTAGTAGTTGTGTGTCTCTTTATGGGCTTATCGTGTACCTTTGTAACGGCTTTGTGTCTCTGTCTACATTTTCATTGTACGCCTATGTCATTTTAGATATTCCTTTTGTGATTCTTGCCTTTGTAAGTCTTTCTGAGTCCCTGATTGGTTGAAACGTGTCACTAAGAGTGACAGCGGGTTCTGATACTTTTGGCCCATTCATAAATCCATAAATTCATCAAACTGAAACACACATGAACCCTTTTCTGGTCTTTCTAAGCTTTATTGTCCATATTTAGAAAGTTCATTTTAGACGTTTTATTAATTCCTTATTTAAACAATATTTCCTCTCCGCTAACACAGGAAGCTCGGCACAAAGAGTGGACGTTTCAGAGCAGAAGCAGTCTATTTCAGGAGAGACGAGGCTCAATGAGACCGTATTTCTGTCCTAAAGCTGTCCAAACGTCTACATTAGAAACAACAGGAAGCAATAAAACCAGCTGTTCCTCAGTACATTAACTGTGTGAAAGATGGCGGTCCAGACATGGAAGTGACGCAGCTGTTGACTCGTTGTTTATCCCGGATGGTGCAACAGGAACAGGAAGTGAAGATGTGTCCAGCTGATAGGTGTGGGAACCGTTCCCTAAACAATGTCCTCCATTTCTCCCTGTGTGAAAAACCTCATCAGGAAATCTCTTAAAGTTGTAATTAGCTTGGTGGAAGAACTCAAAGCTAAAATTAGAAATACTACAGAGTACAAATACTCATTAATAAGTCAATCTGTAATGGAGCGAGTTACTAAATCTATAAAATAAGAGTAATAAGGACATTGTTAGTCCAGAGATTGTAGGGGGGTAAAAGTTTAACGTAGCATAATGTGGAATAACTCAATTGACATTAAGTAAAAGTACTTCAGAAGCCATACAGACAGTTCCTAGTTATCATGAGGTGTTGGTGAACTTGTAAACAATGAACACTTAGACCCCGAGGCTGCAGCTGTGACATGTTGGTTCCCAGAAGATGCTGTTTAGCGTCTCCAAGGTGAAACAAAGGTGACCAATCGCTGACGGGACGCCATTCACACTTCCTGCTATTATCTTTGAAACACTACTCCATCATTTCCCCTGTGAAGGACAGCCGCGTTCGTCATTATAGCTTCACAATAGAATCCAGTTGGGACTTAAAGGGAGTGGCAGAGAAGGGAACACAGGGATTTTAGGCTCTGCCGGCTATTTACATGCACCAATACCAACACTACAGGAGAGGGAACACTAAAGAAAGCAGAATAGGGCCTCTTTAGGATCCTCTGACTGATGGTAGGAGCCCCCTCCTCTCTTTATGACTAGTTTTATATAAAGAGTAAGAACGGTGTTGTTCCCTGAAGTGTCCTTGATGTGCACTCATTATATCACTATTTGAGTAATTGAACTAATAAGAGAATGACGTCACGACCTTCCCCGGTGACCTGCAGTCCACCTGATCCGAACCACAAATAAACTACTTAGATTTGTGATGTCCTTACCCGGTTGACTTTACCACCCTGTGTGTGTGTGTGTGTGTGTGTGTGTGTGTGTGTGTGTGTGTGTGTGAGGATGCGTTCTATATTATGTTTGTGTCGTTGTTACTAATTCAGTCGTGTGTGTAAATCAAACAGACAGAGGAAACAAACGATGAACTTCCTCCAGGGATTTATTTCAAACGTCCTGTCAACGCTCTGGACAACACACACACACACACACACACACACACACACACACACACACACACACACACACACACACACACACACACACACACACACACACACACACACACACGTTGTCTGTCTCTGTGTTGAAAGGTCTGAGGAGTTTGTTTCCTCGAGTCAAGTGTTAAACACAACTGACCGATGATGATGTCAAACACACAATGTTGTCGTGGCTTTTCTTATTTATGAGACACTTTTACTGTTGTTTAGATTCCAGGACACTGTGTTTATTTAACGTTTATAACACACACACACACACACACACACACACACACACACACACACACACACACACACACACACACACACACTGGCATTGCTTAACGTTGCACAGACGCTGGATGTTTAACAGAATGGAGAAACGTGGGTAGTGTCGTCAACAGGAGGGTTGTACCCAGGGGCAACCGTTAGGTGGATACAAGGTGCAGGATGCGAGAGTCTGGGATGCGAGAGTCTGGGATGCGAGAGTCTGGGATGCGAGAGTCTGGGATGCGAGAGTCTGGGATGCGAGAGTCTGGGATGCGAGAGTCTGGGATGCGAGAGTCTGGGATGCGAGAGTCTGGGATGCAGCCGAGTCAGTTTGAGTCTGAGAGAAACATTAAGAGATTAAAAGCCATCTTTGTTTTCCTGCAGAAACAACGCAGAGGAAATTAGACTTTTGGAAAACGTGTTGATGCAACGCAGGAATCCACAGCCTCAGAGGAAGAACCGTGTGTGTGTGCATGTGTGTGTGTGTGCGTGTGTTTCTTCTCTCAGCAGCATCTTTGAACCTGTTGAGTTTTTAAACCCTGCTGACAAGATGTAATCCAGCCAGACGCCATGATGGATCATCATCATTTATCACATGATTACTCGCTTGTTTAATTGCCTGCCGCTTGAGGTCATGTCTCAGTTACAGGAGGTTGCATTCAAGCGTCTACACTTCGTCATGTTGTTGTCACGGTTATCATGTCAGGTCACAGGTCTATGTCTAGGTTTGGGTGTTTTCACTGTTCTCTATGTCATGTTTTCCTCCTGTCGTTAGTTTCCCTGGTGTGTCTCGTTAGCTGATTGTGTTCACCTGTGGCCCTTGTGTTTCTCCTCCCCTGCCCGGCTGTTTCTCGTCTTGTAATTATCCCTCCCTGTATTTAGTCTTGTCTCGTGCTGTGTTCAGTGTTGGTGCTTCTTTTGTTGGTGACTGAATTCACCCCGGTGAGTGTTCTGTTTTGTATGTATTAGTTTCATTATCCTTGAAATAAAGGATTATCAGAGTTATCTGCATTTGGGTCCTGCTTCCTTCACTCAACCGTGACAGTTGTGCTTTGTACACGGAGGGATCACTGGACGGGGTGCCTCTGTTTGAGCTGACTGTCTTGATGAATAGTAAATCAAAGACTTGCAAAATTACCACAAAGACAACAACAACAACAACAAATAGACGTGAAACTGCTTTGAAAAGACACGCTTGTGTTGAAAAGCGGTAAATAAATAGCCTCGCCTTAAACTGAAAGAATGTAAATGTTCTTACTTTCCACATGGTGTGATTAAACCCAACATTAAACAGTGTTCTCTCTCCTCCCGCAGTGATCGAGTGTGTTCTTCTTCTCTGCACACGGTGAAGAGATGATGGCGGCAGGAGGCGTCGGGGGGGTGAAGTCTCTGCACATCCTGATGCTGGTTCTCCTCCAGCAGCTGTGGGTTCAGCCAGTAACCAGCGCCACTGAAGAGCCCAAAGCCTGGAGGCAAACCGGGCCCAGACTGCAGCTCTCACGCTCAGGTAGGAAGCAGGAAGCAGAGCGTTTAGTCCTCTGTCTTCACCATTTGTGTGGGCTGTCCCTGAAGGCAGGGTCCGCACGCACTCTCCAGCCCAAACTCTAATAAGCATTCATTCACAAACTGAATCAGGAGACCTTTCACGTTTCACGTCCGACTCGCTCCCTTGTTCCTCGCTGCACACAGCTCCAGTTTGGGCATCGGCCGGTCATCAGATTGTGTTGTTGCTGCTGGAGCGGAAGTTTAGTACAATTATTTTTGAGTAATACTCCAAATCTTCACCCTCCATAACTGCACTTGCTTCAGTTGCTTGCTACTTTCTAACGGCGGTGAGAGTGCTGCAGTGACGCTATCTATCTTCGATCGATTAGATTTATGATTGGAAAATTATAAAAGTAGGGTAGACCTGTGGATATTATCCGACTGAACACAACGTGCATTTATCTAACAGGTTAGTTTCCACTGACCTTATTTCCAGCTATTTTCCAAAGCCCTCTGGAGAGCTCCCGTTGCTTTCTGTCGAGGGAACCCGAGCGCAGCTTACTTCCGGGTTTTAGGACGCGTCACTGCAACACTAAGTTGATGCGATTTGATTGGATTGTGAGACAAGGGAAGCCAGCCGCCTCTGGCTTCCCTTGGCATGGCCCTGACCAATCACAGGTTGGCAGGGGCATGACGTGAGCCTCATCTGATAGGTCAATCCCTCCATTTTTTTTCACCAAGGGAAGCCAATTTCGGCTGGCCTCCTCTCGCAACAGAGAGTGCAATCTACTGTTTCACCATAACATCTAGAGGGGCGCTGTTTCACTCTTTGTAAAATACTCAATGAGAATGGGGGAGAGACGGGCCGGCAGCAACACACAGCAAAGAATTTCCGAAACTAAACAAAGTGTTTTTATTTATTTATTAAAATTATAACTACACTCCGAAAAAACAGGGGAAGCCTGGCTGCCCTTGGCCTCCGGGAGAAAACGCCACTGCTTCTTACTCAATATCAAGCCACAATTATTGCTTTTATTTTAAATCGTATAATGTCGGACTTTTGTTTCCGTCTGTGAGGAACTGCATTTCAAAATAAAAAGAACCGGAAACAGACGTAGGCATTCGAGCGATTACCCAAGATCCTCAGCTATGGTTTAAGCTGATTGGATATTTTAGCCGCAATGCATGCTGGGATTTGGTGTTTATATGATATGAAATCCGGAAAACATTTTAAAAGGATAAAATAATACTTAATTCCGAGTGTTCTTGCTTTTCTCTTTGAAAGTCATCACATAACGGCATTGTAATACACGGTTCGGCTGCATTACATATTACAGATCTGCCGTAGTTCTTTATTGATCGAGCCCTGATGAGAAGAGCTTTGGACAAACTGAAGAAATGCCACCGAAAGTGAATACTTGACTTGGATCATAAATATATCAACAATTAAACAACATCTTCAATTTCTCTTCACACAATACGTCTCCTTGCAGTATCAACACTAATTCAGCTGACTTTTACATTTGATCTAATTCATAGATAGGTTATATTTACACCATAACGCTGCACAGCTGATATAAAAGGACTTGTAGTTTTTAAAGATATTACTGATTTTCTTTGAATATAAGAATGTAAATACTGAGTCTGAAATAGTATAGCAATAAGCTGTAACATGATGTGAATGCATGAATAAAACTACACATCTTCAGATGTTGTACATACATAAGTGTCCTACACTAATAATACAAAGTTATTATGGCTGTGTGTACCTTGTGTGCACCGCCTAGTGGTTAAAGCACGTTATTGAATTATTGTTTTTATGTGTTATATTTGATTAAAAAAATATAAGAGTACATACTTTCATAGGGGGAAAGTAGAAGGTCTGTGATAGAAATATAGAATATAAAAAATCAGGAAGATACTATATGTGATCTCTACAATAAAACAGTTTAGTGCAGGATATACAAAGATATTAATAGGAGGAGGTGCAAAACAGAAAAACGAATTAACCTTTATTTAAACATTAAAGAATACTTTAGATTAAGGTCTTCTTTTAAATAAGAAAAAAGCTTTGGGGGTATCTATCTACAGATAAATACTAAGCCTGAACGTGTAATATATTGCTTTCCTGCAATGTTAACTATGTTGACGCTCTTATTTTAACTGATATTATACACATTAATTACTCTTATGTATGTAGAATAAGAAATGTGCAGAATTTGACAGTTTAATGCTGGAGGTACACACATATTGATAGATGTCTTGTAATGCACTGTTGAGGAACCTCAGCTGTGACCCAAGTTGTTCATTCATTGCATAACTACACCGTAGTTGTGTATATGATATGTCAATAAACCTTAGAACATCTTGAAATCTTGAAAGGGATGTGCAAAATAGCCATAATATACAGTCTCTAATGAACTATTAGTAGAGAATAACGAGTAATGAATATACTTTATTACTCGTTTCCATTCATGTCAATTGCAGATAAATGTTTAGTCTTCTCACCAACTATCAAATATCTCTCCTGATTGTTGGCACTTGACAATCACCTTCCCTGAATGTTACTCAGGTGTAACTAAAGTCTGATTTAAGGGTTGTTTATATTTCACATCATTAATCAGAATCTGCAAAGTAACTCAAATAAATGTAGTGTAGTAAAAATACCAGGTTAACCTCTGAACTGTAGTGGAGTAGAATTACAAAGTAACAATGAGCTGTCATGTGGGTATATGTTAATGCTGCGCGTTATGGACACAAGCGATTTTCACCCATTTATTAATTATATGTTTTACATTTGATAACACCAATGTGTTTAATACTGGCAACTTCTAATTGTGGGAAAAACGAAAATGTTCAGTAGAGACGTCCCATAGGACATTTTGCCAAACACAATAGCCAGCGTGTGTAGATCTAGGGGGGGCGTTTGATTCCAGTTTTGGATAGTCTGGCGTGGTTTCGTTCCATTTCAAACAGCTGTTTGACGCTCAGCGTAACCTCGGCGCACTGCCACTCCAACATCCAATCCCAGAGCTTGAAGATTAATCACGGGGACTGTAGTCCTAAACGATAGCTGGGGATTATGGGTAGTGTAGTGTCTTTGGCCATCCTAAACTCCTACGTCTGTTTCCGGTTATTTTTATTTTGAAATTCAGTTCCTGACAGACGCCAAAAAAGCCCGAGATTATGGAATTAAACCAATAAATAAAAGCAAGGATAATTGTGTGTAATTGGTGAGTAAATAACAGAGTGTTATTTAGAAAAGAATAATAAATTAGAAGGAAGAAAAGATTTAAAAAAATACAGATTTCAGTATCCTGAGGCTCTGAGCCATTTATTTTACGGAAACAAAAGTCCGAAATGATACGATTTAAAATAAAAGCAATAATTGTGGCTTGATATTGAGTAAGAACATGTTTTTATGAACCACAGCTTCCGGTCTTCACGTTTAGTTCAGTAGGATAATCTCCACATGTTAACACCACTTTATGATTTCTGAAGTAAAAAGCTAATGTTGGCTATAAAGGCACTACAGCACGGTCACATGACTTCACGTCACCACCGCTAAGCTAAAGGTGGCTAATGTTGGGCTATAAAGGAACTACAGCACGGTCACATGACTTCACGTCACCACCGCTAAGCTAAAGGTGGCTAATGTTGGGCTATAAAGGAACTACAGCACGGTGATATGACTTCACGTCACCACCGCTAAGCTAAAGGAGGCTAATGTTGGGCTATAAAGGAACTACATCACGGTGACATGACTTCACGTCACCACCGCTAAGCTAAAGGAGGCTAATGTTGGGCTATAAAGGAACTACAGCACGGTGACATGACTTCACGTCACCACCGCTAAGCTAAAGGCGGCTAATGTTGGGCTATAAAGGAACTACAGCACGGTGATATGACTTCACGTCACCACCGCTAAGCTAAAGGAGGCTAATGTTGGGCTGTAAAGGAACTACAGCACGGTCACATGACTTCACGTCACCACCGCTAAGCTAAAGGAGGTTAATGTTGGGCTCTAAAGGAACTACAGCACGGCACATGACTTCACGTCACCACCGCTAAGCTAAAGGTGGCTAATGTTGGGCTATAAAGGAACTACAGCACGGTCACATGACTTCACGTCACCACCGCTAAGCTAAAGGAGGCTAATGTTGGGCTATAAAGGAACTACAGCACGGTGACATGACTTCACGTCACCACCGCTAAGCTAAAGGAGGCTAATGTTGGGCTATAAAGGAACTACAGCGCGGTCACATGACTTCACGTCACCACCGCTAAGCTAAAGGTGGCTAATGTTGTGCTATAAAGGAACTACAGCACGGTCACATGACTTCACGTCACCACCGCTAAGCTAAAGGAGGCTAATGTTGGGCTATAAAGGAACTACAGCACGGTGACATGACTTCACGGCACCACCGCTAAGCTAAAGGTGACTAATGTTGGGCTATAAAGGAACTACAGCACGGTCACATGACTTCACGTCACCACCGCTAAGCTAAAGGTGGCTAATGTTTTAGGGGTTTAGTGCTTTGCTCAAGACTCCTCTTTAGCTACCAATCCACTCTGTACTTAACCAGCGATCCTTCATACTAATACTGCCACCCTTATATGGTCAGACTGGGTTAGGGTTGTTTATTAGCACTTGTTGTCATAAACATTCTGCATGCATTTCAATTGTTTAATGCTAGCACATTAGCATGGCATCGTTTTTAGGTGGCCTTGCTGGCTATTAGTTATTGTTTGTACCGTCAGAATGAATCAGCACCTCCTCTGAACACCCCGTGTAGCTCTTGTGCTGTGTGTGGGTTTTGTTGTTGTAGGTTTTAAACATAAAGACGTCTTCTGTGGTGTTTAAAACAAATATAAAAAGATTAGCATTATTAGAATTATGTACCCCCCTATGAGCGAACAAGAGTTTTTGATAAAGAAGGGATTTAATGACCACATATAAAACAGGTTTGGCTATGTCTCTGTGCTTCCTTTGGGCCCTTATTAGTACAACAGATTAAGGACGATGTTTCTTTCTCCAGTTAATGTATTTTTATACTTTTGAGCGTCACCCATTCAAACACTTTACGCCTAATTTATATGTTTAGCGCCTCATTTGGACATCGACATTAATCATGAATGTTATCCGTCATAGTATTCCTCTGAGCTTTATCTTAAACACACAAGAAATCAAAATAAATTGTGTTTTTGGGATTCATTCAAGTCATTAAATCGTGAAGCTGTTTGTGCTCAGCTTTGAGAGTTTCATTTTCACAACAGAGAGAGAAAGCAGCACTGTCGTATCACGAGGGTGTACTTTTACTTCCTTCTCTTACTTATTCAATCTTGAATCTATCAGTTTACATGCCAGTTTATTCAGAGCACCTCTGTTTAGTACCTTACAAAGACACTCTGTAGCATTAAGGTTCATTAGAATCCTTCAGTTTAGAAAATGTCAAAAATGTCCACGTTTTTCTACATTTTTAAAGCATCTCCCTGGCGTCTGTCGTGATGACATTGGCTCATGTTACTTCACAGAAAGGATTTTCCACAATGAGATCACATCATGCTCCATTTGTCCATTACGAGCGTGAGATAGAAGATTCATTTGTCACACAGACAATATTACAATCTCTGAAATCATTCCATTCTGATTACATCTCCCAAAAGGTCATCTATCAGACAGCCGGACACAGTTAGAGGAGATCTTGGTGGAGTATAAGAAACAATAAGAAGATAAGAAGTACTTTATTGATCCCAATTTGGGATTTGTTTGTGTTTTTAGCAGATAAAGAGTCGGTGAAAACAGAGCAGCAATTGGAGAGAAAAATCCCGGCAACAATTAAGCTTTTGAGGAATGAATTATGTTTCAACACACCGTGTAAATTAGGTTATATTATTAAACCCCTGTAGAAGTCCCTGGTGGTGGTTTTACTTCCAAAAAAGACGAGGAACTTGGAGGGAACACAGGGATTTTAGCCTCTGCAGACCATTTACATGCACTAAAACCTAAAGGCAGAGCCGGCCCGACCCATTAAGTGACATCATCTCCCGATTTTCGCGGGAGACTCCCGATTTCATAGACCTCTCCCGGTTACCTCTCGGGGTCATATTTCTCCCGCTGACTAAATCAGATTTACTCACGACTGTTTCCACTCGGACTTTATTACAGCTACACCATTGTTTGGTTTCCATGGTAGCGCGTCTCTTTAGTAGCGTGCGCAACTAGATAGTCACAGAAAAACAGAACAAGAATGGACAACTCGACCCTCTGCTCACTCCTTTCCTGGTCCAGCCCACACATATGCTCCATCAAGGGTGATGCTACAGGCCGCAAGGCAGTGCACTCAGAACTACAATAAGCATGTTAATGTTAATCTAACAGCTCCGGCGATCCACTAGCACCCCCCCCCCCCCTCCCCCGGTGGTTGAGGTCTCAAGGTTGGCAAGTATGACACCAGACCAACCAGAGAGTTGAATGGAAATAACCATCTGTCTTATTGGCTGACAGGTACCTATGCTGTGAGCTGTGACAATGTTTAAAACAAACTGTCAGTCGGACTCAGAATTTTTGAAGATGGACATAAGACATTTCTTTCTTAAAAAAGACGACAATTCTCAGGTGGTGTCTCACACAACATCCCCAGAGCCACCACTTGAGGCAGGTGAACAAGGAATGTAAATGTCAGTAAACATCCAAGATATGCGAACATGTAAGCAAAGCATAAATTACAGCTACGTTGACGTTACTTTGCGGGGGTAAGCTAAACCGTTAGCAAGTAGCTATAGCTAGCCAGATATATTAAATAAACACTTTGTCATGCAATCTAAATGTAATGTTTTTTAACGTTACCTGGTGATTTCAAAGAAAGCTCTCTGGGAAATGTTGACTTCCTGTTCGACATGAAGCTAGAAGCTACCCTACAGCACACAGTTGATCCGGAGTCCTGTCAGTTAAAGTGTTTCATAGTTAGCTTAGCTTAGCATCAACCTAGCACTGAAATATATGGATGTTATGTGACAGCATTTCTGAGAAAGAGTCAGCTGAAATGGTGTCATAGTTGCCACTGCTTTACGTATCGACAGCATGTTTGAACGTATTAGCAGCGGTAAATGTGGCTGATTGGCCACTGACGTTGCCATAACAACACCTGCATTTAAATGTGCAGCCTCTTTTTGTGACAGATTTTTGCATGAAATTATAATTCTTCTGAATGATATTCCTATTGACAGTTAGTTTCTATGTGAACATTATGAGATGGACAGCCAGAGAGAATAAATGAAAAACAGTTATGAAATACTATATGACAAAACAAGAATACAGTTTGAGTGATTTGTAAAATATCCATAAAGAAAAATCTGTTTATAGTTCTGTTTCATCTGGGTGCTGAGAGATGTATCCATAGATCTCTTAATGTTGCTCTCAAAGTGCACCAGATTGATGCTTTTAACTTCAATATTTAAAAAATCTTCCCGGAGAGCATGCCCCTGGACCCCCCTAGAGGAGGTTAGGTCCCCCCTAGAGGAGGTAAGGACCCCCCTAAAGGAGGTGAGGACCCCCCTAGAGGAGGTAAGGACCCCCCTAAAGGAGGTGAGGACCCCCCTAGAGGAGGTGAGGACCCTCCTAGAGGAGGTAAGGACCCCCCTAAAGGAGGTGAGGACCCCCCTAGAGGAGGTGAGGACCCTCCTAGAGGAGGTAAGGACCCCCCTAGAGGAGGTGAGGTCCACGGTGTTTACATGCTTATTTATACAATACGTGTGCTTGTGCTAACATCATAAGACACAAGTTGGTTCCGTGATGTGTGGAGTGAGAACGCACTAGAGTGAGGGGGGCCCCCAAGCCAAAGCCCAAAAGTCTAGGGCCGGCCCTGCCTAAAGGACACACTATAGGAGAGGCAACACCCTACAAAAGCAGAATAGGGGCCTCTTTAATAAGTAACATCTCTCTGAGAGCGGAACATAAAGTCTTTCAGATGTTAAAGAAATGTTTGTGATGAAGTTTTGTTTCCTTTTCCATTTTCCCTAAATAGTCTGTACCTCATCATGTCATACCACCAGTGTGTGTGTGTGTGTGTGTGTGTGTGTGTGTGTGTGTGTGTGTGTGTGTGTGTGTGTGTGTTATTAACAGTAGCAACTCAGAGGTTTTCGTGGCAGTAAAGTGAAGCCGTTAATGAAGGAGTTCCAGATCCTCTCGCTGTGTTTGTAGCTTCAGGATCAATGTTAGAGAGACTATTAATATTTTATAAGGCAGATACTCAGACAGCAGCTTCAGGGGCTACACACACACACACACACACACACAACACACACACACACACACACACACACACACACACCCACACACACACACACACACACACACACACACACACACACACACACACACAGAGGGAGAGAGTGTGTGTGCGTCACAGGTGACCTAGTGTGTGACCCGTGCAGGAATCCAGAGACCGGCCCTCATCCTGCAGGGAGACACACTCCGTTAACCTCTCACCTCACCTGAGTGTGTGTGTGTGTGTCTGTGTGTGTGTGTGTGTGGGTGTGTCTGTGTGTGTGTGGTTTATTGTTTCAGGGTCGGTTTAGATTTAACTTCTCTGACAGGCGTTCTTCCTGCTGCTCAGTTTCTGACGCTCACGTGGAATTAATCCAAGAAAAACACACTGACATCATGCAGGACTGTGGGATGGGAAACACACACACACACACACACACACACACACACACACACACTGGTTAAAGCACACAAAGTGATAGCTGTGGCAGACAGTGTGTTATCTCTCTCACACACACACTTTATTTTGATAGCTGCTCACTCAGACATGATACAAAAAACACTAACTGGTACTTTATGTTCCTACAAATATCCAATTATAATTTTGACAGCTGCACGCACGCACACACACACACACACACACACACACACACACACACACACACACACACACACACACACACACACACATGGGGTTCAGTTAAAGGTGCGTGACTAGATTAGTCTTGCTTTTCATTATCAAATCCACTCGGAGAAAAAACTTGTGTTGTGAGAAATCTGTCAAAACTGATTTATGCATACTAACACATACAGCATGCAAAACTAGTGTGTGTGTGCGTGTGTGTGTGTGTGTTCCCTGCTGCCCGTACCTTGTGGTGTCATGCAGTGAACCTTGACCTTTGACCCTTCTGTGATTATAGGAGGTAGATTTAGGAGGAGAGGAAAGCAGAAGAGAGGAAAGAAATGAAAAGGCAGAACTAAAGGAGATACGATGGAGTCAGAGAACACAAACAAGAAGCTGGAAAAGATGGAAGGTGTCAATAAAGGGAAGGAGGGAAGGAAAGGAGGGGAAGGAAGGAAGGGAAGGAAGGGAAGGAAAGGATGGAAGGGAAGGAGGGAGGACAGATGGGTTGGAGGTTTCCTGAGGTTAATTAACCTGTCATCCACCTGAGAAGAACCAGAGCAGAGAGGAAGGTCAGAGAGGGAGAGGGAGAGGGGGTGTGTGTGCGTGTGTGTGTGTGTGTGTGTGTGTGTACTCCCTTCTTTTTCCCTTTACACTTGGTATGCAACACAATCAGAGGAGATACAGAACATTACAGTGAAATAAAATAAACATATAAATATCTTTATTTGAAAATATATTAAATTATTATAATTTTGTATATATTTGTTTGTAATTAAATGTATATTTGTATTAATACTATTATAGTTGTATATCTGGTTTTGTTGGATAGGGAGTGAGAGTGATGGGGGTGCGCACACACACACACACACACACACACACACACACACACACACACACACTGGCATTGCTTAACGTTGCACAGACGGTCAATCTTTAATTCGTTAGCAGATAAGAGACGGTGGTTACAGATAACATGAGATTAAAGCTTGTAGTGAGATAAACTACATGTACTGATAGCATACAAACACACACACACACACACACACACACACACACACACACACACACACACACACACCCACACACACACACACCCCGATTTCCCGTGATACCTGAAGGGAGGTTTTATACTCTGTAGTTCTCACACTGTCACTGAGTTCTTTTACATTTCTGATGCTCATCAGCAGGTTAGGAGGTTCAGGGAGGACACACACGCGCACACACACACACACACACACACACACACACACACACACACACACACACACACACACACACACACACACACACACACACACACACACTCTCTGTTCTGCTTGACTTACTGTGACACCTCGCTCTGTTTCACCCCAGGTGTTTAGCAAACACTCTGTAACACTTCAACCTCCTTAAAAGTAAAGTCATTCAAGTGTGTGTGTGTGTGTGTGTGTGTGTGTGTGTGTGTCACAGCTACATTTCCCCACAACATAGATTACCTCTATAATCTGTAGCAGATACAGTAAGTTTTCCCACAGAGGAAAAAGCTCTGATCATTTTGGATGAATAATAAGGCTTTGAGACTGATTAATTGATCAGCCTCAATAACCTCGAAGAAACCACATCTTGCGTCACGTTCAGGTTCATTTTAGTATTTATTCCATGTCTCCGTGCTTCAATGTGCTGCAGCACCTCTTTTCACCCTCTGTCTGAAACCAGAGCTGCTCTGATTGGTTAGCTGGCCGGCTCTGTTGTGATTGGTAAACCGCTTAGAGATGTCCCGCCCCTTAGCCTATCACGTACGATGTGTTGGAGCGCTAGCCAATAGGAGCGAGTGTTGCATAGTGATGTTCCGGAAGTAAACAAAGGAGACCGATCATTTATGCGATTATTTTTACTTTGATCTGCTTTAACAAAACACTTAGTAGTGAATAGTGTGTCCATCATATTGGATGATAGCGCTGTCGTGGGCAGGTGGTATGTTGTGAATAAAGGTTTGAGAGCAAGTCTAAGAGAGAATGATTTAGGATAAGAATGTGAAAATGTTCCTGGGTTTAACATGCACCTCGCAGCATCAAGAGAACTACCCTCATTTTACATTCAAAGACCCGGACACACCGAGCCCATTCCGGCCGTCGATAGATGTCTGGCCGTCGATGAGCGTCCTGTCGCCCTACTCAGATTGGTGCGTCCAGCACCGTCGTGTCTTTTCAGCACGGGGCCTGCGGAGGCTGTCGGCAAAAGAAGTCACTCTGATTGGCTGTTCAGCTTAGCGAAACACTATTTGCCTGAATGGGAGGGGAGCAGTATAGTACTTAAGTAAATGTACTTTGTTACTGTCCACAATCTGCCTAGAAGTATTTTAAAGATGGTCATTTTAAAATGTTTTAAATATATACTGTTCGTAGTTAAACCAATAATAATGCTATGGCTGCAACTGACAGTTATGTTGGCACATTTTATTTTGTTCTTAACGCTGTGTGGGTCTAGGGGTAGGGTGTAGGGGGCGGTTTGGGAATGGGCCTCTGTATATAAACCTGCGGCGGAAACCCCTCTCGTCTGTCAGTGTGATTATGACTAAGTAAGTAACGAGGAAACGCGTGTCGGGGCAATGTTAGTAACTGTAGTGTGACTGAATTATGAAAGTAGCGCGCTACACTACTCCGTTACTTACAGTGACGCGTTACACCCAACTCTGGTTATAAATAACATCCAGTTCACATTCCTGCAGTCAGTGATCAGAGTTCATCGTCCTCTCTGTCGCTTCTTACCATAAACAGCATCATATGAGGAGGAGGAATACTCCAGTGTGGTCTGAGGGTCTCTCTGAGGACCCTAAATATCCTCATGTGTCCTTTTAGAAGCCTGCATGAGTCTCTGTTTATGAGGTCATGTTTCTTAATCTCTCTGTTAGCAGAATAAGATACTTGCCCGATGTTCTTGAAACTTGGCGATGGAGTGTAGATGAAGGCGAGGAATAACCATTAACATGTTGGGATGGATGCCTGCATTATTTATCACTGTTTGAATCTCCTTTGCGTAGCTCTGCGCTGTCGGGATGTTCTAGATCTAGTCCTCTAATGTACTGACAAAGCGTCCACAATATTACGTGGCTCTTATCACAGTAAGATTAGTTAGAACTCCTTTTGAATAACTTCTTTGCCTACTGACTTAGTTTAGCATCCCGCTATATTAAGAAATAAAGAATATAATCCGTTTTAAACACTGAAAATACATCAAATCAGTTCCCTTTAAGAAACACAAGGCATTCGTATTTATAAGCTTCTCTAATCTCAAGTGACCAAAGATGTAAGAAACAGCTGTTAGTCAACGAGGTGGGAAAACTCCTTCTTGTCCAAAAGCTGGTTTTTTTAAACTAATAAAGAAAAATAGAGACAGTAACATATTCTAGGTTAAAGCCTCATGAGAACAACTTGGATTCATGTCTGTTAGTAAAATGTAAAGCAGAGTGAATAATCCATGTCTATGCAGAACACAGGAGACCTTCACAAAGCAGCTGAGAGTTGAACGTGCGTCTGTTCTCTGTCTGCAAACACTAACGGCCTCTAACGGTTTCCAACGCGTCTGCCCATTCACTTTGAATGACGTCACTTTTCGCCGAACTGCATTGTGGGAAGCAGAGCGGAGCTTTCCTGGCGTTCCAGGCTGCAAAAGCAATGTTCAACTGGAAGCGTCAGCCAATCAAATCATATGCCAGTACAAGCTCGAGCCAATCAAACCGCTGCTTGTGTGTCGGGGGCGGGAGATTCATGTGATTGGTTGTTGGTCGAGCTTCAGACACGCCCAGCTCCAAGCTTTTTTTGAAGCTGTAGTGTGGACGGGCCGTAAGGAAACAGAAACATATTCATTCGTCCGTGGGGCGACTGTGGCTGCGAGGGAGTGCGGTCGTCTTTCAACCAGAAGGTTGTGGGTTCGATCCCAGCCCGTGCAGCCAACATGTCGATGTATCCTCGGGCAAGATACTTAACCCTGAGTTGCTCCCGATGGCCAACGGTGTGTGAATGTGTGTGAATGTTAGGTCCTAGAGCAAGTGGTACTGCTCTGTGTGAATGTTAGGTCCTAGAGCAAGTGGTACTGCTCTGTGTGAATGGGTGAATGACGTGTAGTAGAGGGGGTCGTAAGGACTGGATAAAGCGCTATATAAACAGTCCTTTTACCAAACAATGGAAAACTAATACCTGTCTGATTTCACATTGTCTGCGGCTCATGTGTTTGTCACGCATTCTTTAAATTCTTTAAAAGCTCTCTGCGTTTCCTGTTCCCGTGAGTCTACGGTTAAATAGAGAGCCCCTCCCGTTCCGGTGATCCTCCATGGCACCTTATTTCGGAAGAAAATAATGTATTGAAGTCAATGGCGAGAGAGAAATGATCTTTCGATCCCGTTTGAATCGTGCCATGATTTACACATATGATGTTTCTCAATCTTAAAAAATAAATCTCCAAGTAAAAAAGGTTCGTCTTAAAACTGTTGAAATAAGACTAGGAAAGATACGCAAGTAGAAAGACTACACATCCAAGAGTGGGGTAAGGGATGTCATCATTTATTCCCCCGACTAACTCCCCTTGTGTGTAATAGCAGCTCTCAACATGCCCAGACTTCTGTGTGTTAAATGTGACGGTCATCTTGGTGTTGGTGACGTGTGGTGCGAGACGGGAGATGTAGGTCGTAAACCGTGATCGTTTTTCTCGCGTCCAGGAGAGAAGCTTAAAAGGAGACTAAATGGAGTCTCTGAGAAGGTTTCAAAATTGGTACTTTAATTAATAAAAAGCGCGGTAATGTTACAAACAGGATATTGTTCAGTGAGGAGAGAAAGGCTGCAGCTTCCTCTCCCAGGTGCCGGGTGCAGAAGAGACCTCACAAGCCTTCGTCTTTCCCGCTTGCTGGCTGTTAGCTCCGCCTCTCTGGGGGCTGTAGTGACGTAGGAGACCCCCCCCCTCGTTCTTCTGTGTCCGATATCACGCTAAACAGAGGACTTCGACATTTTACATTCATTGCTTACTTCCACACGCCTTTTCTCCTCCTCTCTTTCATAACTTTATATGTAATACATGTTAACGGCGTCAATAGCCACTTTAATGATACCAATGGCCGGTAGTCCCGGATGTCGTCATGAAGGATTTTCAGAATAAAAGCTTGGTATTGAGAACTTCCGGTTTTTTCCAGAATAAAATAGCATTTAAACTGACGGTATGTTTAAGCTACATTATGCTATTAAACATTGATTTTAATTTCTAACAGTCCCTCCTTACACACCTAAAAGGTGGGTATAATACTGAAATCAATGAGTTCTTCATGTAGTTCATTGAGCAGTTTCACACAAAACAAAGTGTTACTTCACAGTTTTACGACAACTTGTTTTTTTCTTGACTTGCAAAATTATCTTTTAAATTGACAAACGTCATGTGTGTAATTCGTGGCACAATTCAAACGGGATCTAAAGATATTCTTTCTCTCTCCATTGGCTTCAATAGTCCCATGGAGCTCCCCCGGACAGGGAGGGGCTTCGGCTCTCTGGGACCCTGTTGTGGTTTAAATACCTCTTATTGACTCTCCTATGTCTGTCATTGTGTTTTATATAAAAATTGTAAAAACGAAAGTCTTACATGCTTAAAAGTAATGTTTGGGAAATAATACATATTTAAACGAGTTTAATACTTAAATACATATGTTCTCAGAGCAATAGCAATTTAACTAATGGGCAACCATCTTTAAAAATGCTCCAGAGATGTGTACTTATTGGATTCATCTGGTCTTTCTTCTTCTTCTAATATGGACTTATGCCGTTTATCTGCGCTGTGCTCTTGCAGTAACACTGCAACACTGATCCTGACGTTTAAATATCAGTTAGGGATCCGGATAAAGAAGCTAAAACTATGATACCGAGTAAAGCTGGCAGTAAATTGCGAGTCATTATAACTGAAAGTAAATACATCCGCCAGCTCCATGTCTCCCAACAATAAACCCCAATGGCTCCTGGCAGGTTACATTCAGGATAAGTAAATGTGACCTGGAGTCATTTCTCTGTCTGAGGCATGAAGTCTTTGCTGAAACGTGATATAATAAATGCCTGCTGCAGTTTGTGTGTCAGGGTTCAGAGGGAAACTCACACACACACACACACACACACACACACACACACACACACACACACACAACCTTGAAGTCTCTTGGAAACACTGCAGAAAAGGCAAAGATTAAGCAGCAACATTGACATGGTAAGGAAAAGAGTGTGTGTGTGTGTGTGTGTGTGTGTGTGTGTGTGTGTGTGTGTGTGTGTGTGTAGAGAAGTGTAAAGTAGAACCGTGAGTTTTTAAGAGCTCTCATTATTCTCCGTCCTTCAAATAATCCTCCTCATTTATCTTCTTATTTCTTCTACTTGGAGAAGAAATAATTTCATAACGCATCAGGTTCGTGCATGAAACATCTGCTCTGTCTACTCCACATGGTTCTTATTTTGGAGACATAAGACACATGTTTCAGTCTATTCACCGTGCTGTAGTTCCTTTATAGCCCAATATTAGCCACCTTTAGCTTAGCGGTGGTGACGTGAAGTCATGTGACCGTGCTGTAGTTCCTTTATAGCCCAACATTAGCCACCTTTAGCTTAGCGGTGGTGACGTGAAGTCATGTGACCGTGCTGTAGTTCCTTTATAGCCCAACATTAGCCACCTTTAGCTTAGCGGTGGTGACGTGAAGTCATGTGACCGTGCTGTAGTTCCTTTATAGCCCAACATTAGCCACCTTTAGCTTAGCGGTGGTGACGTGAAGTCATGTGACCGTGCTGTAGTTCCTTTATAGCCCAACATTAGCCGCCTTTAGCTTAGCGGTGGTGACGTGAAGTCATGTGACCGTGCTATAGTTTCTTTATAGCCCAACATTAGCCACCTTTAGCTTAGCGGTGGTGACGTGAAGTCATGTGACCGTGCTGTAGTTCCTTTATAGCCCAACATTAGCCACCTTTAGCTTAGCGGTGGTGACGTGAAGTCATGTGACCGCGCTGTAGTACCTTTATAGCCCAATATTAGCCACCTTTAGCTTAGCTGTGCTGAGGTGAAGTCATGTGACCGTGCTGTAGTTCCTTTATAGCCCAACATTAGCCACCTTTAGCTTAGCTGTGCTGAGGTGAAGTCATGTGACCGTGCTGTAGTAGAGAGATGCTGCCTTCAGGGTCTAACACAGAAATACCACATCTCTGCACCGCTCTTTAACTAATTGTCTTTTATCTGAAGATGATGGGCAGGTTGAAGGGACCCTTCACTCCTCTATGAATATGTGGGGTCCCTCATTCTGGTTTTTCAATAGCTTGTTAATAATGATGATTGAAATGTGTAAAACTCCTTTGAGACACTTCAGAGCTAAGGAGACGAATGAAAAGTAAAGTAGAAACGCAGAACGAGTGAATGTGGTCTTTCACGTCTTCAGGTTTCTTAAAGAGGGAACAAAGGGATCGTTCTTTAGTTTCTTACAGTACACCACAGAGCAGATGCTCAGAGACAAGTGAGGAAAAGAAGAGCTGAAGTAATGGGGAGGAATTTGGGGGTTGAGATTTAGTCAATGAACCAGAGAGAGGGGAGGACGTGGGTGGGCTTTGGGCAGCAGAATGAAAACAGAAGAGGGTTGAAGGAGTCAGGGGAGATGAGTTTTTAATTGCTGACACCAAGTAGAAGCGTTCATCCAGAAAGACTGTGCATTGGTTCTGTTAAACGCAACGTCATGATTATATAATTATGAATGGTGTTGCGTTGCTGTGGCCTTTAAAACACATCAAACTCAAACTTAAGGCCCGGGGGCCAAATCAGGGCCGTGGTGGATTTAATTTCGGCCCGCAGGATAATTTCTAATTCCTATTAGATCTGGCCCTCCGGTATATTGCACCTTCACTCCATCCTGAGGGTCTCCTCCGCTCAGAGCCCAAACATTGATGACCCTTGCACCCAAGATGAGAGGCCAAGTATCTGAGCTAGCATCACAGAGCAGCACACTGAGTTCAAAGGATGCTTCCTTCTGCACTTTCTCTCTCACGGCAACAGGGCATGTTGGTTTCTCTTTGAGGGGAATAGTTTTGTTGAAGCTGTTGTTGGCCTGTGGGGAAATGTACTCATAAGAAATGAGTCTGGAGAAGCTGCAGATAGAGCCATAAGAAATGAGTCTGGAGAAGCTGCAGATAGAGCCATAAGAAAATGAGTCTGGAGAAGCTGCAGATAGAGCCATAAGAAATGAGTCTGGAGAAGCTGCAGATAGAGCCGTAAGAAATGAGTCTGGAGAAGCTGCAGATAGAGCCATAAGAAATGAGTCTGGAGAAGCTGCAGATAGAGCCATAAGAAATGAGTCTGGAGAAGCTGCAGATAGAGCCATAAGAATGAGTCTGGAGAAGCTGCAGATAGAGCCATAAGAAATGAGTCTGGAGAAGCTGCAGATAGAGCCATAAGAAATGAGTCTGGAGAAGCTGCAGATAGAGCCATAAGAAATGAGTCTGGAGAAGCTGCAGATAGAGCCATAAGAAATGAGTCTGGAGAAGCTGCAGATAGAGCCATAAGAAATGAGTCTGGAGAAGCTGCAGATAGAGCCGTAAGAAATGAGTCTGGAGAAGCTGCAGATAGAGCCATAAGAAATGAGTCTGGAGAAGCTGCAGATAGAGCCATAAGAAATGAGTCTGGAGAAGCTGCAGATAGAACCATAAGAAATGAGTCTGGAGAAGCTGCAGATAGAACCATAAGAAATGAGTCTGGAGAAGCTGCAGATAGAGCCGTAAGAAATGAGTCTGGAGAAGCTGCAGATAGAGCCGTAAGAAATGAGTCTGGAGAAGCTGCAGATAGAGCCATAAGAAATGAGTCTGGAGAAGCTGCAGATAGAGCCATGAGAAATGAGTCTGGAGAAGCTGCAGATAGAGCCGTAAGAAATGAGTCTGGAGAAGCTGCAGATAGAGCCATAAGAATGACTCTGGAGAAGCCTGCAGATAGAGCCATAAGAAATGAGTCTGGAGAAGCTGCAGATAGAGCCGTAAGAAATGAGTCTGGAGAAGCTGCAGATAGAGCCATAAGAAATGAGTCTGGAGAAGCTGCAGATAGAGCCATAAGAAATGAGTCTGGAGAAGCTGCAGATAGAGCCATAAGAAATGACTCTGGAGAAGCTGCAGATAGAGCCATAAGAAATGAGTCTGGAGAAGCTGCAGATAGAGCCATAAGAAATGAGTCTGGAGAAGCTGCAGATAGAGCCATAAGAAATGAGTCTGGAGAAGCTGCAGATAGAGCCATAAGAAATGAGTCTGGAGAAGCTGCAGATAGAGCCGTAAGAAATGAGTCTGGAGAAGCTGCAGATAGAGCCGTAAGAAATGAGTCTGGAGAAGCTGCAGATAGAGCCGTAAGAAATGAGTCTGGAGAAGCTGCAGATAGAGCCATAAGAAATGAGTCTGGAGAAGCTGCAGATAGAGCCGTAAGAACTGAGTCTGGAGAAGCTGCAGATAGAGCCATAAGAAATGAGTCTGGAGAAGCTGCAGATAGAGCCGTAAGAAAATGAGTCTGGAGAAGCTGCAGATAGAGCCATAAGAAATGAGTCTGGAGAAGCTGCAGATAGAGCCATAAGAAATGAGTCTGGAGAAGCTGCAGATAGATTCATAAGAAATGAGTCTGGAGAAGCGCAGATAGAGCCGTAAGAATGAGTCTGGAGAAGCTGCAGATAGAGCCGTAAGAAATGAGTCTGGAGAAGCTGCAGATAGAGCCATAGAAATGAGTCTGGAGAGCTGCAGATAGAGCCATAAGAAATGAGTCTAAGCTGCAGATAGAGCCATAAGAAATGAGTCTAAGCTGCAGATAGAGCCATAAGAAATGAGTCTAAGCTGCAGATAGAGCCATAAGAAATGAGTCTAAGCTGCAGATAGAGCCATAAGAAATGAGTCTGGAGAAAGCTGCAGATAGAGCCATAAGAAAATGAGTCTGGAGAAGCTGCAGATAGAGCCATAAGAACTGAGTCTGGAGAAGCTGCAGATAGAGCCATAAGAAATGAGTCTGGAGAAGCTGCAGATAGAGCCGTAAGAAATGAGTCTGGAGAAGCTGCAGATAGAGCCATAAGAAATGAGTCTGGAGAAGCTGCAGATAGAGCCATAAGAAATGAGTCTGGAGAAGCTGCAGATAGATTCATAAGAAATGAGTCTGGAGAAGCTGCAGATAGAGCCGTAAGAAATGAGTCTGGAGAAGCTGCAGATAGAGCCGTAAGAAATGAGTCTGGAGAAGCTGCAGATAGAGCCATAAGAAATGAGTCTGGAGAAGCTGCAGATAGAGCCATAAGAAATGAGTCTAAGCTGCAGATAGAGCCATAAGAAATGAGTCCTAAGCTGCAGATAGAGCCATAAGAAATGAGTCTAAGCTGCAGATAGAGCCATAAGAAATGAGTCTAAGCTGCAGATAGAGCCATAGAAATGAGTCTGGAGAAGCTCAGATAGAGCCATAAGAAATGAGTCTGGAGAAGCTGCAGATAGAGCCATAAGAAATGAGTCTGGAGAAGCTGCAGATAGAGCCGTAAGAAATGAGTCTGGAAAGCTGCAGATAGAGCCGTAAGAAATGAGTCTGGAGAACTGCAGATGAAGCCGTAAGAAATGAGTCTGGAGAAGCTGCAGATAGAGCCGTAAGAAATGACTCTGGAGAAGCTGCAGATAGAGCCGTAAGAAATGAGTCTGGAGAAGCTGCAGATAGAGCCATAAGAAATGAGTCTGGAGAAGCTGCAGATAGAGCCGTAAGAAATGAGTCTGGAGAAGCTGCAGATAGAGCCATAAGAAATGAGTCTGGAGAAGCGCTATAGAGCCATAAGAAATGAGTCTGGAGAAGCTGCAGATAGAGCCATAAGAAATGTCTGGAGAAGCTGCAGATAGAGCCATAAGAAATGAGTCTGGAGAAGCTGCAGATAGAGCCAGTAAGAAATGAGTCTGGAGAAGCTGCAGATAGAGCCATAAGAAATGAGTCTGGAGAAGCTGCAGATAGAGCCATTAAGAAATGAGTCCTGGAGAAGCTGCAGATAGAGCCATAAGAAATGAGTCTGGAGAAGCTGCAGATAGAGCATAGAAATGATCTGGAGAAGCTGCAGATAGCCATAAGAATGAGTCTGGAGAAGCTGCAGATAGAGCCGTAAGAACTGAGTCTGGAGAAGCTGCAGATAGAGCCATAAAGAAATGAGTCTGGAGAAGCTGCAGATAGAGCCAGTAAGAAATGAGTCTGGAGAAGCTGCAGATAGAGCCGTAGAAATGAGGTCTGGAGAAGCTGCAGATAGAGCCGTAAGAAATGAGTCTGGAGAAGCTGCAGATAGAGCCATAAGAAATGAGTCTGGAGAAGCTGCAGATAGAGCCGTAGAAGAACTGAGTCTGGAGAAGCTGCAGATAGAGCCATAAGAAATGAGTCTGGAGAAGCTGCAGATAGAGCCATAAGAAATGAGTCTGGAGAAGCTGCAGATAGAGCCATGAGAAATGAGTCTGGAGAAGCTGCAGATAGAGCCATGAGAAATGAGTCTGGAGAAGCTGCAGATAGAGCCATAAGAAATGAGTCTAAGCTGCAGATAGAGCCATAAGAAATGAGTCTGGAGAAGCTGCAGATAGAGCCATAAGAAATGAGTCTGGAGAAGCTGCAGATAGAGCCATAAGAAATGAGTCTGGAGAAGCTGCAGATAGAGCCGTAAGAAATGAGTCTGGAGAAGCTGCAGATAGAGCCATAAGAAATGAGTCTGGAGAAGCTGCAGATAGAGCCATAAGAAATGAGTCTGGAGAAGCTGCAGATAGAGCCATAAGAAATGAGTCTGGAGAAGCTGCAGATAGAGCCATAAGAAATGAGTCTGGAGAAGCTGCAGATAGAGCCATAAGAAATGAGTCTGGAGAAGCTGCAGATAGAGCCATAAGAAATGAGTCTGGAGAAGCTGCAGATAGAGCCATAAGAAATGAGTCTGGAGAAGCTGCAGATAGAGCCATAAGAAATGAGTCTGGAGAAGCTGCAGATAGAGCCGTAAGAAATGAGTCTGGAGAAGCTGCAGATAGAGCCATAAGAAATGAGTCTGGAGAAGCTGCAGATAGAGCCATAAGAAATGAGTCTGGAGAAGCTGCAGATAGAACCATAAGAAATGAGTCTGGAGAAGCTGCAGATAGAACCATAAGAAATGAGTCTGGAGAAGCTGCAGATAGAGCCGTAAGAAATGAGTCTGGAGAAGCTGCACATAGAGCCGTAAGAAATGAGTCTGGAGAAGCTGCAGATAGAGCCATAAGAAATGAGTCTGGAGAAGCTGCAGATAGAGCCATGAGAAATGAGTCTGGAGAAGCTGCAGATAGAGCCGTAAGAAATGAGTCTGGAGAAGCTGCAGATAGAGCCATAAGAAATGACTCTGGAGAAGCTGCAGATAGAGCCATAAGAAATGAGTCTGGAGAAGCTGCAGATAGAGCCGTAAGAAATGAGTCTGGAGAAGCTGCAGATAGAGCCATAAGAAATGAGTCTGGAGAAGCTGCAGATAGAGCCATAAGAAATGAGTCTGGAGAAGCTGCAGATAGAGCCATAAGAAATGACTCTGGAGAAGCTGCAGATAGAGCCATAAGAAATGAGTCTGGAGAAGCTGCAGATAGAGCCATAAGAAATGAGTCTGGAGAAGCTGCAGATAGAGCCATAAGAAATGAGTCTGGAGAAGCTGCAGATAGAGCCATAAGAAATGAGTCTGGAGAAGCTGCAGATAGAGCCGTAAGAAATGAGTCTGGAGAAGCTGCAGATAGAGCCGTAAGAAATGAGTCTGGAGAAGCTGCAGATAGAGCCGTAAGAAATGAGTCTGGAGAAGCTGCAGATAGAGCCATAAGAAATGAGTCTGGAGAAGCTGCAGATAGAGCCGTAAGAACTGAGTCTGGAGAAGCTGCAGATAGAGCCATAAGAAATGAGTCTGGAGAAGCTGCAGATAGAGCCGTAAGAAATGAGTCTGGAGAAGCTGCAGATAGAGCCATAAGAAATGAGTCTGGAGAAGCTGCAGATAGAGCCATAAGAAATGAGTCTGGAGAAGCTGCAGATAGAGTCATAAGAAATGAGTCTGGAGAAGCTGCAGATAGAGCCGTAAGAAATGAGTCTGGAGAAGCTGCAGATAGAGCCGTAAGAAATGAGTCTGGAGAAGCTGCAGATAGAGCCATAAGAAAATCAGTCTGGAGAAGCTGCAGATAGAGCCATAAGAAATGAGTCTAAGCTGCAGATAGAGCCATAAGAAATGAGTCTAAGCTGCAGATAGAGCCATAAGAAATGAGTCTAAGCTGCAGATAGAGCCAAAAAGAAATGAGTCTGGAGAAGCTGCAGATAGAGCCATAAGAAATGAGTCTGGAGAAGCTGCAGATAGAGCCATAAGAAATGAGTCTGGAGAAGCTGCAGATAGAGCCGTAAGAAATGAGTCTGGAGAAGCTGCAGATAGAGCCGTAAGAAATGAGTCTGGAGAAGCTGCAGATAGAGCCATAAGAAATGAGTCTGGAGAAGCTGCAGATAGAGCCGTAAGAAATGAGTCTGGAGAAGCTGCAGATAGAGCCATAAGAAATGAGTCTGGAGAAGCTGCAGATAGAGCCATAAGAAATGAGTCTGGAGAAGCTGCAGATAGAGCCATAAGAAATGACTCTGGAGAAGCTGCAGATAGAGCCATAAGAAATGAGTCTGGAGAAGCTGCAGATAGAGCCATAAGAAATGACTCTGGAGAAGCTGCAGATAGAGCCATAAGAAATGAGTCTGGAGAAGCTGCAGATAGAGCCGTAAGAAATGAGTCTGGAGAAGCTGCAGATAGAGCCATAAGAAATGAGTCTGGAGAAGCTGCAGATAGAGCCATAAGAAATGAGTCTGGAGAAGCTGCAGATAGAGCCATAAGAAATGACTCTGGAGAAGCTGCAGATAGAGCCATAAGAAATGAGTCTGGAGAAGCTGCAGATAGAGCCATAAGAAATGAGTCTGGAGAAGCTGCAGATAGAGCCATAAGAAATGAGTCTGGAGAAGCTGCAGATAGAGCCATAAGAAATGAGTCTGGAGAAGCTGCAGATAGAGCCATAAGAAATGAGTCTGGAGAAGCTGCAGATAGAGCCGTAAGAACTGAGTCTGGAGAAGCTGCAGATAGAGCCATAAGAAATGAGTCTGGAGAAGCTGCAGATAGAGCCGTAAGAAATGAGTCTGGAGAAGCTGCAGATAGAGCCATAAGAAATGAGTCTGGAGAAGCTGCAGATAGAGCCATAAGAAATGAGTCTGGAGAAGCTGCAGATAGATTCATAAGAAATGAGTCTGGAGAAGCTGCAGATAGAGCCGTAAGAAATGAGTCTGGAGAAGCTGCAGATAGAGCCGTAAGAAATGAGTCTGGAGAAGCTGCAGATAGAGCCATAAGAAATGAGTCTGGAGAAGCTGCAGATAGAGCCATAAGAAATGAGTCTAAGCTGCAGATAGAGCCATAAGAAATGAGTCTAAGCTGCAGATAGAGCCATAAGAAATGAGTCTAAGCTGCAGATAGAGCCATAAGAAATGAGTCTAAGCTGCAGATAGAGCCATAAGAAATGAGTCTGGAGAAGCTGCAGATAGAGCCATAAGAAATGAGTCTGGAGAAGCTGCAGATAGAGCCATAAGAAATGAGTCTGGAGAAGCTGCAGATAGAGCCGTAAGAAATGAGTCTGGAGAAGCTGCAGATAGAGCCGTAAGAAATGAGTCTGGAGAAGCTGCAGATAGAGCCGTAAGAAATGAGTCTGGAGAAGCTGCAGATAGAGCCGTAAGAAATGACTCTGGAGAAGCTGCAGATAGAGCCGTAAGAAATGAGTCTGGAGAAGCTGCAGATAGAGCCATAAGAAATGAGTCTGGAGAAGCTGCAGATAGAGCCGTAAGAAATGAGTCTGGAGAAGCTGCAGATAGAGCCATAAGAAATGAGTCTGGAGAAGCTGCAGATAGAGCCATAAGAAATGAGTCTGGAGAAGCTGCAGATAGAGCCATAAGAAATGAGTCTGGAGAAGCTGCAGATAGAGCCATAAGAAATGAGTCTGGAGAAGCTGCAGATAGAGCCATAAGAAATGAGTCTGGAGAAGCTGCAGATAGAGCCGTAAGAAATGAGTCTGGAGAAGCTGCAGATAGAGCCATAAGAAATGAGTCTGGAGAAGCTGCAGATAGAGCCATAAGAAATGAGTCTGGAGAAGCTGCAGATAGAGCCGTAAGAAATGAGTCTGGAGAAGCTGCAGATAGAGCCATAAGAAATGAGTCTGGAGAAGCTGCAGATAGAGCCGTAAGAACTGAGTCTGGAGAAGCTGCAGATAGAGCCATAAGAAATGAGTCTGGAGAAGCTGCAGATAGAGCCATAAGAAATGAGTCTGGAGAAGCTGCAGATAGAGCCGTTAGAAATGAGTCTGGAGAAGCTGCAGATAGAGCCGTAAGAAATGAGTCTGGAGAAGCTGCAGATAGAGCCATAAGAAATGAGTCTGGAGAAGCTGCAGATAGAGCCGTAAGAAATGAGTCTGAAGAAGCTGCAGATAGAGCCGTAAGAACTGAGTCTGGAGAAGCTGCAGATAGAGCCATAAGAAATGAGTCTGGAGAAGCTGCAGATAGAGCCATAAGAAATGAGTCTGGAGAAGCTGCAGATAGAGCCATGAGAAATGAGTCTGGAGAAGCTGCAGATAGAGCCATGAGAAATGAGTCTGGAGAAGCTGCAGATAGAGCCATAAGAAATGAGTCTAAGCTGCAGATAGAGCCATAAGAAATGAGTCTGGAGAAGCTGCAGATAGAGCCGTAAGAAATGAGTCTAAGCTGCAGATAGAGCCATAAGAAATGAGTCTAAGCTGCAGATAGAGCCATAAGAAATGAGTCTGGAGAAGCTGCAGATAGAGCCGTAAGAAATGAGTCTAAGCTGCAGATAGAGCCATAAGAAATGAGTCTGGAGAAGCTGCAGATAGAGCCATAAGAAATGACTCTGGAGAAGCTGCAGATAGAGCCGTAAGAAATGAGTCTGGAGAAGCTGCAGATAGAGCCGTAAGAAATGAGTCTGGAGAAGCTGCAGATAGAGCCGTAAGAAATGAGTCTGGAGAAGCTGCAGATAGAGCCGTAAGAAATGAGTCTGGAGAAGCTGCAGATAGAGCCATAAGAAATGAATGCAGCTGATTATGTAATGTTGTTTTTATTGGCAATAATTTAAGCTTTGTTAGTTCCAGGTTTAATATGTGCAATAAGTTCAGGCCGGCCCTCGACTAGTACCCATTTTTTTTTTAACCCATTTTTTTCTGCATGTCTCCTCAAGTTGCTGGAGATGTTTCTTCCTGTGGAACCTTGGGTTTTTATATGTGCATCCTTTCTGAAGCTGCAGCGTGTTTCTCTTATGGAAATGTCTTTCGTCATGTATTGATTTTCACATAAGTTATTTTTGCAATCTGTTGTGATTCCCACGCCGTCAAATACGGATGCTTGGTTGCAAGGTTTAGTAAAATATCCTCATTTGGGTAAGAATTGTTGTAGGTTGAATATGTGATGGGATGTACCTACAAGAGTTAAAGCAAGTAGACTTTAGGTTTCACAGTTTACTCTATTTGAATGCCTGGGACATATGTTTCTAACTTTCACTGTAGGTTGAGTTGCCTAAAAGTGAAATAACTTACTGTCAGATCAGAGAAGGGTAACAGACGAGGACTTGTGATGCAACCATGTTCTGGAGGTCTTCAGAGATGTTCTTTGGTTAAGCAACACGAATAACTGGCACAGAGTAAAGCACATGTGCGTGTTGGGGGACAGCTGGCCATCAGATGCAGTGTTCAAAGAGACCGTGTGAAGTCAGGGCTTTCAGGGTCAGAGCGCTGCAGAAAGGCCTGTTCAGACTCACTGCGGACCGCATTGGACCGCTTCTTTAATATACTTTGGGCTTTTTCATAGCACCATTTTGAAGCCTTACTCAATTCATGCAAAACTGGTTTTAGGAGGATTTGTGTGCTTTTTAAAAATTGGTTTCCATTTAGCAAATATTGCATACATACGATGTGAGGAAGAATAGCAGAGAAGAAGAAATCCTGTAGCATCCTTTAGTTTGACTTATTGATACGGTTGTTATCTCTTTACTAGACACAGTGGGGAGCTCTTTAATGCACACAACCTCCTGCAGAAGGAAGCCATTCTGAAATAAGTGAATCCATCAAAGCTCTTTATCAAAGTTAAATTATGGCATTCGTCAAGTTTCCATGCCGACAGCAGTCCAGAGTTGAAGGGAGGGAGTGATGGTAGGAAAGAGTGTTAGCGGTGTTAGCGCTTAGCTAAACACACAGACCTGTAGGTTATTGATACTCACATTTAGAGGCGCTGACCCAAACTGTTGGACGTCCTTCACTTCAGCGAGCTGCTACTGGATCCTCCTGAAAACAAAGAGTGTTTAGACTGGAGCTGAAACACGAGCAGCGCTTCAATCAGGATAACTTTATTTACAGAAACATGAGAACGTCTGGACCGTGGCTAGCAGCTAGCAGCTATTGGAGCAGCTACATATTGTAAATAGGATGTTTAGAAATGTCTAGGATAATATCTTTTATGGAGGTAAAATCTTAATAAAAAAGCTCACGGAATAAAAAAGATAAGAAATGAATTGACCAAATATTTAAGATTTAAAAAATACCAGAAAAAAATGTAACTTAAAATTAATTAAGTTACAAAAACATTAAATATCCCCCCCCAAACATTGAGCAAAAAATGTCATCTTAATAATGATTGACCGAAAATAGAAATCAGACATTTTTCTTGAACCAAAAATACAATCTTAAAAAAAAGTTTTTAAAAATGGACAGAAAAATGTTGATAATAAATTTAACAAAAATCATTAAAAAAACTGGACTGAAAAATACATTATTTTAAAAGAAAATTGACTAAAATATAAAATCTTTAAAACTAAATAATTGACAGAAAAATATTATCTAAAAATAATATAAAAATGCACCGAAAACATAAAACAAAATTGACCAAGAAATCAAATCTTAAGAATATTAATATTACAAGAAAAAAGGAGGAATTTCTTTAAAGTCTTCAACTGAGACGTTGAATGAAATGTTTTAGTCCGGATGCCAAAAGCTTTAACAAGAGCTGAGACGGGTCCAATCAAGAACTTCCTTCCCTCCTGATGCTCCTTAGTGTGCACAGAAACAAGTGCACGTCTTTCTCAACCGTTGATGTCCTTGAGCTGTGTCCCTACTACTGTCTCTTTGACGCCTTTTCCTCTCATATTTTGTCCATAACTGTCTTCATACGTGAGCGTAAAACTAAGATAAGATGTACTTTATTAATCCCAATTTGAGAACATTTCTCGTTGTTGCAGCAGCCTAAAACAAAACAAGGCATTGCACGAATTAAAAGAGTAGAAATAAACAATTCTAAAATCGAAACATCTCAAAATAGAAATAGAAATTAACCAGCATTAGAGAGCAAGACTAATATACGGATGGAAATCTATAATCTGTCTGACAAAAAAAACACTATTGAAGTTCAGTTAACACAATAAAGAGGGATATGGTTTACATCAAGTGTGCAAGGAATGGAATATATATATATATCTCAAGGCAAGGCAAATGCATTTTGAGTTGACTCTCCAACTGAATACTGTCAGGAGCTTTCCTTAGTAAGCTTATAACATTCAAACATACGACAAAGGTATAAAAAAAGTAAAATACTTGTTCCACTTACTCCAAAGGTATAAATATTATTGTTCTCGTACTCCCTGTGCTTCAGCTGGCTCTGTCAACCGCTTAGAGATGTCCCGCCCCTTAGCCTATCACGTACAATGTGTTGGAGCGCTAGCCAATAGGAGCGCGAGTGTTCCATTGTGATGTCACTATGTTCCGGAAGTAAACAAAGGAGTCCAATGGAGGGCAGGGAACCACTTCCACCCCCGCTAAAGTTTTTGAGAAGGTGGTCCGTCCCCACATCGTCTCATCCCTCCTTCCCGGTCTGGACCCCCACCAGTTCGCCTACAGGGCCAACAGGTCCACGGAGGACGCCATCGCCACAGCTCTCCACTCTACCCTGTCTCAAGAGTAGGGGGAGCTACGCACGGATGCTCTTCGTGGACTTCAGCTCTGCATTTAATACCATCCTCCCTGACAGACCAAGCTATCAGTCCTGGGAGTGTCCCATTCCTTGTGTCTATGGATTAAGGACTTCCTGTCTGATCGCCCCCAGGGAGTGAGGATTGGCACCCACACCTCCACGTCCCTGAGTCTCAGCACCGGGGTACCACAGGGCTGCGTGCTGAGCCCTCTACTATACGCCCTCTACAACTATGATCTCGTCCCCGCCCACACCAGCAACTCCATCATAAAGTTCGCTGATGATACCACGTGGTGGGCTGCATCTCCGGGGGTGACGAGACCGCGTACATGGAAGAGGTGGAGCAACTGCTAGCGTTGTGTAAAGTAAACAACCTGCAGCTGAACAAGCTGAAACCCCAGGAAACGATCATTGACTTTAGGAGGAAGAAGACCGACATGCAGCCCCTGTACATTGATGGAGGCTGTGTGGAGAGAGATCAAACTCCTGGGCGTTCACCTGGCGGAGGACCTGTCCTGGAGGACCAACACCACGGCAACCGTCAAGAGGGCACAACAGAGACTCTACTTCCTGAGATTACTCAAGAGATACCACCTCAGACAGGACCTGCTTGTGTCCTTCTACCGCTGCGCCGTGGAAAGCATCCTCACCTACTGCATCTGGCCCAGAAGATCATCGGTTGCCCCCTCCCCTCCCTGGAGGTACTGTACGGCTCTCGTTGCCTTAAGAAGGCAGTCAAGATCCTCAAGGACCCACACCACCCGGGTAACGAGCACTTTGTACGGCTGCGCTCAGGCAGGCCCTAACGTACCATGTCTTCCCGGACTAACAGACTCAAGTTCAGTTTCTTTCCCAGGGCCATATGTGCACTAAACGCTGCTAATATTTAAATTATATAAGCCTTCCGTGCAATACGAGGGGAATCGTGCAATTTAATTTATTATTTATTTATGTACATATTCCCTATCACGTCTATTTAAGTCCCATTTATTGTTTCTATATTGTCTTGTTGTTGCGTGTTGGCACCTTGAGTTCATTGTCATGTCGTTGTACCTGCACAATGACAAAATTAAAGATCTATCAGAACACAGGGCTTTGAGCCTTTGCAGACCATTTACTGTACATGCACTAAATCAAATGGAAAAAGGGATAGTGGTGGTCTAATGGATAGTGAGGTGGGGTGAAGATCGGAAGGTTGTGAGTTCAAATCCCTCCAGGAACACCACCACTAGTGTGCCCTTGAGTAAGGCACTTAGTCCTTAGTTACTCCAGGGAGAATGTCCCTGTGATTGGTCATTGTAAGTCGCTTTGGATAAAAGCGTCAGCTAAATGAAATCAAATGGAAAACCCCAGAAAGCAGAATAAGGACTCTTTAAAGCCATTGTGGGGTTGCGTGACAATCTTAATAACGCATTAATCCTCTGAGGACAACCACCGAGACATTTTCCATCTGCTTTTCCCTCTGAAACGCTCGTTAAGTCTTTAATTGCTCTGGAAACTCTTACTTTTATACATTTAACTCTTTAAAACAGGTCGTTGTGCTGATAGCAGCGACTGTCGCTCCACTTTTAATTGTCTTTCTTGCCTCCTTCTGTATTTTCCTCACACATACTTACATTTAATCTATAAAAGACTTCCCCTTGCGTCTCTCTTCTGTTTGTTGTTACCAGAAAGCCAACCCGCTCTAAAGAAGCTGCTGGCATGATGTTACGGGGGGAACATTTCTAATATGCTTTCCTTGTATAGACGTAATAAGCTTCAGTTATATGAGCTCCAGTGCATCGATGCCTCGTGGGGAAGACAGACGGTTGCTATTAGGGTCAATTGCTACGGGCTGTGTGAGACTCCTTCTCCTCTCAGATGGACTGATGTGGGTTGGTCCTGATTTAAACAAGCGATCTGTTCCCTGCGGTCTGTAACGTGTTAGCACGGAGGAAATGTGTTGCAGTGGGAATCTGAAGAAGCACATCTTCAGGTCAGAGTGGAACAAATGGGTGTTTCCCTTTGGAGAAACTCCTTACAAAAGGTACATATTGTTATATTGGTGCAGTTTTGGTTCCATTTCATTGAGTGCAATTAGTTTTGCAGATAAACTCAATATTGTAGAGCCGATGAATGGGAGTGGGAGGCGGTGTGTTCAGTCTGGAACTCCACACGTTATTATCAAAGAACATTCAGACAGGTTAAGACATTAGCTTATTACTTGTTGTGAAGCTAGCATGAATGAACCTAGCTTCCGGTGCCCTCTCTAACGGGTCCGTGTTGCAACACAATAACCAGAGGTGAATTATGTCCTGTCACGTGGCACCACACATATATTATTAAAGTGGCTAAAAGAGAAGATTGTAGTAGAGAAACTTTAAATGACTTGCATCGATATGAAACTATGTAAAATACAACAAACCAAAAGAAATAGCAAAAAAAGTTAATGAAAATAAATGTACCCTAAAATAGGGGTGCGCGATATGACGATATATATCATCGAGACGACATTAGGTCTCCACGATATGCCTTTTCAGAGATATCTATCATGATACAGAGAGTCATAGAATGTGAGTGCTGCGAGTGCAGGGAGTGCTGGGAGTGCTGGGAGTGCTGGGAGTGCAGGGTAGTCATTGCCCCTCGGTCTGGCTGTGAAGCCCCGGAAATAGGTCCTACGGCCACCATGGCCCGCGTGCCCCTGATGCTGTTAACATCTCGAAGATGCTTTAAAAGCGTCAGAACAGTTTCTGAACTGCGTTACGCTGCGTTCACACCGGACGCGATGCGAATATTCTCATCGCTCTAACGGCTCCTACACACGGCGGCGTGCGTTGTCGCTTGCCGGCGGGGGGGGGCTGAAACTCTACCAACAACCAATCACATTAATCTCCCGCCCCAGACACACAAGCATGCGGTTTGATTGGCTAGAGCTTGCACTGGCATATGATTCGATTGGCTGACGCCTCCGTCGAGGCGGCAAAAGTAGAACATTGCTCTACTTTTGCAGCGAGCACCGCGAGAGAAGCTACGCTCTGCTCCCACAATGCAGTTGGGCGAATCGTGACGTCACCCCATTCAAAGTGAATGGGCAGAAGCGTTGAAGCGGCAACGCACGCCGCCGTGTGTAGGGGCCGTAACCGCTGGAGTTTCACCGCGTGTTTACTCCTGTCACTCACAACAGGACACGGCTGGAGAGGGGGCGGGGCTTAATCCATGTAAATACTGTGGTGGAAACCAAACTACGACACATTAACCTATTTTACCGTGATTTAATTGTAATACACGTTTCAAATGATGCTGAAGTAACTACATACTGATACCGGTTAGTAAAACCCAAGCTGTCTCTTAAGTATTGCCTTTATTGTCTTGGTTGATTCTGTTGGCTTATATTTTATTGATCAATAAGGTATTTATTGTGTTTCCCTTTTGAAGCAGATGTTCAGCTAAAGTCTTTGATTGCACTTCAAGTCTAAAGTTTACATTTTAATTGTTTGGCACTGACTTTTCCTCATTGATGTTTTACTTAGTTATGTTTACTCTCCTGTTCATGCGTACTGATGTCACATCGCTGCTAGAGCCTCAAACAGAAAGCGCATTTTTATACTGAGAAACTGTGCCTTGAATATTTTATTGTATTTAGCGAGGAGAGTGCGCTTTACTTGGTGAAGAACCAGTGTTGACGTGTGTTGTAGGGCGTAGGGCCTACCTGTTGAACACTGAGGAAGCCAGATCAACATTCCTGTTGAATTGTTCACTCAGGGTTCTGCAGAATCACAACCAGCTTGATGGTGTTTTGGTTTGTTACTCCTTTTTAGTTAGGTCGTGTTACCTTCTGTTAAGTAACTTGAAAAATAACCATAATAACCGACATGAAAAAATGTCGTGATAAATATCGTCTATCTGATATTTATATTTATAATGTCTTTAAAAAAATTGGCAAAACATTTTTATTAAAAAAAGCTTTAACTGAAAAAGAAAATCGTTAAAATAAATGGACCAATAAAAAACGTTAACAAATAGAAATTAACCCAAAAATGGAATCTCAAAAAAATTAACTGGAAAGAATGACCGAAAAAAAATAACTAAAAATGTTGACAAAAAGAAA
>CADEHL010000005.1:0-37500 GCA_902827135.1 Harpagifer antarcticus
GTGTGTGTGTGTGTGTGTGTTCGGATTAGACGTAGAGAGTGTGTGTTCGGATCAGATGTAGTGTGTGTGTGTGTGTGTGTGTGTGTGTGTTCGGATTAGACGTAGAGAGTGTGTGTTCGGATCAGATGTGGTGTGTGTGTGTGTGTGTGTGTGTGTGTGTGTGTGTGTGTGTGTGTGTGTGTGTGTGTGTGTGTGTGTGTAGTTTCTTAATATTTAACTGTCACACTGTGAATATAAATACACAAAAAGACCTGGTATTGTCTCGTGTCAGCCCTTCCTGAACGTGTCTGCAGTTTTTAGATTTATTTGAACCGAGAAGTAAATAAAACATTTACGACAAAATAACTTTGTTGTTCTAATGAACCGTCTGTTAGCGTGTTAGCAACAACTTAGCATTACCTTAGTGTGTAAAGAATAACAGCGCTTTCTGAGCTGCTGAGTTCACCCGACATGTAACGAGAGTTTAACGTAACCTGTTGCACCGGCACACATCGTTTAAATAAAGTAAATAAAGGCTAAAACCCACATTACCTTCAGAGGGTTTCAGCCCATGTGTTGTCTTTTTAACCCGCAAGTGACTGGCTCTTCTTCTTCTACGTTGATAATTGAGGTATCGCAAACGACCGAAACGCTGCACCGCGCCACCTGCTGGACCGGAAGCAGTTGACAACATGGTGAAAAATATAATATCATACCAAAGTGGTGACGTTCTGATCAGAACACACACACACACACACACACACACTACATCTGATCCGAACACACACACACACACTACGTCTGATCCGAACACACACACACACACACACACTACATCTGATCCGAACACACACACACACGCACACACACACACACACACACACTCTACATCTGATCTGCACACACACACACACACACACACACACTACGTCTGATCCGAACACACACACACACACACACACTCTACATCTGATCCGAACACACACACACACACACTACATCTGATCCGAACACACACACACACACACACACTACGTCTGATCCGAACACACACACACTACGTCTGATCCGAACACACACACACTACGTCTGATCCGAACACACACACACACTACGTCTGATCCGAACACACACACACACACACACACACTACGTCTGATCCGAACACACACACACACTACATCTGATCCGAACACACACACACACTACGTCTGATCCGAACACACACACACTACGTCTGATCCGAAACACACACACACACTACGTCTGATCCGAACACACACACACACTACGTCTGATCCGAACACACACACAATACGTCTGATCCGAACACACACACACTACGTCTGATCCGAACACGAACACACACACTACGTCTGATCCGAACACACACACACACACACACTACGTCTGATCCGAACACACACACACACTACGTCTGATCCGAACACACACACACACACTACGTCTGATCCGAACACACACACACACTACGTCTGATCCGAACACACACACACTACGTCTGATCCGAACACGAACACACACACTCTACGTCTAATCCGAACACACACACACACACACACACAACAACTACGTTGATCGAAACACCACACACACACACACACTCTACATCTGATCCGAACACACACACACACACACACACACACTACGTCTGATCCGAACACACACACACTACGTCTGATCCGAACACACACACACACACTACGTCTGATCCGAAAACACACACACACACACTACGTCTGATCCGAACACACATACACTCTACATCTGATCCGAACACACACACACACACACACACTACGTCTGATCCGAACACACACACATACACTCTACATCTGATCCGAACACACACACACACACACCACAACACGTCTGATCGAACAACACACACACATACGTCTTATCCGAACACACACACCAACTACAATCGATCAGAACCACACACACACTACGTCTGATCAGAACACACACACACTACGTCTGATCAGAACACACACACACACTACGTCTGATCCGAACACACACACACACTACGTCTGAAACATTTTTGTAAAGAACTGTCAGTCTATCAAATGACTTTTAAGTTAAATTCAATCGATCAGTCAAAGTGTATTCATAAAGCCCAATATCATTCATGCTACAGTACAGAATACGACACACACTGTTATCATACTTAATCTATAGTTATTGCTAAATCAATACTTCGCAAGGCGTTTCTTTGACTACATTTAGACAATCGAAGTTGCTCAAATCAATATTTTAATTTCAACAATAACCAAACCAACCTTTAATGACATATCAGCTAATTATATTAATTGTATGTATTTTAATTGATCTTATTCAACTTGAATACATCTGAATAAATACAGAGGACACACTCTGATAGCAGGAGGTCCAGATCCACATGGAGATCACATGACATGCCTGTGACCCCTGATCCGAACACCAACGCACAACCCACTGCACCACACCAGATCTCAGCTGATTTCAATTAACGTGCTAACGAGGCAGAGTTATAAGATGTGTGTGTGTGAGAGTGTGTGTGACCTCTGACAACATGCTGCATCTCATCCTCGCTGCGCTGCTTTTGGGCCAATCCTCTAAAGATGGTAGGAAACAGAAATATTGAAATACTTTAAAGCCTTTAAAGCAAAACATGAATTGACTACTCTCTGTGTGTTGTTGTTGTAGTCGCCTCCAGCCCTCTGCCTGAGGCTAACGATGGTACGTTTGTGTTTGAATCAATAAGTCACACTTTTCCAGATGTGTGCGTTTAATTTGATTTGAATGCATTTAAATGTGTTTTTACAGCGACTCCGGAGGACTGGATAACCAGAGTGATGAATTACATGGAGTCTAACCCCGAGACTTTAAAAGGTCAGTGTTTCATCTGGAACAAACTCCCAGAAAGCTGCAGGTCCGCTGCAACTCCCACTACTTTCAAATCCAGGGTTTGCCGCTGAAACTGAGCCGTTGTGTTTCGTGTTTGGTTAATGAACATTTGGGGCTGGTACCCCCCAGGGGGTCAGTGTCTCGGGGACTCTGGTGCTTTTCTCTGTGTGTGCTGCTCGGGACGTATGTGCCTTACAAGCTACACAGCTCCGAGACACCTCAAAGAAAGTGGAACTTCGGTGTGAACTATTCATATCTTAAACTGCACTGTAACTTTTATTCATGTATTTTATTATCTTTACTTTTTAATTGTTTTTAAATGCCTTTGTCACAATGTCTTTCATTTTTGTAAAGCATCTTGAATTGCCGTGTGTTGAAAGGTGCTTTATAAATAAACTTGCCTTGCATTGAATATTCACAGCTTTAACAAACGAGGGAAGTCTGTTTGTGATTGAGATGTCTCTAAATGTTGACAGAGCTGATGACCGAGGACTCTGCCGTCATCGAGGGAGACATTATGTTGTTGGTGAGAAACATTTAAATTCAACTTACTATCGCTGAAGTTTGAACTTAGGTGTTATTGCTCAAAGCTGAAGGATGTGTTCGTGACATATTTTAAAAGAAATAGTCCAAATTAAAGCAGCAGTACCACATGTCCTGACTTTGAGCTCCAAACACCTTTTTGAAACTACATTACCCATCATGCAACTCCTTGACTTTTGTCTATATTTTAAACAATTGGGTGTTTTTATATCAACAGAAAGTGAAATGATGCCTTCATGCATCAACAGATATGAAAGATTATTTAAAAATGTACATAAAAGTGACGCAGAACGACCTCAAAGAACCAACGGCTTGAAAGTTACGCAAAACCACGACAAGAGAACTACAAGTAGACTTCAAATGACTACAAAGACTCAAAATGACGTGTCTCGATGATATGCTTACAAGACAGAAGCTCACATTTTAGATGTGTGTGTGTGTCTTTGTTCCACCGGATAAAGTGTGTGTGTGTGTGTTATTTGACCTTCAGAACGACAGGAATGCAGTGGAGCGCGTGTGGCCGAGCAGAGCGATCCCGTTCACCATCAGCCCGGAGTCAGGTGGGTTCGGATCAGTGGGTTTATTTCTACTGTCGTTCAGAATATTTATATTTAATGACACCGTTGTGTTTGTGCAGAAAGCCGCTCGCAGGTCATCCTCTCTGCGATGGAGATGGTGTCCGAACACACGTGTGTGTCGTTCCTCAGACGAACCTCCGAGCCCAACTACCTGAACTTCGTCCCGAGCAAAGGGTGAGGAGGCTTTGTGTTCTACTGCATAATGAATTTAGTGCTGCCGCGGCTACTCTTTCCTTCCTTCTCTTCACAAGCAAACTGAGTTAGAAGAAGTACTCAGACCTAGTACTTGAGTAGAAGTACTCGGATCTAGTACTTGAGTAAAAGTAGAATTGTTAATACTTTTACTCAAGTACTTGATCTGAGTACTTTTACTCAAGTACATGATCTGAGTACTTTTACTCAAGTACATGAACTGAGTACTTTTACGAAAGTACTTGATCTGAGTACTTTTACTCAAGTACTAGATCTGAGTACTTTTACGAAAGTACTCGATCGAGTACTTCTACTTTTACTCAAGTACTCAATCAGAGTACTTCTACCTTTACTCAAGTACAAGATCTGAGTACTTCTACTTTTACTCAATCTGAGTACTTCTACCTTTACTCAAGTACAAGACCTGAGTACTTCTACTTTTACTCAAGTACTAGATCTGAGTACTTTTACGAAAGTACTCGATCGAGTACTTCTACTTTTACTCAAGTACTAGATCTGAGTACTTTTACGAAAGTACTCGATCGAGTACTTCTACTTTTACTCAAGTACAAGAGCTGAGTACTTCTACTTTTACTCAAGTACTCAATCTGAGTACTTCTACCTTTACTCAAGTACAAGATCTGAGTACTTCTACTTTTACTAAAGTACTCGATTGAGTACTTCTACTACCTTTGTTTGTAAATAAACTTGCCTTAAGGTTTTGATTGCATGTTTATTTCTCGTAGTGACTGAAGTACTTGTACTGCAGTAATTGAATACTTCTTGTAGTTGTGCTTCGTACGTGGGCATTATCGGAGGAGAGCAGCCGGTGTACGTGGGGCAGCAGTGCATGGTGGGAAACATCGTGCATGAGATCATGCACGCTCTGGGTTTCCATCACGAACACACGAGGCTCGACCGCGACCAATACATCACCGTGCTGCATCACAACATCATGGAAGGTACCCTGTGTACAAATACACATACAAATACACACACTCTGCACGGATGTGTACAGTAGAGGTTACAGTTTCTTTCTTTTAATAAAGTCAGTTTAAAGAAACAATTCTCAAATATTTTTATTAAATGTATTTAATTCTTTACCTGGCTGAGATTTAACTCTCCATCCCGTAGCTTATTTCTACATATTGTTTTATTTACTCGGATATTTATTTAGCATTTGTTAATTACATTTAACTCGCCATAGCTCAGGTATTTGGTTATATTGATCCACTTTAATTAATTTAACTCCTTAATTATGTTTTTCCTGTTTTAAAAAGGAAATGCTTTAAATTACCTTTTTCTTTTCACTATAACTCTGAAATGTATAATTATTATTGTTTTAATTTGCATAATCTTAAGGTATAAACATGTCTTTGTGAGATGAAGTGGCGTTGTTGTTGTTGTTGTTGTTTTTCAGGGAAGGAGAAAAACTTCCAAAAGGAAAAGGGAGAGACGTTCGGCCTGGAGTACAACGCCGCGTCCATCATGCACTACGGCCGGTACGCTTTAGACGTCAGACCAATGTCCTGCGTTATATTAAATAACAACAACACAACATTAACAAACATATTTAAAAAGTGTGTCTTCGACTAAATAGTAACATTTTGATTTGTAATGTTTCCAGTGACTTAAGTTATTAATAAAACAATTATTTAGGTGCATTTTTCTGATTTTAAATACAGTTTACAGAATTCCACTTCTCAGTGGGAAGAGAGTTGTAGTTTCTGTACCGTTATAGTATAGGTACTTTTACTGCATTAACGAGTACTTCCTGTGTGTAGTGTAGGTACTTTTACTGCATTAACGAGTACTTCCTGTGTGTAGTGTAGGTACTTTTACTGTAGTAATGAGTACTTCCTGTGTAGGTACTTTTACTGCAGTAACGAGTACTTCCAGTGTAGTGTCCTGTACTTTTACTGCAGTAACGAGTACTTCCAGTGTAGTGTCCTGTACTTTTACTGCAGTAACGAGTACTTCCTGTGTGTAGTGTAGGTACTTTTACTGCAGTAACGAGTACTTCCTGTGTGTACAGTGTAGGTACTTTTACTGCAGTAACGAGTACTTCCAGTGTAGTGTCCTGTACTTTTACTGCAGTAACGAGTACTTCCAGTGTAGTGTCCTGTACTTTTACTGCAGTAACGAGTACTTCCTGTGTGTACAGTGTAGGTACTTTTACTGCATTAACGAGTACTTCCAGTGTAGTGTCCTGTACTTACTGCAGTAACGAGTACTTCCTGTGTAGTGTCCTGTACTTACTGCAGTAACGAGTACTTCCTGTGTGTACAGTGGGTTTTTCTCAGATAACGGCTTGCCCACCATCGTCTCTAAAGAGGAAGTGATGAACATGGGTCAGAGAAAGAAGATGACGGACAGCGACGTGCAGAGAGTCCGACTCCTCTACAACTGCGGTACTCTTTAAAAAAAGTTTATATAGAGTGGTGCAGGAATGAGTCCTAAAACCCTGACATGACTCAGCATTTTAACACTTCCTGTTCTGCAAGTTAATGGTTATAAACTTAAGTAAAATAATTTGTAGTTTTACAACTAATCTAAGTAGCCTCACACGGGCAGCAACTTTTCTACTGTATGATTCACAGAAAAAGGTCTGTGGACGTGCTGTAGTTCCTTTATAGCCCAACATTAGCCTCCTTTAGCTTAGCGGTGGTGACGTGAAGTCATGTGACCGTGCTGTAGTTCCTTTATAGCCCAACATTAGCCTCCTTTAGCTTAGCGGTGGTGACGTGAAGTCATGTGACCGTGCTGTAGTTCCTTTATAGCCCAACATTAGCCTCCTTTAGCTTAGCGGTGGTGACGTGAAGTCATGTGACCGTGCTGTAGTTCCTTTATAGCCCAACATTAGCCACCTTTAGCTTAGCGGTGGTGACATGAAGTCATGTGACCGTGCTGTAGTTCCTTTATAGCCCAACATTAGCCTCCTTTAGCTTAGCGGTGGTGAAGTCATGTGACCGTGCTGTAGTTCCTTTATAGCCCAACATTAGCCACCTTTAGCTTAGCGTGGTGACGTGAAGTCATGTGACCGTGCTGTAGTTCCTTTATAGCCCAACATTAGCCACCTTTAGCTTAGCGGTGGTGACGTGAAGTCATGTGACCGTGCTGTAGTTCCTTTATAGCCCAACATTAGCCACCTTTAGCTTAGCGGTGGTGACGTGAAGTCATGTGACCGTACTGTAGTTCCTTTATAGCCCACCATTAGCCTCCTTTAGCTTAGCGGTGGTGAAGTCATGTGACCGTGCTGTAGTTCCTTTATAGCCCAACATTAGCCACCTTTAGCTTAGCGGTGGTGACGTGAAGTCATGTGACCGTGCTGTAGTTCCTTTATAGCCCAACATTAGCCTCCTTTAGCTTAGCGGTGGTGACGTGAAGTCATGTGACCGTGCTGTAGTTCCTTTATAGCCCAACATTAGCCTCCTTTAGCTTAGCGTGGTGACGTGAAGTCATGTTTTTTACTTCAGAAATCATAAAGTGGTGTTAATATGGTTATCCTGCTAAGTATCATAAACGTTTGTCTGATATGATAAAAAAAATCCCATGGAGGAATCCCATTGGACCAGGGAGATGCTGCCTTCAGGGACAAACACAGAAATACCACATTCCTGCGCCACTTTATGACTACAAACCCCATGATGCTTCACTTTCTCCCTCTTTACCAGATCCTCCCAAAAAGACTGGAAGAAATTAAACGTCAGCAGCCACTGGAGGGCGCCACAGCACCGTGGAGCCACAGCACCGTGGAGCCACAGCACCGTGGAGCCACAGCACCGGGGAGCCACAGCACCGCGGAGCCACAACATATTTGAATAAAAACGAAAGATACACTCCATATCTGTCTTTCTACTGCTTTCAAACTGATCACATGTTTACGAACCTCATTGTCAGAAAGGTTGGCTTCTCAATGCCGATGCTCCTTTTTAAATGTAGCTGTAAAGATCACTCAATTAAAACGTTAACTGAGAACCTAGATTTCCAGAGTGCAGTCCAAATATTGCAAATCAATCTTCTAGAAATGGCTGTTTCGTTGAAACATTCATGTTAATTATAAAACCTTTAATTTTATACATTTTTAAATTACTTTTTTCTACGATTTCTATTTGTAATTATACCTTTATCATCCAGATGTTTCTGACTGCAGCTGAACTTTAGATCAGGGGGTCAAACTCAATTTAATCGCCGGCCACATCAGCAGTAGGGCTGCACTGAAAGGGCCGGTGGTAACTTTAAGACTATATATATTTATATATATATTAGGGCTGTCAGTCGATTAAAATATTTAATCGCATGATTGTCCATAGTTAATCGCAAATTAATCGCACATTTTTTATCTGTTCTAAATGTACCTTAGAGGAATATGTTTAAAGTTTTAAATACTCTTACCAACATGAGTGGACAAATATGCTTTATGCAAATGTTTATCATTTGAACAATGACAAATATGCTCATGAATATTAAACACAACCACCTCTGAACATTACAAATATTCGCCTCAATTCAACCTGGAACCTCTCATTCAATAATACAATACAAATGGTGTGTGTGATGGATCGTTGGAGCTATGTGAAACTCAAGGCGTATGCTCGAACGGGAGCTGCCTGGACGCTGCAATCATGTTGCGCACTGTCCATGCTGAGTGTGCTGACTTCTCGTACCATGTCCCGCTGTCTGGCTTCCTGCATCAAGTCAAGTGCTCGGCGCAGTTGTGGCGAAATGTCGCTCCTCTGTTTTCATTGAAACAGCTCCTTATATCCGTTAGCGCAGCTAGCTAGCACCAGATGCTAACAACAACAATGCACGTAAGGTCTCTCTCTCGCTCACTCGGGCCACACACACACACACACACACACACACCCCCTCCCGGTCCTCCCGGTGGCCAGTCGGTGCCTGCCGGTGAGCGTGGAAGTGTGGTCTGCAGCAGGAGCGGGGCTGTCAGCATCAGCTTGTAGACGGTATTTTAAACTCGATGCTCTGAAACTACGGGGCGGCCGAGGACAAAAAAGACATGCGTTAATCGCGTTAAAATAATTAGTGGCGCTAATTATTTTTGCGTTATTAACGCGTTAACTTGACAGCCCTAATATATATATAAAAGGTATTGGACATTATTGCCTCTGCATTGGATTATTATCTGATAGGGTAATAACTTCATAATTAACTACGTCTGAAAGCAGAAGTCTGGGGCAAATAACTGCAAGTCTCTTCAGTGCACACGTCACAAAATGATTTAAAAAGAAAAGCCACATTCTGGAAATGGTCTAATTTGAGATGCATTGTGGGACATGTAGTTTATGGGCAACGTGCTTCTGTAAATCATCACGTAATCGTATAATATTCTTTGCACGCTCTTGTGGGGCCACAGAAAATGAAGTCACGGGCCGGATTTGGCCCCCGGGCCTTGAGTTTGACACCCCTGCTTTAGATGAACATTAATGATCATTAATTCTGCAGCGGGACTTCTCTCCCCTCCCACAGACCTGCAGACATTAAACACAACACGGAGACAAAGACATATCAGACTCTTCTGGTCTTTGAAGGAGTCATTAAGGAGATTATATGAAGCCACATGTACTAGTGTGGAAAAGGTGCAGTGAGTTATTGATTTGTTTGCATCGCGGGAATAAAGGTGATGAGTTAATATCTGCAGCTCAGAGGAGATTGATTCACTGATGGGATCATTTAGATGAATAAATCACCTTTACTGCAGAACCATCCCACAGCACGTGATGGGAACAACTCGTCTCCAGTCATCTGATGAGTAATAAAGAACACATGTTATTACAATTAAGTTAATTTGATAAATAAATGCTTCCTTCTCATTTATGTTCAGATGTTAAAGAACCCCATCGAGTGGGTTGCAGCTTTGCAGCATGCATTGTTTTAAGAGTAAACTTCTCTTAAATAGGATTACTTTGTACAGGAATTAACATTTGTATGGAAGCGGAGGCAAATAATGAAACACAATTATGTACCATTTGGTAAATTGTAATAACAGCTGCATGTGTGGAAGCGTGTCTAAAGATAATGAAATAAGTCCAATCAATACAGAAGATCAATATCTTCATGAATGACCGGATCACCACTAATTGATACACATCCATACGAAGTGGAGAAATAACCTAAAACGCGTCCAAACGAGGATCTAAATCCCCCTCTCTGATTAAAAGATATCTGTTCCTGTTTCTCTTTGACTCAACACCCGACGTGCAGCGCGCATTTGGAGAGAAGCTGCGCGTAAAAAGGCGCGTCTCCGTTTCTCTGGATCCTTCCGCGTCAAATCCTCCAAACTCAGTCCGAGTGACAGAGCGTCTCCAGCGGCTGCACCCACAGCAGCACCCCGGGGACACGGAAGCTCACCACGCGGAGACATATGCTTTCAATCCGGGGTGTCCACTGTCTCTGGAAACTCTCTCTTTTCACACTCTGACCGGATCTCTGCCATCTCTAACCCGGAGAGTGGACTTCTTCACCGGGTGGGTTTCTGCACATTTCCACCAGATCATACATTTTAAAACTCGGACTGAGCATCTGAGGAGAAGATCGTTATTATCCCAGTAAGTTTGAGGTGATTCTCCTCTTGTTTTCCTGTGTGCTCTGAAGTGTTTACTGGCAACATCTGGATCCCTTAACGAACAGGTCATGTGCAGTTACTGGGGTTTAAATGGATTAAATGTATATAAATAGACTTCAATGGGAACATCTAATCCTCTAACACAATTATACTGCACAACATATATTGAGGCACTTGTATATATTTGAATAAAGTACACGAGCAGCTGCAGATGGGCAGGATTTGATATGAGAAGAAAAGATCAATCAGGAAATCAAATCCCTAAATGTGAAACCCTCACCCTGAGCTTCTTCTACATGTGGTTTAAAACACACGTGTCCGTTTTATTCACTGTTTGAGCTCCAACATCTCACATTTCCTTCATCTCATATTAAGCCTGAAAACAAAGGGCTCAGTACTTTCCACTCCGGACCTCCAGGTGGCGCCACTTTAGCTACAATGCTAATATCGCTAGCATTAGATTTAGTATTTCTTGTAGCTTCTGGTCTTTATTTGAGAGTTCTGTTTGTTATCATTTACTTCTGGACAAATCTGAAATATAAGTTTCCTGTCCGTTAAAGTTTAAGTATCAACAACACTTAGCTTTGAATCCGGTACTTGAGTAAAAGTAGAAGTATTCAGGTCGTGTGCTTGAGTAGAAGTAGAAGTACACAGATCCTGTACTTGAGTCAAAGTAGAAGTACGCAGATCGTGTACTTGAGTAAAAGTAGAAGTACTCAGATATTGTACTTGAGTAAAAGTAGAAGTACTCAGATCTTGTACTTGAGTAAAAGTGGAAGTACTCAGATCTTGTACTTGAGTAAAAGTAGAAGTACTCAGATCTTGTACTTGAGTAAAAGTAAAAGTACTCAGATCTTGTACTTGAGTAAAAGTAGAAGTACTCAGATCCTGTGCTTGAGTAAAAGTAGAAGTACTCAGATTGTGTACTTGAGTAAAAGTAGAAGTACTCAGATCTTGTACTTGAGTAAAAGTAGAAGTACTCAGATCTTGTACTTGAGTAAAAGTAAAAGTACTCAGATCTTGTACTTGAGTAAAAGTAAAAGTACTCAGATCTTGTTCTTGAGTAAAAGTAGAAGTACTCAGATCTTGTATTTGAGTAAAAGTAAAAGTACTCAGATCTTGTACTTGAGTAAAAGTAAAAGTACTCAGATCTTGTTCTTGAGTAAAAGTAGAAGTACTCAGATCTTGTACTTGAGTAAAAGTAAAAGTACTCAGATCTTGTACTTGAGTAAAAGTAGAAGTACTCAGATCTTGTTCTTGAGGAAAAGTAGAAGTACTCAGATCTTGTACTTGAGTAAAAGTAGAAGTACCAGAGTGTAGGAATACTCTGTTACAGTGAAAGCATTCAAAATGTCCCTCAAGTGAAAGACAGTGAAAGTATTCGTTGTACAGATTGGTCCATTTCAGAATAATATCTATGATATGTTTTATAATGATTGATCATGAAAGTGTTCTCAAAGCTGGTGAAGGTGCAGCTAGTCTGAAGTACTTTGTAGACTGCAGGGTAGCTGGTGGAGGTGCAGCTAGTTTGAAGTACTTTGTAGACTGCAGGGTAGCTGGTGAAGGAGCAGCTAGTCTGAATGGCTTTGTAGACTGCAGGGTAGCTGGTGAAGGAGCAGCTAGTCTGAATGGCTTTGTAGACTGCAGGGTAGCTGGTGAAGGAGCAGCTAGTTTGAAGTACTTTGTAGACTGCAGGGTAGCTGGTGAAGGAGCAGCTAGTCTGAATGGCTTTGTAGACTGCAGGGTAGCTGGTGAAGGAGCAGCTAGTCTGAATGGCTTTGTAGACTGCAGGGTAGCTGGTGAAGGTGCAGCTAGTCTGAATGGCTTTGTAGACTGCAGGGTAGCTGGTGAAGGTGCAGCTAGTCTGAATGGCTTTGTAGACTGCAGGGTAGCTGGTGAAGGAGCAGCTAGTCTGAATGGCTTTGTAGACTGCAGGGTAGCTGGTGGAGGAGCAGCTAGTCTGAGTGGCTTTGTAGACTGCAGGGTAGCTGGTGAAGGAGCAGCTAGTCTGAATGGCTTTGTAGACTGCAGGGTAGCTGGTGAAGGAGCAGCTAGTCTGAATGGCTTTGTAGACTGCAGGGTAGCTGGTGAAGGTGCAGCTAGTCTGAATGGCTTTGTAGACTGCAGGGTAGCTGGTGAAGGTGCAGCTAGTCTGAGTGGCTTTGTAGACTGCAGGGTAGCTGGTGAAGGAGCAGCTAGTCTGAATGGCTTTGTAGACTGCAGGGTAGCTGGTGAAGGTGCAGCTAGTCTGAATGGCTTTGTAGACTGCAGGGTAGCTGGTGAAGGTGCAGCTAGTCTGAAGTACTTTGTAGACTGCAGGGTAGCTGGTGAAGGAGCAGCTAGTCTGAAGTACTTTGTAGACTGCAGGGTAGCTGGTGAAGGAGCAGCTAGTCTGAATGGCTTTGTAGACTGCAGGGTACCTGGTGAAGGTGCAGCTAGTCTGAATGGCTTTGTAGACTGCAGGGTAGCTGGTGAAGGAGCAGCTAGTCTGAATGGCTTTGTAGACTGCAGGGTAGCTGGTGAAGGAGCAGCTAGTCTGAATGGCTTTGTAGACTGCAGGGTACCTGGTGAAGGTGCAGCTAGTCTGAATGGCTTTGTAGACTGCAGGGTAGCTGGTGAAGGTGCAGCTAGTCTGAATGGCTTTGTAGACTGCAGGGTAGCTGGTGGATTTACTCCAGGTGGAACTAAAGTCTGATTCAACACTTGATTAGATTTCACATCCTTCATCCAGATCTGAGAAGTAACTACAGGGATTAAATACATGGAGTGGAGTAGAAGTACACCATGTACCTCTGAACTGTAGTGAGTAGAAGTACACCATGTACCTCTGAACTGTAGTGGAGTAGAAGTACACCATGTACCTCTGAACTGTAGTGAGTAGAAGTACACCATGTACCTCTGAACTGTAGAGGAGTAGAAGTACACCAACATGTTTCTTAAGTACATTACTTCACGTAAGAGGTCAGTTTATATCGTATAGTCAGTGAAACAAGGTGTCAAAAGCAATTTCGCTGTAACCAGGTGTGATCCATGTGGGGGGAGGGGCACATAAGAGCGGGACATGTATCAAATTGTTGTGTGTGTGTGTGTGTGTCCTAGCATTACTATACTTGTGGGGACCTACATCTGTTTCCACAGTCACGTGTGGGGACTCGCCTCCCTTATGGGGACAAATTGGAGGTCCCCATAAGGGGAATCATTACATTTAGGGTGAAGACTTAGTAAGGGTTAGAGTTAGGGATTAGGGTTAGGCATGTGGTGGTTATGGTTAAGGTTAGGATAAGTCTCCAGGAAATGCATGTAAGTCAATGTAATGTCCCCTGAAGTGATGTATACAGGTATGTGTGTGTGTGTGTTCTCTGATCCGGATGGTTACTAATTCCTTTTCTTCATGGCGGTGATCAGACCGGGAACACCATGGTGTTACAAAGTTGACTAAATCATCCAAAATGCAATGAAAGTGGTGATCAGCACTTCTATGTTCAAATGTCTCCTGTGAAGGACATCATGAAGCCTCGATGCAATGTCTCCTGTGAAGGACATCATGAAGCCTCGATGCAATGTCTCCTGTGAAGGACATCATGAAGCCTCGATGCAATCCAATGTAAAACTAAAAAGTTCTGATTGATGAAAGTCGTGAGTCGGTCAGATCTGACCCGAACCCAACAGGAGGGTTAGAGGCTAATAACGCTAACAAACATGGATCAGAATATTTGGTGAGGTAAAAACATGATTCTGGAATACCTATCATATGTTTTAATAAATGCTTCCATATCTGTGGCAGCGAAAGCGAGCATGTTGTAGCTCTACACATGATGAAGATGATGAAGATGATGAAGAATATGGCTTTAAAAGCATATTGTCGTTCTTTTAGAGACCAGGTGTTTGTGTCTTATGAAACTAATCCACATCTGTAAAGTAACTAAAGGTATTAAATACATGTCGTGGAGTAAAAGTACACCATTTACCTCTGTGAAGTACACAGTCGCATAACATCGAAATACTCAAGTAAAGTACAAGTACCTCTAAAATGGAGCGAAGTGTCGCCACAATGTGGGTTCCCATTAGGAACCTCGCGTTGAACCAGAAACGAGGTTCTTTTTAAACGGCCGCATTTCCAGCATCTTATCATAAGTGCTTGTTAATCACGATTCACACGGCAGCGCTCTGTGCAGGAGGAAAGGCTGATAGAAGAAGTCCGGTTCCTGCACGGACAATCTGCAAATGGATTTACATTTAAAACCCACGGTTGGGGCACCTAGTTAGGATGCCACCTGGGCTCCTCCCTAGAGAGGTGTTCCAGGCACGTCCAGCTGGGAAGAGACCAAGGGGTAGACCTAGGACCAGGTGGAGGGATTATATCTCTTCTGGCCTGGGAGCGCCTTGGGACCCCCCAGTCAGAGCTGGTTGATGAGGGGAAAGGAAGTTTGGGGCTCTCTGCTGGAACTGATACCCCCGAGACCCGACCACGGATAAGCGGAGAAGATGGATGGATGGACCCACGGTTCACTTCAATGTCTCCTGTCTCTGACATCTGGGTTGTGACAGTTTAAGATAATACTAAGGGAATTTAAACTAGTGCATCGGGGTTGTTCCCCTCCAAAGGGTCACCGGATGAGTCTGAGCGGTCGCCACGTGATTGACAAGAAAGAGAAGAAGACCCTTCTTTTCATCTGGACTTAAAACAATGAGATTTTAAAGGAAAATGTCGGATGTGCAGAATTTAAAATACAACACAGTGTCTTATAGGAGAAGTCAGGGTTCCTGCGCAGACGCTAACCGTGCAGAAACATCGGAGTGTATGTGACATATTTAGAGAGGTAATACAAATCAGATTTAAACTAGTTTATGTTCCCAACATAGGGGTTGTTCCCCTCCAAAGGGTCACCGGATTCATCTGAGCGGTCGTCACATGATTAACAGGAAAGAGAAGAAGACAAGTGGGCGGAATGAACTCTTTTTAAATGTTAACGTCTGCAGACCATTTACATGCACTACAACCTATAGTGCACACTACAGGAGAGGGGAAACCCCCAAGGCATCACATGGCCTCTTTCAAACTAAACCAATGCAAGTACATATTTTGTTATATCTGACTATTGAAAGTCACTTCAAATGACAGGAACATACAATCAGTGAAAGAACCTTCAACATAGATGCTTATATTATGATAAAGGCATCCATAAAAACAGAAGTAGATATTCACAAAGCGCCCGCAGAGCAACAGGTCAAGGTGCAGACAGAGCGTTGTAAAGTACACATTGTGTGAGTGTTGACAGAGCGGATTTCCCACGAACCATGTTTTGAAGTTAGATGTGAAGAAAGTGCAGATGCTTTGTTCTCTAATCGTTACTGAGTTCCGCTGTCGTGCAGCGTGAGCTCTTCCTCGATGGAACAACGCCTCTGGGTGCAGCTCTTGTTGACCTCCAGGTGTGCGTCTGGTGATCACATGTCTGAGCGGAGGTGAGGTGAGGCCGTTTGTTATTTTGTACATTTGCATATCTCATGACATGTCCCAGCTCAACAAGTTGCACTTAGTGAGCATCGGGCAATGATGAGAATGAACTGATGTCTTATCTACTATTTCAAGTGTTTGTTTGTATAATGATCGCAGGGCTTTGAGAGTGGTTGCATGTGAGCAGGTTGCTAAGCAGGAGGTGAGATGGAACCATAGAGTCTGTTGACATGCAGTCTCTGCTAAACCTCCCATTTGACAAACTGAATTTGACCGTGTTGCAGACCTGAGCCTTCAAATTGAGTCTTGAATCAATGAAGACCCCCAGGTATTTGCACTGTGAGACCACCTGTAGCCCCTCCCCGGACACATGTTTCTTCTCTTACTTATTGTCTTGTGTCGTTTACGTTTGAACCGTGAACAACGACAATAAAGTTGAATCTAATCTAAAAATCACCAAAGCAAATACCTTGTTTGTGTAACGGCAATAAACTGGATTCTAATGTTCTCTCTTAGATCTCATGGCTCCCCCTTGACGGTTCCTCCTCTGACCGGGCATCCCCTGTTCTCCAAACAAACTGGATATAAGACCCCCGTCACCAGCATGGCCTTGTCTCCAGACGCCCCCTGCCTCTCGGAGCTTTCCGGGTTCCCCAACAGGAACTTTAGCCTCATCTCCGGAACCCGTCCGTGTAACCGGAGTACAGGCAGAGCTTCTACTTCTTCTTCTTCTTCGCCCTACAGTCCGCAGGCGACCGCCGCCTTCGCCATCGCCATCACCTCCATGATGCTCCTCACCATCGTGGGGAACATCCTCGTCATCATCGCCGTCCTGACGTCTCGTTCGCTCAAAGGTCCTCAGAACCTCTTCCTGGTGTCGCTGGCGGCGGCAGATATTCTGGTCGCGACGCTCATCATCCCGTTCTCGTTAGCCAACGAGCTGCAGGGCTACTGGGCGTTCAGCTCCGTGTGGTGCGTGGAGGCATTTTCATTTAATCAAATATCGATAAAACAGCAAACTAAGAGGCGTTGCTTTTCCTGTGGTGTGTTTTAGTGCATGTAAATGGTCTGCAAACGCTACAATTACAAAATTCTCTGTGATATCTCATATGATGATTTTAATTAAACTATAGCCAAAATATAAGAATCAAACCAAAATGCTAAAAAATGCTTTGCCTTTCCTGTAGTGTGTTTGTGTGCATGTAAATGGTCTGCAAAGGCTAAAATGACACAATGTTCTCTCCAGAGGTAGTTTCTCTATGTGATCAATTATTTAAATTCAACTATAGACAATTTATAACGGAGGTACAATAGAAATCAAACCAAAATGCTAAAAAAATCTTTGACTTCCCTGTAGTGTGTTCTATAGTTTTGGTGCATGTAAATGGTCTGCAAAGGCTAAAAATAAGCACAATTGTTTCTTACAATATAGCCAATATATAAAGGAGGTGACATGCTTTGAAAATGTAAGAATTCTTGAAATATATTCTCAAATGAATGAACTCTGAGAAATTGATATAGGTATTGGTGCATGTAAATGGTCTGCAAAGCCTAAAATTAAGCGCAATTACTTTTCTCAATGTGATATCTTATTTTAAATTATACTATAGCCAACATATAAATGAGGTACTATTGGAACAACCTAAAAAATGCTGTCTCTATTATGACAGTGAGTAAAATGCTTTTCTGTTGCAGGTGTGAGATCTATCTGGCGCTGGACGTCCTCTTCTGCACGTCCTCCATTGTTCACCTGTGCGCGATAGCACTGGACCGCTACCTGTCGATATCTCGCCCCGTGACGTACGGCGCAAAAAGAACCCCGACGCGAATCAAAGCCGCAATTATTATAGTCTGGCTGATCTCCGCGGTCATCTCTTTCCCGCCTCTTCTCTCTCTGGACAAGAGCAAAGGAGGTGAAGAAGTCTGCGAGCTGAACAACGAGCGATGGTATATTCTCTACTCCACCATCGGGTCATTCTTCGCCCCCTGTGTGATTATGATCCTGGTTTACGTGCGGATTTATCAGATCGCAAAGCAGCATACTCGAAGTTCGGCAGGACAGAAGCAAAAGGCGACAACGGGAGAAAACGCCAATGACAGTCCGGCAAAGATATCCGAGCAGAACGGGGATCAAGGAGGCAGCCAACGGGAAAAGGTCCAAGCTAAAATCTCTGGTTCTGATTCAAACCAGTCGTCTTTTCGAAACCCTCCAGAGAATATGCCAATCCAAGACACTGCAATCCCCCAAATCCCCCAAATCCCTTCAGCTGTTCCCCAGAAAGAGTCCCAGAAACATCGAGAGGAAGAAGAAGAAGCAGCCTTCGAGAACTCGTCCAACTCTGGTTCTGAAATGGCCGATGAAGACAAAGACGAAACGGACAAATCGGACACTTTAGGGTCGTCCCGAAAGAAAGGGTTCAAAGTCAAGATGCTAAACCTGTCCTGTAGGAACAAAGAAACAATGGCCTCTTCTTCTTCTGGCACCAAAGTTGTACCCGACGAAAAAATCCAAGGGACGCCGACTTCTCGCCGCAAAGCCATGGCGAACCGGGAAAAACGCTTCACTTTCGTGTTGGCGGTGGTGATGGGAGGCTTCGTTATCTGCTGGTTCCCCTTCTTCTTCTCTTACTCTTTGAAGGCGGTGTGCCCGGAGACCTGCAGCATCCCATACCCTTTATTTAATTTCTTCTTCTGGATCGGATACTGCAACTCCTGCCTCAACCCGGTCATTTACACCGTCTTCAACCACGACTTCAGGAAGGCCTTCAAGAGGATACTGTGCAGGGACACCAAGGGCACGTTCTTCTAGACTGGAAATTAGGATGTATTGACTATAAACAGTATTGATATAAACACTTGCAGACCATTGACATGCACTGAAACCTATAGAACAGACTACAGGAGAACAGAAACTCTTTAAGCAAATGTGGTAAAGGTACGGATCATCTCAAGGTAGTTTTTTCATACTGTTTTCATTTTGTCAAATGAATTTCTGAGATATTTTCCTTCTTTGGGAAAATGTCGTCTTTCCAGATTTCATTACAATATGTTTTGAATATTTTCTTTAGGGTCTCTTTAAGCGAAAGTGGTAAAGGTACTCATGATCTCAAATATTTTCATTTATGCCTTCGGAACTATTTAACATCATTTTCCCAAATCTTTTTCTCCATTTCTCCCATACTTCTTTGGGACCTTTTCTCGTGTGTTTTTCAGACTTCATTCCCAAATGTCACCATATTCAACCACAACTTCAGGAAGGCCTTCAAGACCATTTACATGCACTTAAACCTATAGAACAGACTACAGGAGAATATAAACTCTTTGAGCAAATGTGGTAAAGGTACCGGAACTTTTTAACCTTTTTCCCAACATTTCTTCCACACATTTATGGTCAATTTCTCAGACATTTATGGTCAATTTCTCAGACATTTATGGTCAATTTCTCAGACATTTATGGTCAATTTCTCAGACATTTATGGTCAATTTCTCAGATATTTATGGTCAATTTCTCAGATATTTATGGTAAATGTTCTCGTGTGTTTTTCAAACTTCATTCCAATATTTTTCTCAAATTGAAAGCATTTATAGGTTGCACTGATTGCACCTAAGTTACACCCTGTTCAATCAGGACCCTCATACCGAATATCTCACAGACTCTTTCCATGTATTCTTTGGAACCTTTCAACATATTTTTTGTCAATTTCCACATATTTTTGGGACGTTTTCTTTTTTCAACCCGGACGTTTAAACCAACTTCAACCAGGACTCCAGGAACGCCTTCACGAGTAAACTGTGCCGGGAATTAGGTTTGGTACCGAAGGATTTATTTACTTCTGCAGTCGTTGGGATTGACCTTGTTCATAATAGACATAAACACTTGTACATTAAGGAGGAGATTGTCTCTCCTTCTCGACTGAAGGAACAAAGAAGTTTCTGAAAGCCGCAGTCAAGTGGCCGAATCAATTATCTTTAATGTTATTTAAGAATACGCTGTAATCGAATATTCAATGACTCTGAAGAACGACGATTTGATTATGTTTTCATGCGGAAGTCAAGAGGATACAGGGCCTGTGTTCAGTAATTTAAAGTGTGTGTGTTTGTGTGTGTGTGTGTGTGTGTGTTTGTGTGTGCGCATGGGGATAAAGAGGACGGTCGCCTAAGGGTCTTACTGGCAGAGAACAAATATCACTAAGTGTCCTTTATCTCAGATAAAACGGGCACTTAAGGAACAGCAGCAGGGACAAAGTGAGCATCCTCCTCTCGGTGCTGTTTCTGTCTCGCTCCCTTCCTCCATGTAAAGCTGAAACGTGGGAAGTGTGCATTAAGACGGATAGATGTTTCACGCCCACGTCTCCGCGATGCTACACCTCTCTCTGGGAGTTTCTCGTTAAGAGGAAACGGCCCGAGGTGTGAGGGGAGGAGAGCCGGAGAGATGGATGCCAGTTTCCTTTCATTCTCTTATGTGTTTATATTCAGGCTAAAGTAAGCATGGTGCAGGGAGGGGTGCAAAGTACTTTGACTTGAGTACTACCTTTGGTACTTGATCTATATATATTATTTATTCTACTATTTCAATAGACAAATCCGACAAAATGAGTAGAAGCAGGAGGGCAGGAAGCAAAGTGTAGGATACATTAATAAAGATACATATGTAATTAAATACAGATACACACACACATGTACACATATACTGTGTGTACACCCATTTCCAAGGTGAAAAGGAAAGTAAATAATTCATACAAGTCCATCGGATGTAAGGACAGTTTCATTTCTCATCTTATTTGTATATAAACATAGAATACGATAGGTCTGCACTATAACAACTGGAAGCCTAAAAGTATCTGTGTCTGATGTCAGAGTGTGTCTCTGCTCCTGATGTCAGACTGCAGGGAGATACAGGCTCTGGTTTTTAGACAAAGCTTCATCTTGTTAAATCAAAACATCCTATTTTGAGTCAGAAGAAAGTCAACATCAGAAAACAGAACCATTTCGAGCTTTTCCGGCTCATAATGAGTTCTCCCACAAGATCTGATTTATCTAAAGATCCCGTACTGTAGAGATATATCAATCTCACCGAGCCAAACGTCACTTGTTCTCTTGGCAGAGCTGCGTACTGACTCCAAGTGAACACAGCCTGTCTTTGGAGCAGCAGGTGTTCCAGGTTAGCCAACCGTTAGTAACAGGAGTTACAACGAGCACAACGTCAAACACAGCACCACGCTGAGAGTCAAAGAAATGTTAAAAACATGTGAAAAGATAAGGGGAGAAAAAGTAGTAAATACACATATATTCGGTGTCTTGAAAGGCGCCTTAAAAAAATATGATTGTATAATAGTTTGTTTGCAATATGATGCATAGAAACAGATGGAAGCTTCTACAGCAGCAGTGATATTAATCATCATAAAGCCAAACCTTCTGCTGCACGATAAGTACTTTTACTTCAAGTACTTCATTCACAGTTTACTGAACGATCAGGGATTTATTTAATACGAGACGTTGAGCTTCAAAACCCTTCGAGTTCCCTTCAAAAGCAATCCATCCGAACCCTGAAGGTACCGGGCGATGAGAGCAGAACCCCGATGAAGACGCGTGTGTGTGTGTGTGTGGGGGGGGGGTGTCAGTGTGTGTGAGTGTGTGTGTTGGTGTGTGTCAGTGAGTGTGTGGGGGGGGGGGTGTATGTATGTGTGTGTGTATATATGTGTGTGTGTCAGTGAGTGTGTGTGTGGGGGGGTGTGTGTGTGTCAGTGAGTGAGTGTGTGTGTGTGAATGTCAGTGTATGTGAGAGTGTGTGTTGGTGTGTTTCAGTGAGTGTGTGTTTGTGTGTGTGTATGCGTCTCTCTCTGTGTAATTGTGTGTGTATGTGTCTCTCTCTTTCTGTGTGTGTGTGTGTGTGTGTGTGTGTGAATGTCAGTGTATGTGAGAGTGTGTGTTTTAGTGAGTGAGTGTGTGTTTGTGTGTGTGTATGCGTCTCTCTCTGTGTAAGTGTTTGTGTGTGTATGTGTCTCTCTCTTTCTGTGTGTGTGTGTGTGTGTGTGTGTGTGAATGTCAGTGTATGTGAGAGTGTGTGTTTTAGTGAGTGAGTGTGTGTTTGTGTGTGTGTATGCGTCTCTCTCTGTGTAAGTGTTTGTGTGTGTATGTGTCTCTCTCTTTCTGTGTGTGTGTGTGTGTGGGGGGGGTGTCAGTGAGTGAGTGTGTGTGTGCATGTGCGAGTGTGTGTGTGTGTGTGTGCGTGCGTGTGTGTGCATGTTTCTTGTTGTAATTGCACTTCTCTTTCTGAAAGCCGATGGAGATGATCTCGAGTGAAGCATCCGGTCCTCTAAGATAGCCCTGCTGTTGTAGCTTTCGTACAGTATTAGCTATTTAGCTATTTAGCAATATTAGCGTCCAATATTATTGTTTTAAAATCCAACTGAAATTAAAATGCATGTTTCTTCTCTGCTAAAGTCAAACCCTCTTGAAAGCAGTGAAGATGCTAAGCAGGTAATGTGTTAGCATGCTACCATAGCTAATAACCAGTACACTAATGGGGATGCATTAGCCTAAGATGACGGACAGGAAGTCAGAAATTGCTGAGTCATGTCAGGATTTTATAATTTCAGCTGGACTTTCACTTAATTAGTGTTATTGCCTTGTTTCCGCTCCTGTGTTGTGCTTTTATTTTGAAAATGTTTTCATATTAAAGCTTTGAATAAAGGTCACGATGATGATTTACCTGCTACTAGTCATTGTTTCAGCTTTTATTTTGAAAATCCCTTCACATTTAAGCGTTGAATGCTGCTGCTGGTTATTTCAGCTTTTATTTTGAAAATCCCTTAATATTTAAGCTTTGAATGCTGCTGCTGGTTGTTTCAGCTTTTATTTTGAAAATCTATTCACAATAAAGCTTTGAATAAAGGTCACGATGATGATTTAACTGCTGCTAGTCATTGTTTCAGCTTTTATTTTGAAAATCCCTTCACATTTAAGCGTTGAATGCTGCTGCTGGTTATTTCAGCTTTTATTTTGAAAATCCCTTAATATTTAAGCTTTGAATGCTGCTGCTGGTTGTTTCAGCTTTTATTTTGAAAATCTATTCACAATAAAGCTTTGAATAAAGGTCACGATGATGATTTAACTGCTGCTAGTCATTGTTTCAGCTTTTATTTTGAAAATCCCTTCACATTTCAGCGTTGAATGCTGCTGCTGGTTATTTCAGCTTTTATTTTGAAAATCCCTTAATATTTAAGCTTTGAATGCTGCTGCTGGTTGTTTCAGCTTTTATTTTGAAAATCTATTCACAATAAAGCTTTGAATAAAGGTCACGATGATGATTTAACTGCTACTAGTCATTGTTTCAGCTTTTATTTTGAAAATCCCTTCACATTTTTTTTTTTTTTTTTTTTTTATATATTTTTTTTTTTCAGTTATAAAATAAACAGACATTGCTCCAGATAACAGAACATACAACAAAACATGTAACAACAAACAGCTAAACAAAACGTAACGGGGGGGGGGTGCAAGGATGACTTCCATACACAATACATTATACATTACACAGGAGATGCCATATTGACAGGGTCAGACAGGAGAGCTGCAGACAGAGAACCGCAGACTGTCTCCCCTCAACACCCCCCAGCAGAGAAGCTGCACGCTCCATATTCAGTAGGTCCAGATACTCCCTCAGCCATGAGTCCCTAGTGAAGCAGGCTGGTTTGCGTTCCTTGAGACCCAGTAGACGTGCAATGGGACATGTAGGGACATTAACGTTTAAAGATTCAGACATTAAGGATATTACTTCTGACCAAAGTGTTTTTACCGCTGGGCATTCCCAGAGTAGGTGCATCAATACCTCGCTTGCCACATTCATGCCGGCATAAGTCTCCGTGTTTATTGTCCGTCTTGGATTTTGTAACAGGGGTGATGTAAGCTCTATTGAGAATGTTGAACTGTATGATCCTGAATCTTACACATTTAGAAGAGGACATAGCTGACCTGCAAATGGAGTTCCATTGCAAAGCAGACAGAGAGATATTCAAGGCATGCTCCCAGGCCAGTCGAACAGGAGAATAGGTATTCGAGGCAGCCCTAGATAATCATTTATAAATGTTAGAGACCACACCGGATGATAGGATTGCTTTCTTGAGGCGCTGGTCCTCTTCCATACATGAAGCAGGCATGGCTCCCTCCTTACATTGTGTACTAATAATAGATGCTAGATGATAGAAAAGATGAGTCTGAGAGACTGAAATGGAACGGTTTGGTCTCTATATATCAGTCCAATTGTAGTAACACCAGCCCTCTGCCAGATGTTATCACTTAAGGTGCCTCCTCCTGCAGAAAGACAGGGGTTACTCCAAATGGGGCAAGGTGGCAAAGAGAGCCCCTCTACGTTGAGTCTCCTGTGCAGTTGCTTTACAGTAGAGCATGAAAAGCGGATGATGGTATTACCCATTGAGGGTGGGGGTCTTGGGCAGTACCACATTGATGCCAGAGATATGTTTTGGTTTACAGACATGATGGGTTGCTCCAGCCATTGCCAACTGCCTACCGGAGAGGCGCTTTTGTACGCCCACGATAATGGATACTTTGCATTGAAGGACAGATGATACTGGAAGACATCCGTGACTCCCAAACCTCCATTGATCAACTTATTATGTGCGACTCTGGGTTTTTTAATATTCCAAAGGAACTGAGTGAAGAGGGATAGAGGAGATAATATGAGAAAGCCTTGGGAGGACATTCATTTTCAAGGTGTCTGCTCTGCTCCATAGAGAAAGTGGTATGGCCATCCATCTGTTGATGTCCTCTTTAATGGACTGGAATATAGCGGGGCCGTTAAGGCTAAAGATTTTAGAGATAGGAGAGACGATGTTAATTCCCAAATACCTCATTCCATTTGTTTTCCAAATAAAGGGGGTTGTGCTTATATGTGAGTTAAGTGGGATTGCTTCACTCTTGTTCCAATTGATCTTATATCCAGAGAAGCTGCCAAATAACTGTATCATATCAAGAACTGCGGGTATAGAGAGTGCTGGCTTGCTCAAAGTAAGAAGTATATCGTCAGATTTAATTAGAAATCGTGTCCATGAATGTTCACACCATGTCTGTCACCATGAGAGCGAATTGCACAGGCTAAAGGTTCGAGAGCCATAATAAAAAGTAGGGGACTAACTGGACACCCTTGCCTCACGCCACGGTGTAAGGGGAAAGGTTGTGAGATGAATCCATTAGTTCTAACAGAAGACAAGGGAGCGAGATACAAAGCCTTTACCCAGCGAATCAACTCGGGCCCAAAGCCACGTGTTCTGAGCGTCTAAAATAGATATGCCCATTCGGTCGAAAGCTTTCTCAGCTTCTGGTGACGCTGCAATCATTGGCAAGTTGCTTCTGGGATAATCTGAAAAACCCTCCTCATGTTATTTGAGGACTGGCGGCCTGGAATGAAACCTAGATGCACTATAGATGGAACCAGCTTCTCCAAACGGAGTGCCTAGTCAGCTGAAAAGGCTTAAAGGGCGTGGTTACCCATCAGAGAAGGATCTTTGCCCGGTTTAGGCAACAATGGAATAATGGCCCTGCTCGTGGAGGGAGGCATGTCTTCAGATTCTAATATTTCATTGAATTACAACAGTAAATACGGTGAAAGCTGTTCGTTAAAACATTTATAGAACTCGGTTCCAAATCCGTCGTCCCCTGGAGTCTTTCCTGATGCCATCTTTTCTATCTCCTGTTGGGAAGCAGGTGCCTCCAAAGCAGATCTGTGAGCCAAGCGGACGCTAGGGAGGTTCAAACTATCTAAGGCTTCTTCATTCAAGTTATTTTTTGTGCTATATCATTTAGAATAATAATTGTTGAAAGACTCGTTGATTGTGGCCGCATCGCACTGTCGCCTGTCATGCTCATCTCTGATCGAATACTCTGTCTGTTTGTTTCAATCTATGAGCTAACATTTCCCTGCTTTGTCTCCGGATTCAAAGTATGTTCTTTAAGCTGTCTCCTCATGTACAAGTGTCTGCAAATGAGTCCTAGCGGAGAGACGTGAGTTCCTTAGATCTAAATCGGATGGGTCTATCACATGCTGCTCTTCTAGAGTCTTGAGTTTAAAGTTTAATTGGGAGGTGTGTGGGGCAGTGGATAGATCCTTGGGCTGAGGATCAGATGGTCACAGGTTCAAACCCCACAGCATGTCGTTGTGTCCCTGAGACACTTCACCCCACATTGCTCCTGTGGGGATTGTCCACAGCATTGAGTGTGTAAGTCGCTTTGGATAAAAGCGTCTAACATGTAATAATTGGGGTTTCACCTCTCTGGGCTTTTTATTCTCTGCCGAGGAGAAACTAATGAACCCGCCGCTGCATGTCGCTTTAAAAGCCTCGCAGACAGTGGCGACGCTTGGTACAGAATTTCGATTGATCTCAAAGAAATCTAAAATGTGGTCTTTAATGAGCAAGTGTGCATTTTTCATTTTTGAGTAGAGATGTATTAAGTCTGGATTTGCAAGGGTTGGTTGGAGGGACACATGTGACAGATACTTAAAAATATACTATGCATTTTGATCTCAATAACATTCTGGATCAAATTTGAAGACATCATTATGTAATCTATCCTTGAGTAGGAGTTATGCGCTCCGGGACAGAAAGAGTACTCTCGGGCATCTGGGTGCACTCGGCGCCACACATCTGTAATACCGAGCTCGGATTGAAAGTCCCTCAAGGCGGCGGAAAAGGAGAGGGTGTCTGGATCGATCCACTATAGGGTCACAGGCAGAGTTGAAATCGCCACCTATAATAACAGGACCCTCTATGGGCTCAGAGAGGTAAAGAATTTAGATTGTAAACTATTCGGAGCACATTCACTAAAGTCACCATTTCATTCGGTAGCAACCCTGAGACAGTTACATATCTTCCCTCTTGATCAACATGTACGTTGGATGATTGGAAAGGCATGTTCTTAGAAATTAAAATACTGACTCCTCTACTAGCTTTTCCTCCAGGGGAAGAGGATATCTGCCCGACCCAATTCCATCGCCTTCAAAAGAGTCTCCTGTAGCATGTAGCATAGCTATATCACAATGTAGAGACTTGAAGTACAACAACATCTTTTGATCTGATTCTGAATCCCATTTACGTTCAGACTAAGCTAAATAATTTTGTTCAATTGTGTATCCATTTAAGTAAGGTAACAATCATATCGGACGCCCGGCTAGTATTTTGGTCAAATTGGAAGGGTGTCATCGACGCATCAACACAAGACCGTAGACAATACAACACGTGATTACATAAAACCATAGAGATGCTACCACCCTTCCCCCTAACAAGACACACACACACACACATGTTTACTTACGAAGGAAACTCTAATGAGATCCGTCTGGCTGAAAAGGGAGGTGAGAAACTGCAGTACAAGTACACAAGTATTACCAGTTTCATATAGTAAATATATATACGTTTGATGTGATTATTGTACAAGTACACAAATGTGTTTTTCAATCACCAGCTGCACGGTAAATGATACAAGTTACATTGTAGTGCGTGTGTGTGTGTGTGTGTGTGTGTGTGTGTGTGTGTGTGTGCGCGTGCGGTGGGGGCGTAGGCCAACTCACAGTCTTGTGGTAATGTCACATCCCAAATAAGTCAGGTCTCTTTTCTTTTAGAACGTTCTCAGCGTCCGTGGGTTCTTTGAATATGAAAGTCTCCTCGTTGAAGGTCACGATGAGTCTGGCAGGGCACAGGATGCCGTGCCGTCAGCTTTCTTTGCGCAGTATGCTACGGAGCTCTCTGTATGAGTCCCGCTGGCGCTGTATCTCCATTGGGACATCCTGAAACATGCGAAGATCGTTTCCGTCCCATGTCAGCGTCTTAAACACCTCGTTCTTATCGCTCCATCTGAGAAAACGTGTGATGATATGCCGCGGACGGTCCGGGATGGGACGCAGAGGGCGGTGGGCGGTATCTCAGGTGCGGGGATTGTGTCACTCGGCTTCAGGAAGTGTCGGGGAATTGTATCCAGTAGTGGGGAGATGCCACCGGCTTCTTTACCCTCGGGGAGGCCGGCTAAGATGAGATTATCTCTCCGACTTCTAGCTTCCAGATCCAGCATGTTACCCTGGAGGGCTTTGACCTCTTTGGACAGATCACCCATTGACTTCCCTTGGCTTGATCCTTCATCTCGCTAATGCGCCTCTCTGCGTTGTGTATTCTTTGAGAAGTGGCCTTAGAGTCTTTCTTCAACTGAACAATAGCCTTGTCCAGATTGTCAAACCTTACGTTACAGGTTAACGCTTTGTATTTCAGAAAGCAATTGGCTAGCCCACTTGGGGACGTGTTCCTCGTCACCAAACATTCCCGCCATGAGACCGCTGTCTGTCTTTGCTCGAGCTCTGGTCAAACTACTGCCGGGCATTTAAACGCAGCTGCACACTAATAGAACTGACTGCGCGTTACACTTTGAGACTTTCAGTTTTGGTTCAATCATAAGTCTGATTACCGCCTGCACCCGACTACTCCGCTCAGCTCGCCGGTGTCATCACGTGATCTTATCAAAATCCCTTCACATTTAAGCGTTGAATGCTGCTGGGTGTTTCAGCTTTTATTTAGAAAATGTCTTCATAGTAAAGCTTTGAATAAACGAGACAATGCTGGTTATTTCAGCTTTTATTTTGAAAATCCCTTAATATTTAAGCTTTGAATGCTGCTGCTGGTTGTTTCAGCTTTTATTTTGAAAATCTATTCACAATAAAGCTTTGAATAAAGGTCACAATGATGATTTAAACACTGCTGGTGTTTTTTTTCAGCTTTTATTTTGAAAATCCCTTCATATTTAAGCGTTGAATGCTGCTGCTCGTTGTTTCAGCTTTTATTTTGAAAATGTCTTCATGTTTCAAACTTTTAAAAAACGATATCATGATTAAAACGCTGCTGGTCGTTGTTTCAGCTTTTATTTTGAAAATCCCTTCATGTTTAAGCTTTGAATGCTGCTGCTGGTTGATTCAGCTTTTATTTTGAAAATGTCTTCATAGTAAAGCTTTGAATAAACGAGACAATGCTGGTTATTTCAGCTTTTATTTTGAAAATCCCTTCATATTTACGCTTTGAATGCGGCTGCTGGTTGTTTCAGCTTTTATTTTGAAAATCCCTTCATATGTTACCGTTGATTTCGACGTCCTTTCAGCTCCTTATTCAGTCACACAAATTACTCAATCATAAATGTGCTACCAATGGTAACAATTAAACATATTAAAAAGTGATAATTAGCCCATTAACCCTCGCTGTTTAATTACTGAGCCGTCGGATATGTGTTGTTTACTTCTTGAGATAAAGACTATTATGGTTTCCAGGGCTTTAATTTACTGTCATTATAATCTCTAATGTTCTGCCTGGAGGGGACTCTTTAAAGTAGAGACACTACATACTGATATACACCTGAACCTCAGCAGGAGAGGACTCTTTAAAGTAGAGACACTACATACTGATATACACCTGAACATCAGCAGGAGAGGACTCTTTAAAGTAGAGACAATACATACTGATATACACCTGAACATCAGCAGGAGAGGACTCTTTAAAGTAGAGACACTACATACTGATATACACCTGAACATCAGCAGGAGAGGACTCTTTAAAGTAGAGACACTACATACTGATATACACGTGAACATCAGCAGGAGAGGACTCTTTAAAGTAGAGACACTACATACTGATATACACCTGAACATCAGCAGGAGAGGACTCTTTAAAGTAGAGACACTACATACTGATATACACCTGAACATCAGCAGGAGAGGACTCTTTAAAGTAGAGACACTACATACTGATATACACCTGAACATCAGCAGGAGAGGACTCTTTAAAATTGAGACACTACATACTGATATACACCTGAACATCAGCAGGAGAGGACTCTTTAAAGTAGAGACACTACATACTGATATACACCTGAACATCAGCAGGAGAGGACTCTTTAAAGTAGAGACACTACATACTGATATACACCTGAACATCAGCAGGAGAGGACTCTTTAAAGTAGAGACACTACATACTGATATACACCTGAACATCAGCAGGAGAGGACTCTTTAAAGTAGAGACACTACATACTGATATACACCTGAACATCAGCAGGAGAGGACTCTTTAAAGTAGAGACACTACATACTGATATACACCTGAACATCAGCAGGAGAGGACTCTTTAAAGTAGAGACAATACATACTGATATACACCTGAACATCAGCAGGAGAGGACTCTTTAAAGTAGAGACACTACATACTGATATACACCTGAACATCAGCAGGAGAGGACTCTTTAAAGTACCTACTTCATGTGTTGGATGATCTCGTACTGCGCGGTAAAATATTCAAATATGATATATTTATATCTGTAAATAGACGATGACAGCTTCATGGCTCCGAGGTATTATGGTATTGGATTTTTAATGTCTTTTTTACGACGCCATATTAAGCCTGACGTCGTTTGTCTCCGTCCGTCACGATGTTTCACGATAATTTATACAAATCTCTTTCTGCTTTTTTAATAATGAGCTAATAAAATACAGATCCATCTTTATGCTTCATCAGTGACAGCTTTGAACAGACACTGCAGCCACAGCATGGAGCAGCTTGGGTCAGCTGATGTGTGTGTGTGTGTGTGTGTGTGTGTGTGTGTGTGTGTGTGTGTGGTGTGTGTGTGTGTGTGTGTGTGTGTGTGTGTGTGTGTGTGTGTGTGTGTGTGTGTCCTAGCATTACTGTACTTGTGGGGACCTAAATCTGTTTACACAGTCACGTGTGGGGACTCGCCTCACTTATGGGGACTAATTGGAGGTCCCCATAAGGGGAATCATTAATTTTAGGGTGAAGACTTGGTTAGGGTTAGGGTTAGGTTTTGGTTAGGGTTAGGGTTAGGGTTAGGTTTTGGTTAGGGTTAGGGTTAGGGTTACGGTACGTCGACACAGCAGCTTTAAACGAATCTTCCAACGCTTCTCTGCCCATTGACTTTGAATGGGGGTGACGTCACTTTGCCTCGCTTTTCGCCGAACTGCATTGTGGGGGAGCGAAGCGAAGATTTCCAGGATTTCCAGGATTTCCAGGATTCAAAAGTTGAGCAATGTTCAACTTTTGAAGCTGAGCTGGAAGCGTCAGCCAATCAAATCCCGTGCAAGCTGGGAGAGCCAGACCGCAGTTCATTTCCTCATATTCCAAACCAGAAATTACGGGAGCAAATCACCCGGTTCTTTACGACCAGACTATTTACCGGGATACAAACCGGAGGAACCAGGCATGGAGGGAGGTGGCAGAGACAGTGGGTGGAACTGGTAGGTTTTCGCCTGTTTGGAGAGTTTATATATATATATATATATATATATATATATATATATTGTATGTCGGGGGCGGGAGATTCATGTGACAGGTTGTTGGTCGCGTTGCTCGCAAAAAATCCCCAAGCTTTCAGACACACCCAGCTCCAAGCTTTTTTCAAAGCCGCTGTGTGGACGTACCGTTAAGGTTAGGATAAGTCTCCAGGAAATGCATGTAAGTCAATGTTATGTCCCATAAAGTGATGTATACATGGTGTGTGTGTGTGTGTGTGTGTGTGTGTGTGTGTGTGTGTGTGTGTGTGTGTGTGTGTGTGTGTGTGTGTGTGTGTGTGTGTGTGTGTGTGTGTGTGTGTGTGTAGCAACCCCTTCCCTTTACTTTAACACAGCTATAAAGCATGAACAAAATATGTAATTAAATAAAACGTCTTTCAACTAAATCAAAACATGTCGAACCAAAATTCAAAAAGAACAAAAAATAAACTATTTGTATTTTTCTTCTTCACGATCTCAGTCATAATATTTCCAAAAAGAAAAATATAAACGACAAATAAAATACAATATGATTTCTTAAAATGTCCTGAATATGTTATTGTCTTGGTAAATGTTTTATTTTTTGTATATTTGATAGAGCCATGCTAGCAGTTTCCCTCTACTTCAAGTCATTATGCTAAGCTACGCTAACTGCATCCAGATCATTCTTATCTTCTTCAGTTATCTGGAGAGTGGCCTCACTTCCTGTGTTTGCTTCTGTATGTTCTTCACACACACACACACACACACAGACACACAGACACACGCACACACACACACACACACTGCTGAGACAATGTGTGTTGTTGTGGCTCTCACTGATCTAGATGTTTTCCTTTATACAACTTTAAATAGCGGCCGTACGTGCAGAGCGATCTCTCTGAGCGGCAACATCAATATGTAATCCGTCTGAATTATTCACGACACGCTGCAGGACGACTCAAAAGAGCTCACTCAGGTGTAACGTTTAGGAACTGAACACGCACACACACTACGTTACACAATGATGGTATATGTATGTCATGGCACGTTTCCACCGCAGGCCTCGCTCGGCCTCGCTCGGCCTGGTTAGGCCTTATTAGGCCCGGCTCACTTTAATGCTGCGCTTCCATTACAGTTTAGGAGCTGGGGCAGTTACTATAGTAACGCAGTGTAGGCGGAGCCGTGACGTGAGCGCCCCAACAGCCGTTAGCTCTTAGCACTCTGTTCCTGACGGACGCCAGAAAAGCCCGAGATTATGGAATTAAAGCAATAAATAAAAGCAAGGATAATTGTGTGTTATTGGTGAGTAAATCACAGAGTGTTATTTAGAAACGAATAACAAATTAGAAGGAAAGAAAGATTGAAAAAATATAGGTTTCAGTATCCTGAGGCCCTGAGCCGTTTCTTTCCCTCTCAGACGGAAACACTAAAGGTCTGACATAAAGACCTAAATGAATATTTGGGATGTTCTTGCCTTTAGATTCTCCAATAGGTCCGAGGACAGAGGCTTTGCTGTGAGAAAACACATTTCCACCAAAAAAACGTTAGCGGAGTACTCTTCGTCATAACTAGCAAACTAAACATCATGTACATGTACTGCTCAAATAATCAGAAATAACAACTCATATTACTCGCATAAAATGACATTACATCACATTGCATTTAGCTGACGCTTTTATCCAAAGCGACTTACAGTAAGTGCATTCGACCAGGAAGACACAACCTTGAAGAAAACAGAATCATAAAGTACATCAGGTTTCATAGAGCCAAACACTTCAAGTGCTACTCAGCTGGCTTTAGAGGAGCCAGTCCTTTGTTAGTATATAAGTGCTTTGTTAGTAATTCTATGGCTGGAAGTGGAGTCCAAAGAGATGAGTTTTCAGTCTGGAAGGTGTGTAAGCTTTCTGCTGTCCTGATGTCAATGGGGAGCTCATTCCACCATCTTGGAGCCAGGATAGCAAACCCACGTGTTTCTGCTGATGGGAACTTGGGTCCCCCTCGCAGCGAGGGTGCAGCGAGTCGTTTGGCTGATGCCGAGCGGAGTGCACGTGCTGGGGTGTACGGTTTAACCATGTCCTGGATGTAGGAAGGGCCAGATCCATTCACATTTTAATGCCACATGAACCTTAAAATAGGCATTTTCCCCCGAGGATAACACGAAGGTCGGCCATTGTTGTTGATCACGTGGTCTATGAAGGTCTATGGGACGTCCTGCCCGTAGAGGCCTGACGGCCAAGGGGTCCCCTGTCCCAATGAAGGTCTATGGGACGCCCTGCCCGTAGAAGCCCGACGGTCAAGGGGTCCGCTGTCCCCAATGAAGGTCTATGGGACGCCCTGCCCGTAGAAGCCTGACTTCCAAGGGGTCCGCTGTCCCCAATGAAGGTCTATGGGACGCCCTGCCCGTAGAAGCCTGACGGTCAAGGGGTCCGCTGTCCCCAATGAAGGTCTATGGGACGCCCTGCCCGTAGAAGCCTGGCGGTCAAGGGGTCCCCTGTACGTAATAGAGTGACGGGGAGGGGCCCTGAGCGTCCGTCAATATGTGACGGGTTGGGAGTGAGAACGTGTTGGTGTGTGTGTGTGTGTGTGTGTGTGTGTGTGTGTGTGTGTGTGTGTGTGTGTGTGTGTTTGGCAGGAAGACTGTTGTGACCAGTTGTCTTTTCTTTAGTTTTTCTGGATGTCTTTTCATCTCCTCGCCCCGTGGTGCGTTCATGGACGCTTCGCCCCTCCCCCGCTCGGCGTAATTGACTCGTGATCTGCTGACAGTAGGCGCAGTCACGGAGAAGCAGCTGTAGCATGAATAATATTCTCACTGCTGACTCTGAAAGAAATACTGGTCCAAGCTGCACCAAATGTCACATGATCGCTAACGCTCTGACCCTGAACAGCTCCACGGCGAATCTGAGGTCTCATCAAACACCGTAGAAAATTCGACTCAATTAAACCGTCCAGCGAACGCGGTCAAACCGGCTCCAAACGCCACATGTTCGATCACAAGGTCTCCTATCGTGCTAATCATGCTTCGTGATGTCTTTCATACGTAAATATGTGTCGCCTGGGAGTAAGGACAAACCCCTCTCTCTTTTCTTCAAGTCATCATTACAACAATCACCGGTTCACAATGACCTTTGACCCCTAACCCACCACAGCCCCCTTGCTTCAACTCCCACTGCTAGTTACTGAATTTGTACTGTATTATTTGCCCTTCTTGTTTGTTTGTTTGTTCACGTTGTAAAGCGGCCTGGGGTCTCTATAATACATGTCATCTATTATTAGTATGATCGTTAGCGCTCTGACGCGGACGGACGCTCTGGCTCTGAACAGCTCTACAAATGAATAATGAATGTATACTGAACATGTTTACACAGTGAGGCACACACATACATCACGTCTTTCTAATCCTAATTGTATTATGAAAATGCGTCTAAAAGGATGTGTGTGTGTTCCTGCCAAACACACACACACACACACACACACACACACACACACACACACACACACTCACACACACCAACACGTTCTCACTCCCAACCCGTCACATATTGACGGACGCTCAGGGCCCCTCCCCGTCACTCTATTACGTACAGGGGACCCCTTGGAAGTCAGGCTTCTACGGGCAGGGCGTCCCATCGACCTTCATTGACCACGTGATCAACAACAATGGCCGACCTTTGTGTTATTCTCGGTGGGGTGAGAGAGACACCCTCTGTCCTCAGACCCTCTGTCCTTAGACCCTCTGTCCTTAGACCCTCTGTCCTCAGACCCTCTGTCCTCAGACCCTCTGTCCTCAGACCCTCTGTCCTCAGACCCTCTGTCCTTAGACCCTCTGTCCTTAGACCCTCTGTCCTCAGACCCTCTGTCCTTAGACCCTCTGTTCTTAGACCCTCTGTCCTTAGACCCTCTGTCCTTAGACCCTCTGTCCTTAGACCCTCTGTTCTTAGACCCTCTGTCCTTAGACCCTCTGTCCTCAGACCCTCTGTCCTTAGACCCTCTGTCCTTAGACCCTCTGTTCTTAGACCCTCTGTTCTTAGACCCTCTGTCCTTAGACCCTCTGTCCTTAGACCCTCTGTTCTTAGACCCTCTGTTCTTAGACCCTCTGTCCTTAGACCCTCTGTCCTCAGACCCTCTGTCCTTAGACCCTCTGTCCTCAGACCCTCTGTCCTTAGACCCTCTGACCTCAGACCCTCTGTCCTCAGACCCTCTGTCCTTAGACCCTCTGTCCTTAGACCCTCTGTTCTTAGACCCTCTGTCCTTAGACCCTCTGTCCTCAGACCCTCTGTCCTTAGACCCTCTGTCCTCAGACCCTCTGTCCTTAGACCCTCTGACCTCAGACCCTCTGTCCTCAGACCCTCTGTCCTTAGACCCTCTGTCCTTAGACCCTCTGTCCTTAGACCCTCTGTTCTTAGACCCTCTGTCCTTAGACCCTCTGTTCTTAGACCCTCTGTCCTTAGACCCTCTGTCCTCAGACCCTCTGTCCTTAGACCCTCTGACCTCAGACCCTCTGTCCTTAGACCCTCTGTCCTCAGACCCTCTGTCCTCAGACCCTCTGTCCTTAGACCCTCTGTCCTTAGACCCTCTGTCCTCAGACCCTCTGTCCTTAGACCCTCTGTCCTCAGACCCTCTGTCCTCAGACCCTCTGTCCTTAGACCCTCTGTCCTCAGACCCTCTGTCCTTAGACCCTCTGTCCTCAGACCCTCTGACCTCAGACCCTCTGTCCTTAGACCCTCTGTCCTCAGACCCTCTGTCCTCAGACCCTCTGTCCTTAGACCCTCTGTCCTTAGACCCTCTGTCCTTAGACCCTCTGTTCTTAGACCCTCTGTCCTTAGACCCTCTGTCCTCAGACCCTCTGTCCTTAGACCCTCTGTCCTTAGACCCTCTGTCCTAGACCCTCTGTCCTTAGACCCTCTGTTCTTAGACCCTCTGTCCTCAGACCCTCTGTCCTTAGACCCTCTGACCTCAGACCCTCTGTCCTTAGACCCTCTGTCCTCAGACCCTCTGTCCTCAGACCCTCTGTCCTTAGACCCTCTGTCCTTAGACCCTCTGTCCTTAGACCCTCTGTTCTTAGACCCTCTGTCCTTAGACCCTCTGTTCTTAGACCCTCTGTCCTTAGACCCTCTGTCCTCAGACCCTCTGTCCTTAGACCTCTGACCTCAGACCCTCTGTCCTTAGACCCTCTGTCCTCAGACCCTCTGTCCTCAGACCCTCTGTCCTTAGACCCTCTGTCCTTAGACCCTCTGTTCTTAGACCCTCTGTCCTTAGACCCTCTGTCCTTAGACCCTCTGTCCTTAGACCCTCTGTTCTTAGACCCTCTGTCCTTAGACCCTCTGTTCTTAGACCCTCTGTTCTTAGACCCTCTGTCCTCAGACCCTCTGTCCTTAGACCCTCTGTTCTTAGACCCTCTGTTCTTAGACCCTCTGTCCTCAGACCCTCTGTCCTCAGACCCTCTGTCCTTAGACCCTCTGTTCTTAGACCCTCTGTCCTTAGACCCTCTGTCCTTAGACCCTCTGTCCTTAGACCCTCTGTTCTTAGACCCTCTGTCCTTAGACCCTCTGTTCTTAGACCCTCTGTCCTCAGACCCTCTGTCCTTAGACCCTCTGTTCTTAGACCCTCTGTTCTTAGACCCTCTGTCCTTAGACCCTCTGTCCTTAGACCCTCTGTTCTTAGACCCTCTGTTCTTAGACCCTCTGTCCTTAGACCCTCTGTCCTCAGACCCTCTGTCCTTAGACCCTCTGTCCTCAGACCCTCTGTCCTTAGACCCTCTGACCTCAGACCCTCTGTCCTCAGACCCTCTGTCCTCAGGACCCTCTGTCCTTAGACCCCTCTGTCCTTAGACCCTCTGTTCTTAGACCCTCTGTCCTTAGACCCTCTGTTCTTAGACCCTCTGTCCTTAGACCCTCTGTCCTCAGACCCTCTGTCCTTAGACCCTCTGTCCTTAGACCCTCTGTCCTCAGACCCTCTG
>CADEHL010000005.1:40000-78506 GCA_902827135.1 Harpagifer antarcticus
CAGAAGTGCTCTTGTGGAGAATATTTTTAAAGTTGAAGAGCGCCTGAGTTTGCAGAAGCAGCAGTGTGTGTGTGTGTGTGTGTGTGTGTGTGTGTGTGTGTGTGTGTGTGTGTGTGTGTGTGTGTGTGTGTGTGTGTGTGTGTGTGTGTGTGTGTGTGTGTGTGTGTGTGGTGTGTGTGTGTGTGTGTGTGTGTGTGTGTGTTGTGTGTGTGTGTGTGTGTTGTGTGTGTTGAGGCACATAATTGATTTGGGGTTGTGGATATTTACTCGAGCTCTCGGATGTTAGTCATGCATTTATGCTGCTTTCTGCTGACGCGGCTGTTCTCCAGGTCACGGAGTCACGCTTCACTTTTCAGAGTTTTGCAGTTTTTCAACTTGAGTGGTTTGTCAACGCTGTTGCCTTCTGACATCTGACACCCTGTGAGACAGATTGCACAACAATCTATTTAAAGAGTCCTCTCCTGCTGATGTTCAGTGTATATCAGTATGTAGTGTCCTCTACTTTAAGAGTCCTCTCCTGCTGATGTTCAGGTGTATATCAGTAGTAGTTGTCTCTACTTTAAAGAGTCCTCTCCTGCTGATGTTCAGGTTGGTATATCAGTATGTAGTGTCTCTACTTTCAAGAGTCTCTCCTGCTGATGTTCAGGTGTATATCAGTATGTAGTGTCTCTACTTTTAAAGAGTCCTCTCCATGCTGATGTTCAGGTGTATATCAGTATGTAGTGTCTCTACTTTAAAGAGTCCTCTCTGCTGATGTTAAGGTGTATATCAGTATGTAGTGTCTCTACTTTAAAGAAGTCCTCTCCTGCTGATGTTCAGGTGTATATCAGTATGTAGTGTCTCTACTTTAAAGAGTCCTCTCCTGCTGATGTTCAGGTGTATATCAGTATGTAGTGTCTCTACTTTAAGAGTCCTCTCCTGCTGATGTTCAGGTGTATATCAGTATGTAGTGTCTCTACTTTAAAGAGTCCTCTCTCTGCTGATGTTCAGGTGTATATCAGTATGTAGTGTCTCTACTTTAAAGATTCCTCTCCTGCTGATGTTCAGGTGTATATCAGTATGTATGTCCCCTACTTTAAGAGTCCTCTCCTGCTGATGTTCAGGTGTATATCAGTCTATAGTGTCTCTACCTTTAAAGAGTCCTCTCCTGCTGATGTGCAGGTGTATATCAGTATGTAGTGTCTCTACTTTAAAGAGTCCTCTCCTGCTGATGTGCAGGTGTATATCAGTATGTAGTTGTCTCTCTACTTTAAAGAGTCCTCTCCTGCTGATGTTTCAGGTGTATATCAGTATGTAGTGTCTCTACTTTAAAGAGTCCTCTCTCTGCTGATGTTCAGGTGTATATCAGTAGTAGTGTCTCTACTTTAAAGAGTCCTCTCCTGCTGATGTTCAGTTGTATATCAGTCGTAGTCTGCTACATTTAAAGGAGTCCTCTCCTGATGTTCCTGCCTGGTCACACTTGGTCCCGGGGGCTTAACTGGTTAAGTATTTGTACGTCTCTCTTCCGCAGCAACACAATCAGATAATGCTTCTCACTTCTCGTCCTCTGTATTAAATCCATAGCTCACCTCCTCCTCCGTCCTCGCTTCAGATCCAATTTCATTTCTCACGCCGACTCCGCCACGACTCCCCTCCTCTCACATAATGGAGCCAGTTAATGCTTCAATATTTCCTCCTGAAGAACACATAGAACCACATCTGGAGAAAAACACGGACACAAAATGTGGGATTAATATATATTACTTTAGGATGGATTATTAAACATGATGAATATATGATAATAATCTTTAAGTAATTAAAGTTGTCAAATAAATGTCGTGAATTAAGAAATACAATTTTCTTTTAAACGATTAATGGTATATTTTATTTCTTAAAATGCAAGAAAATAATAAATAAACAAATAAAAAATGTATATAATAAAAAATTAAATATATAATAATAATCTGTAAAGTAATTAAAATGTTCAGATAAAGAAGTAACATATTTCTATAAAAACATTTAAGAGTATTTTATTTCGTAAAATGCAAAAAAATAAATACCTATAAGTAAATTAAAGAATTCAAAAATAAATGTGTATTATTATTATGAGAGAAATATGTACACAAAGTACAGATAAATTAAATATATGAAAAAATATGATTTTATAGTGGAGAGCTGTGCAGAATTCGAAAGAGGTTGCATTTACGCAGACTTTCTCACAAATTACACATATGCCTCAGTGAGCAAGAACACTCCCAATCAAACCTCGCAATAAACGGAGAAAGAGAAAGAAAAGACGAATGGTGCCATGTTTTCAGAGCCAGATCGTATCACTGAAAACAAATCTGTTGTTTCACAGCGTCTGAGGCCGGAGACAAACTCACAGCACGGAGAACATCTGTCTCTTTCTGGCTCTAACAGCTTTTCAGTGACACAAGTTGTCACAGCGTCTCATTGTGAGCTCTGCAGAAACCTAATCTCACTAGTGCTATCTTTAGAACATGCCCCGCGGGCGACTCACGTTGCCCCCGCGGGCGACTCACGTTGCCCCGCGGGCGATTCACGTTGCCCCGCGGGCGATTCACGTTGCCCCGCGGGCGATTCACGTTGCCCCGCGGGCGACTCACATTGCCCCGCGGGCGATTCACGTTTGCCACCGCTAGGGCGACTCACAATGTTGCCCCGCGGGGCGACTCCGTTGGCCCCGCGGGCGGACTCACGTTGCCCCCAGCGGGCCGACTTCACGTTGCCCCCCTGGGCGACTCACGTTACCCACCCCGCGGGCGGACTCACCGTTGTCCCGCGGGGCGGACTCACGTGCTCCCCGCGGGCCGACTCACGTTTGCCTCCCGCGGCCGACTCACGTTGCCCCCCCCGGGCGACTCCACGTTACCCGCTGGGCGACTCACGTTGGCCCCGCGGGCGGACTCATCACGTTGGCCCCTGCGGGCGACTCACGTTTGCCCCCGCGGGGCGATTCACGTTTGCCCCCCGCGGGCGATTCACGTTGCCCCCGCGGGCGATTCACGTTGCCCCCGCGGGCGACTTCACGTTGCCCCGCGGGCGACTCACGTTGCCCCTGCGGGCGACTCACGTTTGCCCCGCGGCGACTCACGTTCCGGGCGACTCACGTTGCCCCCGCGACTCACGTTGGCCCCGCGGGCGACTCACGTTGGCCCCGCGGGCGACTCACGTTGCCCCACGGGCGACTCACGTTGCCCCACGGGCGACTCACGTTGGCCCCGCGGGCGACTCACGTTGCCCCACGGGCGACTCACATTGCCCCCGCGGGCCCCGTGTGGGCTACCCCTGCTCTACAGCATATACAACACCCTCTTTCCTGAGGAGACACTCCCACAGAAACCACAGGACAAACCGGGGAAGTGAAAGAAAATATGGATTGGTGGTGGTTTGTTTTCAGAGCCGATCGTATCATTTAAAACAGATCAGTTGCACAGCGTCTGAGGCTGCAAACAAACTGAAAGCACGGAGAACATCTGTCTTCTTCTGGCTGTGAAAGCTCTTCAGTGACACCAGTTGTCTGTGCACAAACTGAGATCTGCAGACAGAGGAGGAAGAGGAGGAGGAGGATGGAAGGGAGAGGAAGATCATTGTGGAAGAGAAGCTTTGTCATGTCCTAGAAACTTATAGTGAAAGTGTATTCTTTATGTTTTGTCATGTCCCTTTGTCCTGTGCTTTATGTTTATTCCCTTCATTAATTCTCCCTCTCTTTTCAGGCCTCCTCGCTCCCCGCCCCCTTCGTCTCCTGCGTCCTTGATTGTTTCCACCTGTGTCCCCTTTACCTGTGTATATATTGTGTTAGCTCCCTCCTGTTCATTGTCAGTTCCTTGTCTCTCTAGGACGTACGTTCCTGCTGACCTCACGGACTTCTCACGGATCGATGTTATTGATCACTGTTCTAGTTTTCCTTGTTGTCATTACTGTGCAAATCCCAGTAAAGTCTTATTCTGAAACACTATCCGAGTCTGAGTTTGAGTCGTGCCTCAGAGTTCACTCCTTGACAAGCTTCCTCACAAGTGGATAATAAAACCCTCGGAGCAGAGAGATAAGAGGATGAGCTGAAGGGAGGAAATGGTTTTCCGTGGTCGGAGGATTGGATTTAAAACGGTCAGAGATTGATGTCACCGAGCGGGAGGAAGAAACACCTCCTCCTCTTTCTTTAGGAGAGTCCTGAAACTATTCTTCTGTTATTTTGTTCCTTCCAAAAACCGCCCACACGTCTGTTTCCAAAAGTAGTTCAAGCAAAGTATAGTTTATGGATGAATGGAAATCTGTCGTGCTTCAAGTCTCTGGTTCAAATGTTTCTGCAAACAAACGACTTTGTTGTGACGTATTTCCTGCAATCTGTACCGAGCATTATTATTATTATTATTATTATTGTGTGATGGGAGCAGAACATTGACTTAAATGAAGTACAAGTACCTAAAACTTGTACTTTAGCAGGCTCCAGTTCTAGAGTAAGTGTACCGTCACGTAATTACTTCTGCAACATAGTGACATCACTGTGGATTACTCACGCTCCTATTGGCGAGCGCTCCAACACATTGTACGTGATAGACAAAGGGGCAGGGACTTCTCTAAGAGGTTGACCAATCACAACAGAGCAGACTGGGCTCTGGTTTCAGACAGAGGGTGAAAAGAGGTGAATTCCTTCATTGTATGTAACTTTTTTAATCATTTTAATTTTGTCTCGCACTATTTACTTTAACTTCAAATGTTTATTTCATTTTTATTTTTTATTGAACATTCTAATTATTATGTTTATATACATATTTTAAATCCTATTTTATTTTGGATTATTTGGACAATGTACAAGTTTTTGTAAATAACTTGTTTTGTACGTTCTTACTTTAACTTGTTAGAGTTCTTATTATTTTTTATATTATAAATCAAAGCAACTGTGAACACCAATGCTTTTTGGTAATTTTATATAAAAACAACCCTTTTTTCAACAGATATAATAATCGTATTAAATCCTGCAGATGTGATTGATTGATTGATTGATTGATTGATTGATTGATTGAAAAGTGTATTAACAGCTTGTATATTGGGTACAGTACAGTACAGCTCAAAACATACAATTGTTAAGGGGATGCAGACCAGAGAAAGACTTTGGTCTTGTTTACATCAGGGTCCCCCATTTCCAATTCATCATATCATCTAAGACATGTAAGACATATTTGACAAACAGATGGTTATTTACAATTTTCATTTTAGATTTGGTTCTAATACATCCTAACCGGACATTTAAGACCAACCAAGTCTACAGATATACAGTTAGTAACAGAGTCTAAAATGTGAGTATATACATAGATGGGGGGGGGGAAGCTGTCCATTGTACGACAGGTTGAGATTTGTACCATTACCGGGGCCAGTTCTGCAATGCTCTCCCCCGAAGGTGCTCTTTGAGAGAGGCTTTGAAGGTAAGTACAGTTTTACTTTCCTTTACAGTTGTGGGAAGAGCGTTCCACCTTGATGTGGCATGTCGAGCCGTCCGCTCCACAGCTTTAACACCAAACTAAACTACAACAGGTTATCATCCGGAGCGTCTGAGAGGAGGATGTTCTGGCTTTGTAGATTTGAAAAGTAAATTATATCACAACGGCTAGTTTCACTGTCGTTCAGCATGCGCGATATCCACATCACACGTGCGATATTAAGGAGGCAGATTAACTCAAACACGCCATGTTACAATTATTTTGCTAAAGGTACTTGAGTGAGTGACAGCAAACCACTAATCACAATCATTCTTGATCCTTCATCCGGTTAAATATCGTTAGAAAAATACCAATTGTTTCATTAAAGTTCAAGAATGGATGGTTTGCGGGAAAAAACGTGTGTTCATATCGCAGGGGAACAAAATCGCAATGTCAGTTTTTTCCAATATCGTGCAGCCCGAAGTCAGACTCCGTTTTTTAAAACCCTTACCTCATTTATCTCAATGACGTATACGTTATTTAAAATGTGGGGAATCTGTCGTTTGTCTTCAGGAAGCAGACGCTCACCATTTACTTTAACTTCAAATGTTTATTCCATTTCTTTTTTGTATTGAACATTCAAATGTTAACTTGTAATGTTTGTATTGTAGTGATCACTAATTGACTGTACATAATTCACTGATGGAACTACGGGTTGGGGGTATTGTTTCTGCACGGACATATGTGTTGCTACCTATATATATTGTGTGCCCTCCTGGCTTCTTCCTCTTGTCGACCCGGGCTGCGACCCGACAACATGTCCTTTGCAGCTCCGCAATAAAGTTGCCTTTTGCACCTTCGATGCACCGCCTCCGACTCCATATCTTCCGGCACTACACTGGTGACCCTGACGTGATCACTACAGTATACATATTTTTAATTATATTTTATTTGACAATTCACTTGAACTTCCAACGTTAATATAACTGTTTCATTCAAATAATAATTATAAGCCGTCCACTCCGTAACTCAAACACAAAACGATAATACAACTCATCCGGTGCCGGTGGAATTTTCTACTTAGTTTTTCAGAGTTTTTAAAAAAGCCTTTGCCGTCATTTATCTTAATGACGTATGAATTATGTATAATGTGTGGAATCTGTCTTCTGTCTCCAAGAAACAGACGCTCACAAATGTCTTTCTCCTCCAACACAGCGGGCTCCTTCAGACAAACGATCCGCGCTCAGGGAGGATGGTTTTAATATCCCACCATTAACAGCGTCGAGACCCCCCACCCACTCAGATGTGGGTGCGTTTCATTCCGCGTCAGTGGGGTGTCATTGTGCGTCTGTCTTCACTGATGGTTTCCAATCAGAGCCATTACACATGCTGTGGAGAACACCTGCAGACAGGACGCTTATATAACGTGTCACACACACACACACAAACACACACGCACACACACACACACACACACACACACACACACACACACACATATATAGCAAAGCTGTGTATCAATCTGCATACGTCTGTACTTACTATTCTGTTTATGCTCTCATAATGGTCAAAGAGTTCTTCTTATAGGCAATCTTGGCTACGTACAGAAATGGAATCCATCCTATCTTTGGACAGGCAAATCATTTGAATAAAATCCAAACTTAAAGTGTCAAAACATACAGGACTGTCTCAGAAAATTAGAATATTGTGATAAAGTTCTTTATTTTCTGTAATGCAATTAAAAAAACAAAAATGTCATACATTCTGGATTCATTACAAATCAACTGAAATATTGCAAGCCTTTTATTATGTTTAATATTGCTGATTATGGCATACAGCTTAAGAAAACTCAAATATCCTATCTCTAAATATTAGAATATCATGAAAAAGTATACTAGTAGGGTGTTCAACGAATCACTTGAATCGTCTAATTAACTCGAAACACCTGCAAGGGTTTCCTGAGCCTTGAAAAACACTCAGCTTGGTTCAGTAAACTAAATCACAAGTATGGGGAAGACTGCTGATCTGACTGCTGTCCAGAGGACCGTCATTGACACCCTCCATCAGGAGGGTAAGACACAAAAAGAAATGTCTCAAAGAGCAAGCTGTTCACAGAGTGCAGTTTCAAAGCACATCCACAAAAAGTCTGTTGGAAGGGGGAAATGTGGCAGGAAACGCTGCACAACCAAGAGAGATGACCGCAGCCTTAACAGCATTGTGAAGAAGAGTCGCTTCCAGAATTTGGGGGAGCTTCAAAGACAGTGGACTGAAGCTGGAGTCCAGGTATCAAAAGTCACTGTTCACAGACGTGTCCGGGAAATGGACTACAATAGCCGTATTCCCATGGTCAAGCCACTTCTGAACTCAAGACAACGGAAGAGGCGTCTGACTTGGGCTAAGGAAAAGAAGCACTGGACAGTTGCACAGTGGTCCAAAGTCCTCTTTTCAGACGAAAGCAAGTTTTGTATTTCATTTGGAAGTCAAGGCGCCAGAGTCTGGAGAAAGGCTGGAGAGGAGCAAAATCCAAGTTGCTTGAAATCCAGTGTGAAGTTCCCACAGTCAGCGATGGTTTGGGGAGCCATGTCAGCTGCTGGTGTTGGTCCACTGTGTTTCATCAAGCCCAGAGTAAATGCAGCTGTGTACCAAGAGATTTTAGAGCACTACATGCTTCCGTCTGCTGAAAAGCTCTATGGAGATGAGGAATTCATTTTCCAGCATGATCTGGCACCTGCCCACAGTGCCAAAACCACCAGTAACTGGTGTACTGACCATGGCATTACTGTCCTCGATTGGCCTGCAAATTCCCCTGACCTGAACCCCATAGAGAATATGTGGGGTATTGTGAAGAAGAAGCTGAAAGACACCAGACCCAACAATGCTAATGAGCTAAAGGCCGCTATTGAAGCATCCTGGGCATCCATAACACCTCAGCAATGCCACAGGCTGATTGCCTCCATGCCACGCCGCATTGATGCAGTAATCCGTGCAAAAGGATTCCCAACCAAGTACTGAGTGCATTAATGGACATTTTCAAATGTTTGATTGTGTTTTGCTGTTATAAATCTTTTTTTTTTACTTGGTCTGAGGAACTATTCTAATATTTAGAGATAGGATATTTGAGTTTTCTTAAGCTGTATGCCATAATCAGCAATATTAAAATAATAAAAGGCTTGCAATATTTCAGTTGATGTGTAATGAATCCAGAATGTATGACATTTTTGTTTTTTTAATTGCATTACAGAAAATAAAGAACTTTATCACAATATTCTAATTTTCTGAGACAGTCCTGTATGTTCCACTTCCAGAATCTCAGTTCCAGATATTCCTTATAGCTAAGAATCGCTAAGAAGCAGTGGTGAGCCATCAGGGCACTCTGGGCGCTCTCTGAGGGCCTAAGATATTCTAAAAAATAATATTTTAAAACATTATATTTTTCATTAGTTTTACCAAAATAACTTGATTTAATTGCATTTAAAATAACATTTCCAAAGAAATAAATCCTTTGAATCTGCCTGTTCAGTTTCTGTTGGAGTGTGAAGGGTTAAATGCCGTCTCTGTGAGTTATGTGAAGACGGGAGAGCTTGTTGGTCCCTCTCTGCAGTCACAGAGGGCCCGCTATAGTAACTCAGCGAGAGCGTAATGTCAAATGACAGTACAATTAACCAATCATATCTTCCCTCTAAATGGGCGGGCTCTATTATCGCGGACTTCATGACCGGTTCCACCCGCTGTGAGGTCTATGCAAGAGGTGCAGTGACGCGTCCTAAAACCAGGAAGTAAGCTGCGCTCTGGTTCCCTCGACAGAAAGCAACGGGATTTCTCCAGAGGGTTTTGGAAAATAGCTCGAAATAAGGTCTGTGGAAAACGAACCTGTTTGATAAATGCACGTTGTGTTCAGTCGGATAATATCCACATGTCTACCCTACTTTTATAATTTTACTACAGCACGGTCACATGACTTCACGTCACCACCGCTAAGCTAAAGGCGGCTAATGTTGGGCTATAAAGGAACTACAGCACGGTCACATGACTTCACGTCACCACCGCTAAGCTAAAGGCGGCTAATGTTGGGCTATAAAGGAACTACAGCACGGTCACATGACTTCACGTCACCACCGCTAAGCTAAAGGCGGCTAATGTTGGGCTATAAAGGAACTACAGCACGGTCACATGACTTCACGTCACCACCGCTAAGCTAAAGGCGGCTAATGTTGGGCTATAAAGGAACTACAGCACGGTGACATGACTTCACGTCATCACCGCTAAGCTAAAGGAGGCTAATGTTGGGCTATAAAGGAACTACAGCACGGTCACATGACTTCACGTCATCACCGCTAAGCTAAAGGAGGCTAATGTTGGGCTATAAAGGAACTACAGCACGGTCACATGACTTCTCGTCACCACCGCTAAGCTAAAGGAGGCTAATGTTGGGCTATAAAGGAACTACAGCACGGTCACATGACTTCACGTCACCACCCGCTAAGCTAAAGGATGCTAATGTTGGGCTATAAAGGAACTACAGCACGGTCACATGACTTCACGTCAGCACCCGCTAAGCTAAAGGAGGCTAATGTTGGGCTATAAAGGAACTACAGCACGGTCACATGACTTCACGTCACCACCGCTAAGCTAAAGGTGGCTAACGTTGAGCTATAAAGGAACTACAGCACGGTCACATGACTTCACGTCACCACCGCTAAGCTAAAGGCGGCTAATGTTGGGCTATAAAGGAACTACAGCACGGTCACATGACTTCACGTCACCACCGCTAAACTAAAGGGGGCTAATGTTGAGCTATAGAGGAACTACAGCACGGGCACATGACTTCACGTCACCACCGCTAAGCTAACGGTGACTAATGTTGGGCTATAAAGGAACTGCAGCACGGTCACATGACTTCACATCACCACCACTAAGCTAAAGGCGGCTAATGTTGGGCTATAAAGGAACTACAGCACGGTCACATGACTTCACGTCACCACCGCTAAGCTAAAGGTGGCTAACGTTGTGCTATAAAGGAACTACAGCACGGTCACATGACTTCACGTCACCACCGCTAAGCTAAAGGCGGCTAATGTTGGGCTATAAAGGAACTACAGCACGGTCACATGACTTCACGTCACCACCGCTAAACTAAAGGGGGCTAATGTTGAGCTATAGAGGAACTACAGCACGGGCACATGACTTCACGTCACCACCGCTAAGCTAACGGTGACTAATGTTGGGCTATAAAGGAACTGCAGCACGGTCACATGACTTCACATCACCACCACTAAGCTAAAGGCGGCTAATGTTGGGCTATAAAGGAACTACAGCACGGTCACATGACTTCACGTCACCACCGCTAAGCTAAAGGTGGCTAATGTTGGGCTATAAAGGAACTACAGCACGGTCACATGACTTCACGTCACCACCACTAAGCTAAAGGTGGCTAATGTTGGGCTATAAAGGAACTACAGCACGGTCACATGACTTCACGTCACCACCACTAAGCTAAAGGTGGCTAATGTTGGGCTATAAAGGAACTACAGCACGGTCACATGACTTCACGTTACCACCGCTAAGCTAAAGGTGGCTAATGTTGGGCTATAAAGGAACTACAGCACGGTCACATGACTTCACGTTACCACCGCTAAGCTAAAGGCGGCTAATGTTGGGCTATAAAGGAACTACAGCACGGTCACATGACTTCACGTCACCACCGCTAAACTAAAGGGGGCTAATGTTGAGCTATAGAGGAACTACAGCACGGGCACATGACTTCACGTCACCACCGCTAAGCTAACGGTGACTAATGTTGGGCTATAAAGGAACTACAGCATGGTCACATGACTTCACGTCACCACCACTAAGCTAAAGGTGGCTAATGTTGGGCTATAAAGGAACTACAGCACGGTCACATGACTTCACGTCACCACCACTAAGCTAAAGGCGGCTAATGTTGGGCTATAAAGGAACTACAGCACGGTGACATGACTTCACGTCACCACCACTAAGCTAAAGGCGGCTAATGTTGGGCTATAAAGGAACTACAGCATGGTCACATGACTTCACGTCACCACCGCTAAGCTAACGGTGACTAATGTTGGGCTATAAAGGAACTACAGCACGGTCACATGACTTCACATCACCACCACTAAGCTAAAGGCGGCTAATGTTGGGCTATAAAGGAACTACAGCACGGTCACATGACTTCACGTCACCACCGCTAAGCTAAAGGTGGCTAACGTTGTGCTATAAAGGAACTACAGCACGGTCACATGACTTCACGTCACCACCGCTAAGCTAAAGGCGGCTAATGTTGGGCTATAAAGGAACTACAGCACGGTCACATGACTTCACGTCACCACCGCTAAACTAAAGGGGGCTAATGTTGAGCTATAGAGGAACTACAGCACGGGCACATGACTTCACGTCACCACCGCTAAGCTAACGGTGACTAATGTTGGCTATAAAGGAACTGCAGCACGGTCACATGACTTCACATCACCACCACTAAGCTAAAGGCGGCTAATGTTGGGCTATAAAGGAACTACAGCACGGTCACATGACTTCACGTCACCACCGCTAAGCTAAAGGTGGCTAATGTTTGGGCTATAAGGGAACTACAGCACGGTCACATGGACTTCACGTCACCACCACTAAGCTAAAGGTGGCTAATGTTGGGCTATAAAGGAACTACAGCACGGTCACATGACTTCACGTCACCACCACTAAGCTAAAGGTGGCTAATGTTGGGCTATAAAGGAAACTACAGCACGGTCACATGACTTCACGTTACCACCGCTAAGCTAAAGGTGGCTAATGTTGGGCTATAAAGGAACTACAGCACGGTCACATGACTTCACGTTACCACCGCTAAGCTAAAGGCGGCTAATGTTGGGCTATAAAGGAACTACAGCACGGTCACATGACTTCACGTCACCACCGCTAAACTAAAGGGGGCTAATGTTGAGCTATAGAGGAACCACAGCACGGGCACATGACTTCACGTCACCACCGCTAAGCTAAAGGCGGCTAATGTTGGGCTATAAAGGAACTACAGCACGGGCACATGACTTCACGTCAGCACCGCTAAGCTAAAGGCGGCTAATGTTGGGCTATAAAGGGACTACAGCATGGTCACATGACTTCACGTCACCACCGCTAAGCTAAAGGAGGCTAATGTTGGGCTATAAAGGAACTACAGCACGGTCACATGACTTCACGTCACCACCGCTAAGCTAAAGGTGGCTAATGTTGGGCTATAAAGGAACTACAGCACGGTCACATGACTTCACGTCACCACCGCTAAGCTAAAGGTGGCTAATGTTGGCCGTAATGACGTTGTGTCAGGGTTTATGACTCATTCCTGCAGCCCTGGAATGATAGTTGTGTAGGATATAGCAGATAATATATACAAAACATAAAAAGGGAAAGAAAATAGATGTGAGGCCGGTTGTAAAGCATCCTTCTCCCACACACACTTCCATTTGCTGCACTTTCTGGAACATAAATAGGAAAATCACAGGTCAGAGGTGATCCATGCGTTTATTTCCTCTGAGTGCTCCTGACCAGAAAAAGCTCTCCCTCACCACTTCCATTAGTTTGTGTAATGGCACATCCATTGCACCTCTATTTCAGGCTAAGCTAACTTTCTTCTTACAACCCCAGACCCTGAATATAAAGTTTAGTTATCAGTAGAGATTTGCATATGAATGCATTTCCTCAACAAAGCACTCAATATTAAAACTAACTTCACAAATTAAATAAATAACTTTAGTTACACTTATAACTGTATAGTAATGGTGGTCTAATGGATAGTGAGGTGGGGTGACGATCAGAAGGTTGTGAGTTCAAATCCCGCCAGGAACACCCCCACTAGTCTGCCCTTGAGTAAGGCTCTTAGTCCTTAGTTACTCCAGGGAGAATGTCCCTGTAGTTGGTCATTGTAAGCTTAATGTATTATCTCCTGACATATTTACTTCAGCTAACTCAGTGCCGTACAGAAAGAGTGAATCAAAAAATGTTATTGATTATTGCCGCATCCATCCTTCTGTGAGTCTGCGTCTCTTGGTCCTCGTTTCAAAAATATATTTTGATCGTGATGTTTTAGCAGCGGAGCTCATAAAATGTAGACCGATGTTTAAGGAAGAAAAGATAAGGAATAGAGGAAAGATATGTTCCGGCTGTGATTGAGTGTTTACAAGCGGTTCTCGAAGAATTATCATTTCTTGCAAAAGTCTGTCACAAAAAGAGGTTGCACATTTAAATGCAGGTGTTGTTATGGCAACGTCAGTTTACTGCTTATGTTCAAACGTGCTGTCGCCACCATTTCAGCTGACTCAGAAATACTGTCACATTACATCCATGTATGTCAGTGCTAGGTTGATGCTAAGCTAACTATGAAACACTTTAACTGACAGGACTCAGGATCAACTGGGTTAAACGACTTTCAACTAAGGACAAGATTCAAGGCTTTGTTGTCATGGGCTCAGTGTTCATATGGCAAATAAAGACGTTGGTCCTCCAACAGTGCAACGTATAGCACAGATAAAACAGAAAGCACACGACGAAATGTAAACAAACACTGAAACATAAGGAACAGCAGAAAGTGGCGTCTGCGTTGCTAACAGTTGATTTGAGCACACAAAACGGCGCATGTTAAAAACGTCTTATCGATACTGCAAATGTTGGTTTTACTCAGAAACTACAGTTCGCAAGGACCAAAGAGGTGTTGGTAAAAAAAGATTAGTGTGCATGATCTGTGAGTGTAGCATCCTTTGTCAGATTCTTAGGAATAAGTCAAACTGAGAAAGAAAAAAAAATTCTTAGCAAAAAGTTCTAAATCTGAGAGAAAAGTCAGATTCTGAGAAAAAGTTTAATTCTGAGAAAAATCAAAATTCTGAGAAAAAAGTGATATTCTTAGAAAAAATTATAAATCTGAGAAAATAAGTTAAAATGAGAGAAAAGAGAACATCTGAGAAAAAGTTGAATTATTAGAAAAAGTTGAATTATTAGAAAAAAGTTGAATTATTAGAAAAAAGTTGAATTATAAGAAAAAAGTTGAATTATTAGAAAAAAGTTGAATTATTAGAAAAAAGTTGAATTCTAAGAAAAAAGTTGAATTATTAGAAAAAAGTTGAATTACAAGAAAAAAGTTGAATTATTAGAAAAAAGTTGAATTATTAGAAAAAGTTGAATTATTAGAAAAAAGTTGAATTATTAGAAAAAGTTGAATTATTAGAAAAAAGTTGAATTACAAGAAAAAAGTTGAATTATAAGAAAAAAGTTGAATTATAAGAAAAAGTTGAATTCTTAGAAAAAAGGACCAAAAATGAGAAAAAAATTAAAATCTAAAAAAAAGTTAAATTCTTAGGAAATCGTCAAAATTGGAGAAAAAAAAAATTACTTAGAAAAACGTCAAAATATGAGAAAAAAATTAAATCTAAGAAAAAGTCAAAATCTGAGAAAAAGTCAGAACTCGTGAAAATATTATCTCCGTGAAACCGTGGCGAAAAGAAATGGTGTAAAACGAAGTCTTTTGGAAAATGTAGAAAAGGGACATTTTGCCACCTTTTGTATCCATGGCGACAGCAATGATTTACTGACTGTGCGATACTGAGTCATTATTACTGGATCCATCGCTGTCATTTCACGAGACACTGATGTTCTGGATGATGAAGCATCTTACGGGGGTTCTGCTGACTCGGAGATTCAGCCGTATTTATTCAAAGCCTGGGTTTTCTGCTGCAAACAGGAAGTGATTAATTCTACATGAATGCCAGCGTCTGCAGTTTTAGTTTGGATGCTGCCGGTGACGGAGAGAGGTCGTCTGAGAGCTGGAGGCTTTTCTCAGGCGGAGACATGTAACTGGGTTCAAGCTTTTATTGTGACCATTGTGGGAAATGAGAGTTGGTGAGCTCTTGGTAAGGCAGGGCTCTGCTCTGGCTCCCTGGCTCTGCTCTGGCTCCCTGGAGCTTACACAAAAATAAGAAGGAAATAAAATTAAAATATTTGTAGGACTATTTATATTTTCTTGCACGGTTGAAAATGTTTCGTATCTTGTATTTTGAGGTGATACTGTGACACGTAATTTAAAAACGGTTTTCATTCGGTCAGCTCAAATATGCGTCACATCCTGCGGTCTGACCATCGACCCCCGGCTCGATGAGCGAACTATGGATACATCAAAGAAAAGTACAGAGGGGTTAACTCAGCGTGGTTAGAGTGTTCTGCTTTCACAGCAAAGGATGCTGGCTCACCGGGATGTCTGATGTGTGGAGAGGAGTTGTCTTTACGGGTTGGAGGGAAACACGGGAGAGGAAGACCGCTGACGACCTTCATCATTCAATCAGTTAACTCTTTAGGGTGCAGCTGTATGTTGCTCAGACAAAAGCAATTGGTGGAAAACTCATGGGAGCCTGCCTGTAGACCTCCAGTCTCAGGACAGTTCCAGTGCAGACCTCCACTCTCAGGACACCTCCACTCTCAGGACACCTCCAGTCTCAGGACACCTCCAGTCTCAGGACACCTCCACTCTCAGGACACCTCCAGTCTCAGGACACCTCCACTCTCAGGACACCTCCAGTCTCAGGACACCTCCAGTCTCAGGACACCTCCACTGTCAGGACAGGAAGTGACGATTCTGACGCGTTTTTTTTCACGCCCACCGAAGGACTCGTTTGATGGAAGTTTTCAAATCACAATGGAGACTCATGACGGAGGTGATGAGTCCGCCCACCGTGCACTTTGGGTCGGCCTTGGTCAAGCCCTTTTGACCCCCCCAGCCTGGTTCTTGTAAAAGTTTTTCGCTCAAATGACACCATGGAGGAATGTAACGGGACTCTGTCCGCCTCACGAGTGCCTATTTTCGGACACTGTTTTTCACTTTTCCCCGGTTTTATTATTTTTTAGGCTATTTCACCCGATTTCTACCGGGGACATTGCCCGGTCTCGGGTGTCCCCCCACGGCCTGTGTCCAGAAAAAAGTCAAAATCAGAGAAAGGTAATTTCCAATTTTGACATAATTTTCTCATAATTGTTTTTTTCTCAGATTTGAATTTTTTTTCAGAATTTTAATTTTTTCAATTTTTTTGAAAAAATATAGATTTTTTTCTCAGAATTAGACTTTCTAAGATGACGTGTTTTTTGGACTCAGAGACACAACACTCCCTAACTTCTTGAAAACATTTTCAGGTTGGATTAGATCAAAAAGCCATCCTGACATCGACCTGTTCGAATGATAGGACGTCTCTGTGAAGCCAACATGAAGGGAACAGAGGGCAGAATACAAGGCAGTGGGGAGGACTCATATTTCTTGTTGAACACAATAGGCGCATTCACACTGCGGTACTTTTCCCACAAAGGTTCATGCGAACTTAGTTCATGAGAACTCTTTTATCGCGTTCACACCAAAAAGAGCCGGTACTAAACTGAGTTCATGAGACCCTTTTTACCCGCTCGAAAGTCCCTGCTAGAGAGCAGGGACTTTCGAGCGGCTCTCTTGTGAGAAAAGAGCTATGTTTCTGATTGGCTGGGCGGATTGCAAACCACGCCCCGTAAAACTCCCAAAACGTTTTGTGAAGCCGCCATTTTATTATCCTCGCATTAGCATTATTAGCATTAGCATTAGCCCAGCGCAGAAACGCAGAGAGACTAACGTATGGCAACACAAAATAAAACATGGGAGCGGTGGAGATGAGGAGGTGTCGGCGTTCTGGCGATTTACTGGGAAGGCTCCAGTAGAAGCTGCTGGGAGTCCCAGCAGCTTCTACTGAAGCCTTCCCCAACTCCGGGGACTTCCGGCCGGGGACTGTGGGCGGCAGTATACGCCGTGAAGTGGTTTGTGGCCTGCCAGTAAACCCAAAGCAGAAGAAGAAGAAGTTACGTCAGCGGCTTCATTTGCCTAACCCTCCCCCAGGGACTTATTCCGGTGTGAACGCGATCTGTACTTAGTTCATGAGAACTAAAGAGTTCTCATGAACTAAGTTCAGATTAACCTTTGTGGGAAAAGTACTGCGGTGTGAATGCGCCTAATGGGCCTTTCGTCTTCGATTAAGACACAACTCAGCAATAGTATTTCAACTGGGCGATACAAGCTAGAAGCATCCTGGCTCTCCGAATATGACCTTTTTCTTAGATTTAATGTTTTTCTAAGAATTTGACTTTTCTCAGTTTCATTATTTTTCACAATTTCTTCTTTGACTCAGAACTAGACATTTTTCTCAGATTTAGCATTTTGTTTATTTTGGACTCAGAGACACAACACTTCATCAATGTTTCTCCTTCTCCCTGGCTTCTTGAAAACATTTTCTTCAGATCTGTTGACACTTTTCAGGTTGGATTAGATCAAAAGGCCATCCTGACATCGACCTGTCCGAGTGATAGGAGTCTCTGAAGCCAACATGAAGGGAACAGAGAACACAAGGCAGTGGGGAGGACTCATATTTCTTGTTGAACACAATGGGCCTTTCGTCTTCCCGCATGTTGATAAGAAATGCATTTCTCCCTCTGCGTGACACGTCTGTAGCCACGGAGAAGTCATGCATAAATGGAGGAGATGGAAAATATGTGTTACAGAAGTGCAGCCTGGGAAAAAGAAGAATGGTGTTTTCCCAACAGGATATTTAATATGTCGACAGGCTGACGGGCGCTCCCTCCCTTCAGCTTACCGTTCCCACTGAGGGACAATAGTCATGACTTATGCTAATGTGGAGCTGCTGCTGAATACACTCACACTCAGAGGGAGGACACACTCACACTCAGAGGGAGGACACACTCAGAGGGAGGACACTCACACTCAGAGGGAGGACACACTCAGAGGGAGGACACTCACACTCAGAGGGAGGACACACTCACACTCAGAGGGAGGACACACTCACACTCAGAGGGAGGACACACTCAGAGGGAGGACACACTCACACTCAGAGGGAGGACACACTCAGAGGGAGGACACTCACACTCAGAGGGAGGACACACTCACACTCAGAGGGAGGACAAACTCACACTCAGAGGGAGGACACACTCAGAGGGAGGACACACTCACACTCAGAGGGAGGACACACTCACACTCAGAGGGAGGACACACTCAGAGGGAGGACACACTCACACTCAGAAGAAGGACACTCACACTCAGAGGGAGGACACACTCACACTCAGAGGAAGGACACTCACACTCAGAGGGAGGACACACTCACACTCAGAGGGAGGACACACTCACACTCAGAGGGAGGACACACTCAGAGGGAGGACACACTCACACTCAGAGGGAGGATACACTCACACTCAGAGGGAGGACACACTCACACTCAGAGGGAGGACACACTCAGAGGGAGGACACACTCACACTCAGAGGGAGGACACACTCAGAGGGAGGATACACTCAGAGGGAGGACACACTCACACTCAGAGGGAGGACACTCACACTCAGAGGGAGGATACACTCAGAGGGAGGACACACTCACACTCAGAGGGAGGACACACTCACACTCAGAGGGAGGACACACTCAGAGGGAGGACACACTCACACTCAGAGGGAGGACACACTCAGAGGGAGGATACACTCACACTCAGAGGGAGGACACTCACACTCAGAGGGAGGATACACTCAGAGGGAGGACACACTCACACTCAGAGGGAGGACACACTCACACTCAGAGGGAGGACACACTCAGAGGGAGGACACACTCACACTCAGAGGGAGGACACACTCACACTCAGAGGGAGGACACACTCAGAGGGAGGACACACTCAGAGGGAGGACACTCACACTCAGAGGGAGGACACTCACACTCAGAGGGAGGACACTCACACTCAGAGGGAGGACACACTCACACTCAGAGGGAGGATACACTCACACTCAGAGGGAGGACACACTCAGAGGGAGGACACTCACACTCAGAGGGAGGACACACTCAGAGGGAGGACACTCACACTCAGAGGGAGGACACACTCACACTCAGAGGGAGGACACACTCACACCCCACTGTATTTATGTATTATTATTCCAATTGTTGTTTCCATTATTTTATTCCATTGTGTTTATTTATTATTATTTGTGTTGCATTTTATAAAATGATATTATTTCAGGGCAACATATCAGAGAACTGTTTAATTCTCTTTCTGTGTGTTTAAGTGTTTATTCATTACAGTGTTTTGAAACCTTGTGATTCAAACACTGCTCCTAGAAATGAATGATGTTGTTTTCCCAGCAGTGTGATAAGTGGGTTTGTTTCGTGCACGGATGTCGTGTTCGTGGCGTAAACACGTCGGAGCTCAGGTCCGCTGTGACCTGTAATCACGGGCACCTTTCTGCACACGGCTCCAAATATACATCATGCAGCGGAAATGCGACTAACTCACAAGAGAAGAAGAAACGGGTCTTTTTTTATGATAAATTGCATTCAGATAAAAGAGATGTGTTATCATGTATAATGAGGATCAATAGGTGGATACATGGGGATGGTTCAAGGGGAGTGGGACTGATGAGCTGTGTGAGAGACAGGAGCGATGTCAGAGACGATGAGATCAGGGGGATTGAACCTCCTCCTCCTCAGTGGTCCTCGCAGCGAAGTCAGCACTGATCATTCCTCAAACTGCTTTCCTTTCTCATGCATTTGCACATTTCACAGCTTCAGTGGCAGGAGAGGAATTACCCTCCGCCTGCAGCTCCACGCTTTATGTGAAATATATATTTAGTTTCTTAAATATATATAAATCCTCCTTGGATGAAAGTTTGGAGGGAAATCCTTCCTCTGATCAGACAGGTGAACAGAGCGAGACGCCGGGTCATCTGCGTCCATAACAGATCTTTATACACTCCCGCATAGTGTGTGTGTGTGTGTGTGTGTGGCCTAGCATTACTATACTTGTGGGGACCTAAATCTGTTTACACCGTCACGTGTGGGGACCCGCCTCCCTTATGGGGACAAAATGGAGGTGAAGACTTGGTTAGGGTTAGGGTTAGGATAAGTCTCCAGGAAAAGCATGTAAGTCAATGTAATGTCCCCTGAAGTGATGTATACATGGCGTGTGTGTGTGTGTGTGTGTGTGTGTGTGTGTGTGTGTGTGTGTGTGTGTGTGTGTGTGTGTGTGTGTGTGTGTGTGTGTGTGTGAGAAGATGGAGACAATGTTACGAGTTTTGCTTTGATGGGATGCAGTTTCTTTTTTATTGCTTTTGATTTAGCATTTAACTAATCTCATGAATGCACTTGGAGGAAGGAGACTAAAACAGAAACACAAAGACAAACAGAAAGAAGGTAAGAAAGTTAATTGCAGTTTGTAGATTTATTTCCATTTCGTTCAACACTTGTCATCCTTTGGAAGGTGTTTTCTGCAAATGTATTTTAAAGTGTGAAACTCTTCAGTTCAAGGAAAGCTATTAGTTATTTATCAGTGGGAACCTTAGCTCAGCCAATGAACACGTCACAGGCTCCTCCAACAGTGCAACATGAATATATATAGGACATCAAACTATTTAAACCTGCTTCAGACTATCGCTCCTGATATTCTACCGTTTCTCACCCATTTCATCAACACCTCTCTAACTTCTGGTCACTTTCCAAACAGTCTCAAGGAGGCGAGAGTAAACCCTCTCCTAAAGAAACCCACTCTCAACCCGTCTGATGTTATAAACTACAGGCCTGTCTCTCTCCTCCCGTTCTTGTCTAAAACACTTGAACGCGCTGTCTTTAAACAACTCTCCTGTTATCTCCATCAGAACAACCTTCTGGATCCGCACCAGTCTGGTTTCAAGGCAGGTCACTCCACAGAAACTGCCCTCCTTGCTGTCACTGAGGAACTGCACACTGCCAAAGCAGCATCCCTCTCCTCTGTCATCATCCTGTTGGACCTGTCTGCTGCATTCGACACGGTGAACCATCAGATCCTCCTTCGCACTCTCCAAGAACTTGGAGTTTCAGGCTCTGAACTTTCCCTCATCACCTCATACCTCAAAGACCGTACCTACAGGGTTACTTGGAGAGGGTCCGAGTCCGACCCTTGTCAATTAACTACAGGGGTCCCTCAGGGCTCTGTTCTTGGTCCCCTTCTCCAGTGCTACTCAACTGGCTTCTCTAAAGCCAGCTGAGTAGCACTTGAAATGTTTGGCTCTATGATACCTGATGTACTTTATGATTCTGTTTTCTTCAAGGTTGTGTCTTCCTGGTCGTATGTACTTATTGTAAGTCGCTTTGGATAAAAGCGTCAGCTAAATGCAATGTAATGTAATAAAACAATTTAAACCAATAGAAATAGTGAAAGAAATAACAATAGCAATAAAATAGTGCGAGGGAAGGTTTGAGATGTGCAAGTAAATATAATAAAATAGAAATAGTGCAGAGTCTATAAACACGTAAATGATATACAGATAAATAAATTGCACGATGCAACCAGATGAATATTTATGGAGGTTTTTTAAAGAGTTCAGGTGTTTAATAATTATTTCAGCATAACGACCAAAAACACATTCAGAAAACCATTGACCTCCAGCCCAGAGGGCAAGAAGGAAGCTGACTCGTTCCTGCACCACTCTCCAGGATATGCCACGTTTACACATACAGGGAATCCACTTTGGTGTATCTGGTGGTGCGAACATGAACAATGGAAAGAAAATAAGTTGCAGTAAAAGTAAATATATAAAGATAATACAAAATAAGTATTTTTAACTAACAACGAAATTTAGATTTAACGACACAAATAACTTTCAAAGCTAAAAAACAGAACACACTTATAGGGCTTGAGTGTATGGCAAACTACAGTGTATTATTAAAGTGGAGGGCTGTGCAGACACATATATCTGACTTTAAAGGTCACACGTCATGCTCTTCTGGTTCTGACCCGTCCCCTTGTGTGTTAGCTTGTTCTGCATGTAACCGGTCTGCAGAGTCTCAACCCCTCAAAGTGCACCCTGTAGGGAGTAAAGCTCTAACTCAGAGAAGACCAGTCTGTGCTGCCCCAGAACGCCTCGATGGACATTTCTCTTTTTCCATTGTTTACTTCCGGGAACCAAAATGGACCAATCCGTGGAGCTCCTCACACACCAGGACCTTTAGTGTACATTTCCAACCAACAGGGAGTCCCATTGACGTGCATGGAGCTCCCTGGTTGGTAATAGACGAGTTGGGATGGTGGAGAAAGGCTCTCCGCAGCAGACCCGTTCTCACAGCGTTAGAAACCTTACTCAATATCAAGCCACACTTATTGTTTGACTTCGGCTGTGAGTGTGTGTGTGCTCAGGATGAGTTTCGCTTGTTCTCGCTGTATCGCCGACCCGGAAACCACACCAGTAAGCCAGCTCGCAACGTCCCGACCAATCAGAGCACACTGGGCTCACAGGGAGGGGGGGGGGGGGGGGGCAGGAGCTCCAATAAGCCATTGAACATTGAACAATGTAAATCTATTCCAGTAGACCTCAACGATGGAATCATGATCAGTAGAAATGGCCATGGGACCTTTTAGACACAGAATATATGGGGTTTCCCCCGGGACGCTGCAGGGGCTCCAGAGCCTCTAGTTTGACCCAGCGCCATATAGATAGAAGAGTTACGACATCTCCGTTCACTCCAATAGACCAGTTTTTTTACAGCAATGGCGTGGAGCCCTCAATAGTTCCCCGGAAGTTAGCTTGCCGCTGACTTTCGGGGCTATCTGCGGCTAGCAGCGCAGTAGAGTTGCAGCATAATAGACCGTTCGTGTTGGACTTTACTTGTGCACTCCTTTCTCTGAGGTGGTATAAATACTGTGGAGTGATGAGGGAATGAGTAACAGGTAGGAAGGGCTGGGGAGACCAGGTGAGGGGAGTGAGCTGATCACAAGGGCCTGGAGGAAGGCGGGCTCTGAAGTGACAGGAGAGTTTAGATGAGCCACCAAACAAACAATAATAGAAGTGTCTAACTTGTGACAACCATACAGGTTTAAGAAGATAATGTTTGTTTTAAAGAATTCAAAGCCATAAACAACGTTAGCCTAACACGTATATGTTAACAGGTAAGATAGCTGTTCACACTATCTATGTATATTTTTCTACTTTTTGTAATGCTATGTTATTTCTATTTAAGATGTTTAATTCTAGTCTTTTAACTGTCTAATGTACAATGCCTTGTCTTTTGCTGCTGCAGCGTAAACATTTCCCCAATTGGTATCAATAAAGTACTTCTTATTTTATCTTAATCCTCAAATATTAGCACATTTTACTTAAAAAAAAATTGATGTAACTACATACACATATCGATATGTTGTATACATATTGCAAATCAAAACCTTTATTGACCACTAATTACCAAAAATTGCATTTCTATCCATGGGCGCGGGAAGGGGGGTGCTGAGGGCGCTGCAGCACCCCCTAGCGGCAGGCAGGGGGTGCGGAGCTCCCCTGTCTGAATTATTATTTGACGGTTATTGCTGCTCCCGCTGTGCATAATCTGTTTAGCCAATAAATTCCACATTGTTGGTAAAATAATATTTTGGCCTGCCCCGAATGTTTTTTCTGTAGCACCGGACAATTCTACCTCAATAATATAATACATTAACCGTGCTTTACGTGAACCTCATCATGACACTCGAGAGGACGGCAGTACTGTAATTTCCCGTGTTCAGTGAATGCAACAGAGGCAAGACACCAGACCAATCAGAGAGTTGCATGGAAATAAAAGTGTGCTTGTGTCATTCAAGCTCGGCTCTCTGTGTGTTTGTGTTTGTGTGTGTGTGTGTGTGTGTGTGTGTGTGTGTGTGTGCGGAAATAGCGCATTTAGTGTGTGAGAGAGAGAGAGAGAGAGAGAGAGAGAGAGAGAGAGAGAGAGAGAGAGAGAGAGAGAGAGAGAGAGAGAGAGAGAGAGAGAGAGAGAGAGAGAGAGAGAGAGAGGGACCGGTGCCAGCAGCAGGGACGTGTTGTTAGCATCTGGTTAGCTAGCTGCACTAACGGACATACGGAGCTGTTGGTTCCACAACAAGCTGGAGGAGAGTCCTCTCCTCTCAGACGGAGAGACTCACCTGAGTCTCTCCGTCTGTCAGGAGGCTCTCCTGACAGACGGAGAGACTCAGGTGAGCTAAAGGACTCTCTGAGTGTTTAGATAGTTAACTTTAGTCTAAGTTATCTCAGTGGGTCTCAAACGGTTTGGTCACAAATTATTCAAAAGATTATATCAGCGGCACACCTTCATATGATCATTATAGTTATAAAAAAATAAGAGAATAAAGGAAAAACAGTTATGAAATACTATATGGCAGTAAAACAAGAATACAGTTTGAAAGGGGAGTGATTTGTAAAATATCCATAAAGAAAAAGAACATCTGCTTACAGTTGTGTTTCATCTGGGTGTTGATAGATGTATCCATAGATCTCTTAATGTTGCTCTCAAAGTGCACCAGATTGATGCTTTTAACAGCAATATTTTAAAAAAATCTTCCCGGGGGAGCATCCCCCCAGACCCCCCTATAGGAGGTTAGGTCCACTCCCCACTCGCAAAATATAGCACTTTACCCCTGCCTATATGCCGTGAGCTGATTATCGAGCCTTCATTGTAACAGTCGCGGGTGTACTGTGTGCTTGCGTGTGGGGAGTGCTTTTGTGCGTGCTCTATAGTGCCCGTATTAGTGTTCACTGGAGTCCAGCACCTCAGCACCCCCACTCAAAATACCTTCCCGCGCCTCTGTTTCTATCCTGTTATTAATGCATTCAAATCGTGATTCAAATGGCCCGCCACGAACTATTGAGTCTCCCTGATCCACGTGACGATCAAGCATTTTGAACTTCCGTTGTCGTAACTCTTCGATCTATATGGCGCTGGTTTGACCCATGGTTTGACCTCACATGTGCTCCCTGAATATATGGGGTTTCCCCCGGGACGCTGCAGGGGCTCCAGAGCCTCTAGTTTGACCTCACATGTGCTCCCTGAATATATGGGGTTTTCCCCCGGACGCTGCAGGGGCTCCAGAGCCTCTAGTTTGACCCTTTATATATACAGTCTATGGTTTGACCTCACATGTGCTCCCTGAATATATGGGGTTTCCCCCCCGGACGCTGCAGGGGCTCCCCAGTGACTCTCAGCATGCTGTAAGTGCATTAAATGTACTTAAACATCCCTCAGGGAGGCACACAAGGTTCATTTTTAAATAGTTCCCATTAACTCCTCTGCAGAGGCGAATTATAAAACACCAGATCACATATTTAACCCCTCGCTGCCTCGTCCTGAATCATTAATGCTGCAGTCGCTGACCCTCTGAATACTGCATGCATTATATATCATTATGTATACAACGGTGATCGATCAGGTCTGAGGTGTCGCCGGTCTCACTGACACACGTAGCGTTTAAGTTTGTGTGCAGGAGACTTTTACTGAACAGCATATTAATACTTTAAATCTTCGTCATGCGATGCATTCGTTGCCCTCGGCTCATAAAGAGACGCGACAAGTTATTACTGTCAGAGCAAAGAGGTGAGATACGGCAGCCATGCTTATTAAGATCTGTTCAATATTCATGTGCATCCTGCGGTTCATGCACGCCCACACAGACGCTCTTTACAGCACCGAAAGTGATATTCATTAAAAAAGATTAGCTTTTTAATCAGTTAGTTGGCTTTCTGTGTTACATTTCACTTTTTATTCGGGACAAAGGGTTCTTTGTTGGCGTGTTGGAGGGAAGACAAACCCACAGGGATCAGCGAGTCAGCGCGTTTCATTTAAAAAATACTCAAAACAATACGTGAGAAATGTGCAAATTCAAATGTCTTTTATTTATGTACCTTGCTCTTTAGTTTCTGTCCCTGCATGGGAGGAAAGTCATGCTCATTAATAACTAGTGTTTACCTTACTGTGCGTTACTCATTTACATTCCGTTATCTTATTATATCTTATGTTTAAATAGTTCTTATTGCTGCCACTTATTTACAGAAATATGTCGAGTCGAGAGAAGCCTTTGGAATATTGTTGTTCCTGTTAGGGAAATAATTGTCCTCGACTCCTAGATATGACGTGCATGACCAACCCTGACGTCTGTTTATCTCCTTTAAGGACATAGGCTGCTTCAGCCATAAAGTTCCCATTCTGTGACCGGTCAACACTAGGTCACAGATGGTCTGTTGTTGTGGGAGCACTGGGACACTTCCTTCTTTGTTGTTTGTGGACTCCAAGGTATGAAATCTTCGAGGCCATAAGTGACGGATGCAAGTGACACAGTGTGCCCAACTGTCTAAGCTATCTTATCAAAATATGTTGATCACTCTGTGAAACCAGTTAAATGGGCTAACGAGAGAGAGGCGCTTCAGAATTGACGTGGCAACTCTCCCGTGCAGTCTCACCGTGACTGCTGTGACTTGTGATGTGAATCCTCCGGCCGTAACTCCAAATAAACCATCAGTGTTTGACATCAAAAGCTCCTGCTCTACCGTGTCTCCTTCCTGAGTCGGTGACTCCTACTGCACTGCTACACAGAAGCATCCTCCACAGTTCCTAAAGACAACAAGGTCTTAATTCTGATTTATTGCATATTTTACAAGTTTCTCTTCTAATTGAAAGTGTATTCTATGTTGCCTTGTTGGAGATGAGTTATTGTGCACATGACAATACAGCCTCTGAATGCATTTGCAAACAGCAGAAGAAGATACTGAGCATTCATGAGGTGGCACTTTCAGAAGTCTTGCTTCAGGAGTCTGATCACCGTGGCAACACGATGTTTAAGGATGAACGGAAATGTGAGCGAATACCGGGAATTGAGATGTTAGTATTTCCCATCAAGTCTCACTCAATTTAAATCCTGTTTCCTGGATAGAAATAGCTGAAGCATTCTGGGATTTTTAAGACGTGGATCTCTTATATGAACACAGGGATTTGAGCTTTTGCAGACCATTTACATGCACTAAAACCCCATAGAACAAACTATAAGAAAGGGAACACCCCTAAAAGAAGAATTGGGCCTCTTTAACTCAAAAACACAACCTGAAAAGTCGGAACAATAGGGGAAACACGATTAAATATTGAGGTATATAAATATTTTGGACTGTTTCTTTCTGTGTCTTATAAGTATCTATCAATTAATCCATCTATCTATCATCTATCTATCTATCAATCCATCTATCTATCTATCTATCATCTATCTATCATCTATCATCTATCCATCTATCTATCATCTATCTATCTATCTATCTATCAATCCATCTATCTATCTATCTATCATCTATCTATCATCTATCTATCTATCATCTATCTATCTATCTATCCATCTATCCATCTATCATCTATCCATCTATCATCTATCTATCTATCCATCCATCTATCTATCATCTATCTATCACATCTATCTATCTATCTATCTATCATCTATCTATCTATCATCTATCATCTATCTATCTATCTATCTATCCATCTATCCATCTATCATCTATCCATCTATCATCTATCTATCTATCCATCCATCTATCTATCATCTATCTATCAATCCATCTATCTATCTATCTATCATCTATCTATCTATCTATCTATTAATCCATCTATCTATCATCTATCTATCATCTATCTATCTATCATCTATCTATCTATCTATCTATCTATCATCTATCTATCTATCATCTATCTATCATCTATCTATCATCTATCTATCTATCATCTATCTATCTATCATCTATCTATCTATCTATCTATCTATCTATCTATCTATCTATCTATCTATCATCTATCTATCTATCCATCCATCTATCTATCATCTATCTATCTATCATCTATCTATCATCTATCTATCTATCTATCATCTATCTATCTATCTATCTATCTATCTATCTATCATCTATCTATCATCTATCTATCTATCTATCTATCATCTATCTATCTATCTATCCATCTATCATCTATCCATCTATCATCTATCTATCTATCCATCCATCTATCTATCATCTATCCATCTATCCATCTATCATCTATCTATCTATCTATCCATCCATCTATCTATCATCTATCCATCTATCTATCATCTATCTATCTATCTATCATCTATCTATCTATCCATCCATCCATCTATCCCTCTATCTATCATCTATCTATCCATCTATCCATCCATCTATCTATCCCTCTATCCATCCATCCATCTATCCATCTATCTATCCCTCTATCCATCCATCCATCTATCCATCCATCATCTATCCATCTATCTATCCATCCATCTATCAATTATCTATCCATCCATCTATCCCTCTATCTATCATAAATCTATCTATCTATTTTACTGGTGAAAACATGGTATAGAAGAGTTGTATTTGTACCAACAATGTGTCCGTCTGAATCACAGCTGTGGACCAACTGATTGGTTCTGAGCCAAATAACATTTTCCTCAGATCATATTTAGTGTCAGAAGTATCTGAATCACTCGGCTTCTCTTGCACACTGGACTTCTTAAAGCACAACTCATCAGTGAATAAAGAGGTCAGTGTTCTGCCTCAGAGCCGCAGCTGCTGTGTTTATCCCCTGGTGAATAAGGAGGAACAATTAGGCGTTAAGTTGTGGTGTAAAATATCAGACGACAACCTGATTACATGTCTAACAAGCCATGATGTCACCCTCAATTAACCTTTTGATCGGCTTTAATCAGATTTGGGTGCTTGCAGGATATCTGGAGCACGTATTAAATGCTGGAAACTGGAAGTATTACTGTGCATAACTCATCCAAACGGCCACACACACTGGCGCCAAGCTCTTATCATTACCACAAATCAATGGCTCTCTTTTAAAATGCCTGTTTTCTCAGTGGTGTGGAAATAGTGCAGCTGGTTAAACAGATGTGTTTGGCTCCGCAGAGCATTAATCCTGTTCATCACCTTCATAAACACAGCCTCACTGCAGGGACTAAAAAACATGACACATAGATAAATAAATGGTAAGCATGGTGAACCCCACTGTTTGCTTGACAAAGATGGTGTCAATCCTATCGATGGAAAGGGTTAAAGGTCGTCTTTTTAATAAAAATCTAAGTGTCTAAACATCTGCTCCCATATCTATTTTCAATTCCAGTCTCAGAGATGGCAAACAATAATATTAAAGATTCCGTAGAATAACTAAGAAGCCTAAAGGAACTACAGCACGGTCACATGACTTCACGTCACCACCGCTAAGCTAAAGGAGGCTAATGTTGGGCTATAAAGGAACTACAGCACGGTCACATGACTTCACGTCACCACCGCTAAGCTAAACGCGGCTAATGTTGGGCTATAAAGGAACTACAGCACGGTCACATGACTTCACGTCACCACCGCTAAGCTAAAGGAGGCTAATGTTGGGCTATAAAGGAACTACAGCACGGTCACATGACTTCACGTCACCACCGCTAAGCTAAAGGAGGCTAATGTTGGGCTATAAAGGAACTACAGCACGGTCACATGACTTCACGTCACCACCGCTAAGCTAAACGCGGCTAATGTTGGGCTATAAAGGAACTACAGCACGGTCACATGACTTCACGTCACCACCGCTAAGCTAAAGGAGGCTAATGTTGGGCTATAAAGGAACTACAGCACGGTCACATGACTTCACGTCACCACCGCTAAGCTAAAGGAGGCTAATGTTGGGCTATAAAGGAACTACAGCACGGTCACATGACTTCACGTCACCACCGCTAAGCTAAAGGTGGCTAATGTTGGGCTATAAAGGAACTACAGCACGGTCACATGACTTCACGTCACCACCGCTAAGCTAAAGGAGGCTAATGTTGGGCTATAAAGGAACTACAGCACGGTCACATGACTTCACGTCACCACCGCTAAGCTAAAGGAGGCTAATGTTGGGCTATAAAAGAACTACAGCACGGTCACATGACTTCACGTCACCACCGCTAAGCTAAAGGCGGCTAGTGTTGGGCTATAAAGGAACTACAGCACGGTCACATGACTTCACGTCACCACCGCTAAGCTAAAGGTGGCTAATGTTGGGCTATAAAGGAACTACAGCACGGTCACATGACTTCACGTCACCACCGCTAAGCTAAAGGAGGCTAATGTTGGGCTATAAAGGAACTACAGCACGGTCACATGACTTCACGTCACCACCGCTAAGCTAAAGGAGGCTAATGTTGGGCTATAAAAGAACTACAGCACGGTCACATGACTTCACGTCACCACCGCTAAGCTAAAGGCGGCTAGTGTTGGGCGTGATGGCGTTTAGTCGTCTCGTTTAGACACTTGTTATCAACCTCTGTTTTTAAATCCTTCACTGGGGTATATACTGATGTATTTTATGTCGTAGAACAAAACGTTAACATCTCTTCAGCTCGTGTTAACCGCTTCTTTTCACTCAATCCATGGCAGAAACCTGATTTGATGAGTTACTTCCTGTCACTGCTATTTCTTTCCGGGAAGCAACAACTACTCCGAATCAGTCTCACAGAGCTCTTTGTTACAGTAGTCTTATTTGATATTATCAGGACACCTTATTATCCCGCTGTGTTTTCCCAGTGAGGCAGAATGAGGGCAGCTGTTATTAATCTCTGATAATCACCTTCATAAACACCGCCTCGCTGCAGGGAATAAAATAATAAAAACGGAGTGTCTTTTATAATAATAAAAAATGTACGATGACTCACGCCGTCTGACAAACTGTTTCAGAATACAATGGTGTGTCCTCCCACTGTTCCTCTGACAGAAATCAATGTGTTTTTTCTGCAGAGAGGAGCAGGAGGACAGGTCTCTGTTCATCCACAGAAACACATTAAAGCTTCTGGACGTGTTGTGTAAGCCCATGACTCACAGACTGAATGTAAAGCAGAGTTTACGGTATATCAGACGACCGTATCTGTGAGAGGAACCACTTCAGAAATGCATATAGGAAGTGTTTCATAATGTGTTATGCAGGTAGAAATAACCGCACAGTGTAAATATAGTTTGATGATGTGTGGACATAAATAGGTGTTGAAACTGTTGCATAATGAGTGTGATTGTTTTGCACATTTCTACTCGCAATCAGTGACTAAGACCACCTTGTGTTTTACCTGAATAGCCTGTAGTCATTTTCCACTAACACTTGGATGGCATTCAGAGTGATTGCTTTGTTCTACATAACACCTATAATACACTGTTAATACACCTATATTATACATTAACACACACCTATTACACCAGTAGTATACACATATTACTCTGGTATTACCGTACACCAAAGTAACAGCAATATTACTTCCATATTACACATTAATATTCCCCTTTTACATCCCTGTACACTATTATTATACATTAGGATATATACAGTAAAAGAAAAAGTAGTTTTCCACAATATTTTCAAATCTTTAATCTAAAAATGAAACAGTTGCAGTCTAGGTCGAGAGCAGGAGTTTATATTTCATTTCAGATGGAAATATAACTTCCATATTGATCGGCCTAAAGTCTACACAGGTATTTTTAAAGCAGCGTTTGGTAGGTGTTTGGTCTTTTGTCTGCAAGCAAACCGTTTTAAAAGCAGCTTTAGTAAAACTCCTTCCAGGGAGCAGAGGATTATAGAAATGTCTGAGTTTTTTTGGTTTTCTTGGAACATCGGAATATTTACCTGGAGAGAGAGATATACTTAGGTAGTGAAGTAGTAGAAGTAGTGCAGTACAAATACGTTGTTACTGTACTTAAGTACATGTTTCTGGTGTCAGTACTTTACTCCACTACTTATTTTTTCTGAAAACTTTTTACTTTTACTTCTTACATTTTGAACACAAATACCTGTACTTTCTACTTCTCACATGTTGAACCCAAATACCTGTACTTTCTACTTCTTACATGTTGAACACAAATACCTGTACTTTCTACTTCTTACATGTTGAACTCAAATACCTGTACTTTCTACTTCTTACATGTTGAACTCAAATACATGTACTTTCTACTTCTTACATGTTGAACCCAAATACCTGTACTTTCTACTTCTTACATGTTGAACTCAAATACCTGTACTTTCTACTTCTTACATGTTGAACTCAAATACCTGTACTTTCTACTTCTTACATGTTGAACCCAAATACCTGTACTTTCTACTTCTTACATGTTGAACTCAAATACCTGTACTTTCTACTTCTTACATGTTGAACTCAAATACCTGTACTTTCTACTTCTTACATGTTGAACTCAAATACCTGTACTTTCTACTTCTTACATGTTGAACCCAAATACCTGTACTTTCTACTTCTTACATGTTGAACTCAAATACCTGTACTTTCTACTTCTTACATGTTGAACCCAAATACCTGTACTTTCTACTTCTTACATGTTGAACTCAAATACCTGTACTTTCTGCTTCTTACATGTTGAACACTAATACCTGTACTTTCTACTTCTTACATGTTGAACCCAAATACCTGTACTTTCTACTTCTTACATGTTGAACACAAATACCTGTACTTTCTACTTCTTACATGTTGAACTCAAATACCTGTACTTTCTACTTCTTACATGTTGAACCCAAATACCTGTACTTTCTACTTCTTACATGTTGAACCCAAATACCTGTACTTTCTACTTCTTACATGTTGAACCCAAATACCTGTACTTTCTACTTCTTACATGTTGAACCCAAATACCTGTACTTTCTAATTCTTACATGTTGAACCCAAATACCTGTACTTTCTACTTCTTACATGTTGAACCCAAATACCTGTACTTTCTACTTCTTACATGTTGAACCCAAATACCTGTACTTTCTACTTCTTACATGTTGAACCCAAATACCTGTACTTTCTACTTCTTACATGTTGAACCCAAATACCAGTACTTTCTACTTCTTACATGTTGAACCCAAATACCTGTACTTTCTACTTCTTACATGTTGAACCCAAATACCTGTACTTTCTACTTCTCACATGTTGAACCCAAATACCTGTACTTTCTACTTCTTACATGTTGAACCCAAATACCTGTACCGAAATACTTGTACTTTCTACTTCTTACATGTTGAACTCAAATACCTGTACTTTCTACTTCTTACATGTTGAACCCAAATACCTGTACTTTCTACTTCTTACATGTTGAACACAAATACCTGTACTTTCTACTTCTTACATGTTGAACCCAAATACCTGTACTTTCTACTTCTTACATGTTGAACCCAAATACCTGTACTTTCTAATTCTTACATGTTGAACCGAAATACCTGTACTTTCTACTTCTTACATGTTGAACACAAATACCTGTACTTTCTACTTCTCACATGTTGAACCCAAATACCTGTACTTTCTACTTCTTACATGTTGAACCCAAATACCTGTACCGAAATACTTGTACTTTCTACTTCTTACATGTTGAACTCAAATACCTGTACTTTCTACTTCTTACATGTTGAACTCAAATACCTGTACTTTCTACTTCTTACATGTTGAACTCAAATACCTGTACTTTCTACTTCTTACATGTTGAACTCAAATACCTGTACTTTCTACTTCTTACATGTTGAACACAAATACATGTACTTTCTACTTCTTACATGTTGAAAACAAATACCTGTACTTTCTACTTTTACCAGAGTATTTTTAAACACGAGTATCTGTACTTCTGCTTGAGTAAAGGATGTACTTTTGTCATCTCTGAACGCTGTGATGCATTAATTAATAACCCTCTAATTCATCTTCCAAAGTGCTGATGTGACACAGGAACATATTCTCTCACATTATATCACTGTCCGTCTCATTAGCAGCTCGTTAACATGAGAATGATCTCCTCTGGGGGGGTGTTCTACTTACAGCCTCTCAGGCGACTCCTGGTCTCGCATTAATCTCCTTCCCCGGGGGAACACGGTTATTGATCTGCTGTTCCTCTGACATTAATCTCACTTATGAACGAGATTAATGAGAGACGAGCGTCACAACGACGACCTCTGAAACACAGCTGTTAAAAACCACCAAAGAAGATGAGGCACTATTCTCCGTCAGAATGTACGTAAAAGGCTAAGGGGCGGGACATCTCTAAGCTGGTTGACCAATCACAATAGAGCCGGCCAGCTAACCAATCAGAACACACTGGGCTCTGGTTTCAGACAGAGGGTGAAAAGAGGTGCTGCAGCACAGACAGTGTGAGAACAATCAAAAGCTTTTGAACATTAAAGCATAGAGACACTACATACTGATATACACCTGAACATCAGCAGGAGAGGACTCTTTAAAGTAGAGACACTACATACTGATATACACCTGAACATCAGCAGGAGAGGACTCTTTAAAGTAGAGACACTACATACTGATATACACCTGAACATCAGCAGGAGAGGACTCTTTAAAGTAGAGACACTACGTACTGATATACACCTGAACATCAGCAGGAGAGGACTCTTTAAAGTAGAGACACTACATACTGATATACACCTGAACATCAGCAGGAGAGGACTCTTTAAAGTAGAGACACTACATACTGATATACACCTGAACATCAGCAGGAGAGGACTCTTTAAAGTAGAGACACTACATACTGATATACACCTGAACATCAGCAGGAGAGGACTCTTTAAAGTAGAGACACTACGTACTGATATACACCTGAACATCAGCAGGAGAGGACTCTTTAAAGTAGAGACACTACATACTGATATACACCTGAACATCAGCAGGAGAGGACTCTTTAAAGTAGAGGCACTACATACTGATATACACCTGAACATCAGCAGGAGAGGACTCTTTAAAGTAGAGACACTACGTACTGATATACACCTGAACATCAGCAGGAGAGGACTCTTTAAAGTAGAGACACTACGTACTGATATACACCTGAACATCAGCAGGAGAGGACTCTTTAAAGTAGAGACACTACGTACTGATATACACCTGAACATCAGCAGGAGAGGACTCTTTAAAGTAGAGACACTACGTACTGATATACACCTGAACATCAGCAGGAGAGGACTCTTTAAAGTAGAGACACTACATACTGATATACACCTGAACATCAGCAGGAGAGGACTCTTTAAAGTAGAGACACTACATACTGATATACACCTGAACATCAGCAGGAGAGGACTCTTTAAAGTAGAGACACTACATACTGATATACACCTGAACATCAGCAGGAGAGGACTCTTTAAAGTAGAGACACTACATACTGATATACACCTGAACATCAGCAGGAGAGGACTCTTTAAAGTAGAGGCACTACATACTGATATACACCTGAACATCAGCAGGAGAGGACTCTTTAAAGTAGAGACACTACATACTGATATACACCTGAACATCAGCAGGAGAGGACTCTTTAAAGTAGAGACACTACGTACTGATATACACCTGAACATCAGCAGGAGAGGACTCTTTAAAGTAGAGACACTACGTACTGATATACACCTGAACATCAGCAGGAGAGGACTCTTTAAAGTAGAGACACTACATACTGATATACACCTGAACATCAGCAGGAGAGGACTCTTTAAAGTAGAGACACTACATACTGATATACACCTGAACATCAGCAGGAGAGGACTCTTTAAAGTAGAGACACTACGTACTGATATACTGCCCTACAAAGGCAAAAGACCTTAACTCGCCAGAGTGTAGAACTGAGAAAAATGACTTTAAAGTTGTTTTGTTGTCCAGCCAAATGAATTGTAGGCAGAATATTGAAAATGTGGCAATTCTTTGTTTTTTTAATGAAGTTAAATATCTACATAAAAATCTTGAGCTCAAACTTGACCTTTGACCTTTTTTCGGAAGTTAATGTACTCTGCCTTTGCATTGTCTGCAAAAGAACCAGGGGTAATACCAGGGCAAAAGGCATTAACTTCCATTTAATCGCTCACTTGGTTGCTGATCACAATATAAAATCAGTTTATGTTACTAATGATAACATGTACATAAAATCTAGTGATCATGGTGCAAATTAGGCTCAATATAATATAAACGTAAATAAAATATAATGCAAATGAGATGGAATTAACATGTATTTGAAGGTGACAAAGTTGCATTACCAACTCACATCATTATGACCTATTTTATAAACCCATTGTTGTATTGAATTGAAACAACACTAACACTCTTCTTCTTATTCCTTAAATTTCAAGTTACATCGGATTTTGCAATGGCAATAATAGGTAACAATGCCCTAGGTTAAATATCAGTTAACGTTTTCAGATAAAACGTAGAGGGAATAAAACTTGTTGTTGATGATGTAGTGTGTATGTTTTCTAATAGTGTATAAAAGTCACATCCTACAAATAAATTCACTTGCATAGAAAGTAAAATGTATAGTATTTAATGCAAATGCTGATGGTATACAACATTAGAATTCATGTTCTTTCCATAAAGTTCTCTCCCATAAATTAGATCCTAGATTAAATCGAATGTGATGTAAATTTCTTATTGGTAACAATTAATCTTATTCATATATTAGTGATGGTTATCCTTCTTGTTCTTCCTCTCATTATTCTTCATCAGTGTTGCTCACATGCAGGGAGCTCCAGAGTCGCCTCCTGTTGGGTGGCATGAGGGGACCAAGCTTCTTGAGGATATCCCTCTTCTTTGCCTCCTCTATGCCCTTGTCTTGTGGCCTCAAGGTGGTGGGTATCTTTAGCTGAAATTTCTTTTGCAGGAAATCCAGTTCTGTGAAGTCTTCCTCCTCATGGGATATTTTCACAAACATACTCCTTGATCCACGTCGCAACTGGACAACTTTAAGGTCTGCCAGTTTGGGTAATTTCTTCGATTTGACTGCAGAGTGGCCATCCGTCCAGTCCCTGATGCCTTCATTTTTTAGCTCCACCACCTCAACTTTCTTAGAATTAGAGTTTCCCACCACAGAAAGGAAGTCGTCAAAATCATAGACCACTCCTCCTGGTCTGCTCTTCATCTCCTGCTCCACGCCATGATGGAAACTGTCCGCACTCATAAATGTGTGCCCTGGCTGGAAAAACTTAAGGGTGATGTCTTCAGTTGAGATGGTCTGTGAGTTGACTATGGACACAAGTGAAGAGAAAAGGCACCAGTTTTTATTTTGAGAGCTACAATTGTCTACCCAGTAGACAATGTGCTTGATGTCCCGCTCCTTCTCCAATGCTGCTGCATAGGCTGATGTTATTTCTGCAGCACTCCGCCCTGCCATCCCCTCGTGCCAGACAACAGAGATGGTATTCTTTTTGTTGGTCTTTTTCCCAACTGACGCGAAGGTTTCATGATAAGCCACAATCCGTCTTGTGAAGACAGCTGACTTGACACCAGGCGTTCGTGGGAGCATGATCACCTTCTGCAGATCTACACTTCTGGTCGATGTATCTTCAGGCCAGTCCCGTTCTGCATCTGACTGGTAGTGTAGCCTGCTCTCTGTTGCGGAATCCTTATGTATTTTCCACTTCTCACACTGCTGGCAGTTTGCTGCAGCCTCCCCCTGGTGGTCAGCCTTCACATGCTGTTCCTGCAGCAGACAGCTCTCACACTGCTCTTCTCCAAGCTTAGTAAAGCTAATGTTCAAAGACTTCACAGCCTTTCGATATGACTCGTAGGAGCACTTGTTGTCCTTTTCTATGTAGTCAGCATACATGAGTTTCATGCTAATGTCACTGGGGAGGTAGCGGCGCCATGGGGCATGCTCCCTGCGGTAGTGGCTGACAGTCGGGTGGAAGGACTCAATGTGCTCATGCAATGGCTTCTGGTCCAGCTTGTTGGCTGGTGCATGTCTCCCTCTCTGATCTTTCGGTGGAGCAAGAGGAGTTGAGATGTCTTTGCCCATCACTGAAAGGACCAGGCTGTCGTTGGTTGGGTGGTACCCTACAGTTGAAAGAACATCTTGCACACCTGCTGTGGGACCTGGTCTTCATCTTTCAGCCTGTAGATCAGGGATCACCAACTACATTTGTCCAAGGGCCAAAATGTATCCAATAGACACTATAGCGGGCCAGCGGGGGGGGGGGGGGGGGGGGGGGACTCTTCACGCTAACGAAGGATCACTTCTAGGCAGGGTTGGGAGGGTTACTTTGTAAATGTAATCAGTTACTGATTACTGAATACATGCTCTGAAAGTAATCAGAATACAGTTACAGTTACGTGTCTTAAAAAGTAACGTGTTCAGGTTACTTGTAGAATACTTTTGGAATACTTTCTTTTTCCATAACAGATGGGTATGTTTTGTTAAACAGGAGACACTTGTTTTACTGTTTTAATGGCTTATCAAGAACTCAAACACAACATCTTGG
>CADEHL010000006.1:0-85654 GCA_902827135.1 Harpagifer antarcticus
AGGAAGTATGGGTAGATAGATAAGTAGGTAGTGGATGAAAGAATGGATGCACAGATGGATGGAAGGTGGATAGGATGATGGTTTGAGGAAGGGATGAAAGAAAGCAAGTATTAATGGAAGGGTGAAGGAAAGGATAGAACAAGGGATAGTGGATAGATGAGTGGATGGACGAACGTTTGTATTAACAGATGGGTGGACGGGTGAAATGTTGTCCAGTGGAATTTGTGGACTCTAACAAACATCTAAAGTTCAAAACTGAACTTTGAAGCAAATTGTGGAGCCGTGTGCAAAAAGGGTGCAGCCCTGATGGTCTTGTTCTACCGTGCTTTTATTGAGTCCATTCTGTCTTTGTCTTTAGTGTCATGTTTTAGTACCCTATCTTTAAACAGCAGAACCTCTCTTAGTCAGATTGGTAAATGGTTAATGTATTGTTTTGAGTGTTCACGTTTGTTCGAGTGGTTTTTAATATGCTGGATCTTCAGTCCTGTTGTCCGACGATTGTTGTTTGAAACGTGTGTCACAATGGATACGGTGTCTTTTAACTGCGAACCAAATCTACCTACGTCTCTCTAAACCCCCTGAACCTAAAAGCATTGAAGAGTTATTGTTCTCACCTCGTGCGATCCTCAGCACCCTCATGATGCGGATAATAGTCGGGTTGATGGGCAGAGTGTTTCCATCGATCTCCTCCAGAGTGATGCCCATGATGGACAGCAGCACGATGGCCAGATCCAGCTGGTTCCACCTACACACACACACACACACACACACACACACACACACACACACACACACACACGTACTTTTACTTCACTTGAGTATTTTCTTTTAATGCAACTTAATAACTCAACTGTAATTTATTGAGAAATATTGCACTTTTGACTTTAGTTCATTTAACACACACACACACACACACACACACACACACACACACACACACACACACACACACACACACACACACACACACACACACCACTTTTAAACCATGAAACCAATTACCTAAAGAACGTAACAAAGCATGAGGAGCTTAGCATACAGCCTGGAAACAGGTAGGAGATGCTAGCCAGGGTCTTTCAAAGGTAACTAGCGACTTCACGGTGACAAGATACGTGTTAAGAAGCTGTTCCCATTGTTTTCTAACTGTATGCTAAGCTAAGCTAATTATCTACCTGCTCTAAGGTCATATGTTGGTGGTGTCGATCTTCCAACCGTACTTTAAGAAACCTAAGAACTGTATTTCACATTTGAAACTGTTTCCTTGAGAATGTGCAATATTTTTGGAGAATGATCTATTCTGTTTTGGTTTAGATTTAAGACTTTTGTCATAAATGGAAGAATTTACATGTCAGTCTTTTAAAACTCCCCAGACTTGCTGAGCCAGAAGAACTAACAGAAGATGATCTATGACTCAATGTTGAACCATGCAGACACTAGAAGAGCTGCAGTTTGATAACGTCTTTATGGACAAACGTTCTTTCTGTCGTGTCACTACTTTGCAATAACAATGCCCAAATTCCAAGCTCCTTTACTGCAGTGCTTTATAGAGGAGCGAACCAAAGCATTGTTTTACAGCCTTTCGACAAACACAGTTAACTAATCACATAAACGTTACCTTTAGAGACAGAGTGTTCCCGTGTTAAAAGGCTGATTACAAGGCTGCAATCCTATCGTTTAGTATTTCATAACGATCAGGATACACTCTTTTCCAGGTACTGAGATCTGAGCAATCTAATTTGTTGGAACCAAGTCTTGTTTTCCGACGCCCCGGACAATAAATAAATACAGCTGAACAAAATGTTTGGAACAAAAGGAGAGAATATAAAAAGCTCTTTGGAGATATAATCAGATTAGTCCAGAGTTGATCCCTGACATCTTCATTTAGATACTCAAAGTGTGTGCATCAACACAACCGACAATCCAATGAGGTATTTCAATTAGTCCGGAGAGTCTTTGGCTAATGTTGTGTTTTTGTGTAATATCAAAATGGACCGCTGCCAAATGCAAAAAAGGGTAATCTGGCACTGAGAGCGGACATCATGGAGCCCTTGGTGGTCAGCGAAATGGTCCAAAAACATGATGTGTGTGTGTGTGTGTGTGTGGTGGTATACAGTTGCTGTGATTGTGGTGTGGTTATCAGCGGGAAGCCAGGGATTTCAAAGCTATGAAATCATGTGAGGCGGCGTGTTTTATGGGGGTTTAACGAGGCCGTCTGTATTCATACGAGCCTCTCTGAGAAACCACCCGAGAGAGAAAGATGATTTAAGCTCTCCCAACGCTAACTCACATTTTCCACATGACTCAGAGGTACCTTTTAACCCCTTTGTACGTTTAGGAGGTACAAGGATATTCAGAAATGTCCGTCTATGCCTGCCTTATGTATCACCTTTAATTTAACTAGTGTTTTCAAAAAAATGTATTAGTATTTATATATATATACTTTTTCTTTTTAAGGTACATGATAAGGCATGCTTTTTCTGAATTATACTGTATGTAAAAAATAAGTTTGTAATTGAAGAAAATACATGTATGGACAACCTCCTAGATCAGAGTTTCTCAAACTTTTTCATACCAAGGACACTTAACCAATAAAGAAACACTCGCGGACCACCTAACTCCACAAATATCCAAAATCACATCGTTTTTCTAGAACAGATTACAAATCACCTGAAAATGGTACAAACCAGTGGCAACATGTGTGATGAAGGTGTTGCGCGGGGCTATATCATGCAATCAAAAGTGAAACTTAAGCTTGCTCCATTGCGGAGATATTCCCGCGAGAGTGCGGAAAACTTAAAATTATTTATTTATTTAAAATGTGAAATTTTACCAATATACTCACGGACCACTAGGGGGTGCTCAAGGACCACGAGTGGTCCGCGGACCACACTTTGAGAAGCATTGCTCTAAAAGGATCATGGCAGTAATTGAAATACTCACTTGTCTTTAAAGAAGCGTCTGAACCCAAACGCCACCAGCTTGAAGACGGCTTCCAGAACGAAGATGAGGGTGAAGATGTAGTTACAGATCGTCAGCGCCTGCTCCAACTCCTGAGGAACGGACAGGGATACAATATGAAAGATTAAGCTTCCCTTTTAAAGTCAGTACACTTTCTGTTGTCTGAGCAGAGTTTCATTGCCACAACCTCACTTTATCACGGTTTCTTTCTACAAAGGGAAACCCTTTCCAACGGGACCCAGTGACACCACTCGGCTTGTTTGGGTTGGAGTCAGTATACATGTGTTCACGTCTGCATTGTACACTCGGTTCTCTCCTACAGAATGAGCCTTTCCATAAAGAGATTTCCTCACATCGTCCGTCCCCTCCCTCACTCTCCATGCCGATCAAAGTGTCTGTTTTAGCCTGCGGGAGAATTCACAGTGTCCATCTGCAGGTAAAACATGACCTTTAGTGACCTTGTTTGCAATCCCTTGTCTTTTATGCTGCTGCAACAATACAGTACTTCTTATCTTAAACAACCTTCAGGTTCATGCGAACATAGATAGAGATGGAAAACAAGGCTATAACCCAAAAGTGAAGAATATTCCTCCCGGTGAATAACTCCATGTTAGCAGACGGGACAAACTAACAAGTCAAATATAATGTCAAACACATTTCTCCAATTGGTCGTTTCTGCCATTTTAGGTAGTTCTTCTCACCATAATGTTCAAGTGTTTAATTCTATAAAAAGGAGATCAGACGTCACATAGCTTTAGGAATTGAACCTAGAGTTGGATGGGATATGAGTTTTTCCTTTAACTTTCCATCACCTTGATTGTCTGTTATACAAACTAACTGTACTTAAAGGTGGGGTAGATCATTTAGGAGAAACCAGCTCGAGTGGCTAGACTTTGAAAATACACAACCGGAAGAAATCTGCCACTTCCTCACAGAGCCCCTCCTCCAACACACACGAACGCGCACACGACCAATGAGGGCACGAGATCAGTCTGTGCCCAGATGGAAGGCTGACAGGCAGGTAGGCCATCCAGTTACTTTAGCCGGCTCAGATGATTGGTCGTACAGCGCCACGGCTTCCACTGATGACATTTTGTTATGGATTTGTTGTCAAAGCACTTCAGATATTCATTGCTATCGGATGTTCAGAGCATTCCATTGAATATAACAACAAGTGTATCTCGAGCCGGTTTCTCAAACTTACCTACCCCACCTTTAATGATCTTTTTATGCAGTATATGGTTAGTACATTCACTTCTGAGAGTCTTGCCACCAAATGGCGTCAAATGGCAAGATGGCGGCACGTGTATAGATAGGTTGGCTTCATTTCGTGCAGGGGTAATATTTGGAGTATCTTTATACACACTACAGTCTTAAGTAAAAACAAACGTTCTTTTCTTACCCGGGATAATTCGACTACTTAAACACCCCTACTGGTTACCAATAGACCCCACTCGCCCAATTACATGTGCCTTAAAACCCCTCATAGTAAATATTCTGCCTCTGGTTCCTCTCTCTTCTATGCTGTGTTTTGTTTGACTCTCTGAATCGTGTTACTGTCTCTCCTTCTACCTCGCTCAGCCATCTTACATCCTTCCTCAGCAGGTGGCCAACAATACGTTGAAGCCATTGAAAAATAATTTGAAACTGAGTGCAAGACAAACCCCAGTTGGAACAGCTGCCAGGTGGCGATTAACATCAGACCTCAGTGTGGGTTCATGTGATTATAAGAACCGTTGAGTTCACTCGATGGGCAGATTTTGTGGTGCCCCAGATGACCTTAAATTCAGTTTGAAGCACTATGGCTTCCCGTCTTTTATGGACTGTATAATTGCCTCGTAGCCATTGTTTCGACCTCCCTTTTATGATCCACTACCGCCTTTCTTAGAATACTTTTCTTCTCTTATTTCATCTCTTTTTCCGCTGAACTGATTATTTTCTCACCCTTGTTTCAAGAACTGGTCAAGGTGTTGGAAAGGTTTCTTTTTTATGATCGTTGGCACAGCTTGTAAACCGGAGACTATGTGAAGCAATAAAGCTGTTGTTCCAGGAAGATATTAATATTACAATGACGTTTAGTTTTAAAGACCGAATATTCTGTGCCAATGATGAAACACTTCTCAGTACCAACATCTCAAATACATATGCTTGGTCTCAGGCCCAATGAGGTCATGAGGTCAAGACAACAACATCCAATGGAAAAACCCCATTGGCTTTCAGTAGAGCTTTGCCAAGCCAATATCCGCCTTACAAGTATACATCCCCTCTTCTTCATGTCTCTTCTACATCAACATGTGTCCCCTCTTCTTCATGTCTCTTCTACATCAACACGTGTCCCCTCTTCTTCATGTCTCTTCTACATCAACATGTGTCCCCTCTTCTTCATGTCTCCTTCTACATCAACATGTGTCTCCTCTTCTTCATGTCTCTTCTACATCAACATGTGTCCCCTCTTCTCCATGTCTCTTCTACATCAACACTGTGTCCCCTCTTCTTCATGTCTCTTCTACATCACATGTGTCCCCTCTTCTTCATGTCTCTTCTACATCAACATGTGTCCCCTCTTCTTCATGTCTCTTCTACATCAACATGTGTCCCCTCTTCTTCATGTCTCTTCTACATCAACATGTGTCCCCTCTTCTTCATGTCTCTTCTACATCAACATGTGTCCCCTCTTCTTCATGTCTCTTCTACATCAACATGTGTCCCCTCTTCTTCATGTCTCTTCTACATCACATGTGTCCCCTCTTCTTCATGTCTCTTCTACATCAACATGTGTCCCCTCTTCTTCATGTCTCTTCTACATCAACATGTGTCCCCTCTTCTTCATGTCTCTTCTACATCAACATGTGTCCCCTCTTCTTCATGTCTCTTCTACATCAACATGTGTCCCCTCTTCTTCATGTCTCTTCTACATCAACATGTGTCCCCTCTTCTTCATGTCTCTTCTACATCAACATGTGTCCCCTCTTCTTCATGTCTCTTCTACATCAACATGTGTCCCCTCTTCTTCATGTCTCTTCTACATCAACATGTGTCCCCTCTTCTTCATGTCTCTTCTACATCAGCATGTGTCCCCTCTTCTTCATGTCTCTTCTACATCAGCATGTGTCCCCTCTTCTTCATGTCTCTTCTACATCAACATGTGTCCCCTCTTCTTCATGTCTCTTCTACATCAACATGTGTCCCCTCTTCTCCATGTCTCTTCTACATCAACATGTGTCCCCTCTTCTTCATGTCTCTTCTACATCAACATGTGTCCCCTCTTCTTCATGTCTCTTCTACATCAACATGTGTCCCCTCTTCTCCATGTCTCTTCTACATCAACATGTGACCCCTCTTCTTCATGTCTCTTCTACATCAACATGTGTCCCCTCTTCTTCATGTCTCTTCTACATCAACATGTGTCCCCTCTTCTTCATGTCTCTTCTACATCACCATGTGTCCCCTCTGTGGAAAGAGACTCTGAAAGTTTCAGGAACAAAGATTTTCTCTCTTTTTGATCCATTTCTATAAAAACCTGTCTGAAAATCAGCTGATCAGATTTTGGCCACTTGATGATGTCATAACGATGTGTTGTCTTGTGTAACCATTAGCCAATCAGAAACCAAGGTAACCCCCCCCCCCCTTATCACCTGAATCTCCTCTAGAGCTCCATTGAGTTCTTTGTAACCAAATGTCTCTCAGAGGGGCGTGGGGAGGGGCTCCTTATTGTCATCTAAAGTAACAGACAGAGAATCAGCACTTTGGAAACAGGGCTGAAACAGAGGGGATTATGGGTAATGTTGCAATGATCTGTTTGGTGTTTCAGCCAATCAGAGACAGGCTCTGTATATATCTGAGCCCTGTGATGTATTGATGAGGAACAGTACAATAGGGGACCTTTCAAAGCAAAGAGACCCCACATTAACCCCCCATCCTCTGACCTTGGGCTGCTGGTAGTGCTCCATAGACATGGTGATGACGTTCAGGCCGATGATGATGCTGATGAAGAGGTCCAGGTAGGTGCTGGTGCACAGCTTGTGGATGAGCAGGCGAGTGGGGGAGTAATCTGAGTAGTAAGGCTTACTCTGAGCTTCTGTTGGAAGTGGGATATAGTGGGGGGGAAGAGGTGAAGGTAGCGGGGGTAAGAGGAGGAGGAGGAGGAGGAGGATGAGGGGGAGGTGGCGTTCAACAAATGAGATAGGACGTAATACACCGGGAAACGTTACAGTAGAATCGCGGTGTTGAAGACTCCGAAGCTGCTTTCAAAACAAGAAGGTTAGTGAAACACAACTCCTGTCACTCAAGATGGCGGACTCACATTAAGAGATAAGTACAGAGAGATGTGAGGAGACGGAGGGAGGCGGAGCAGGTAACGGAGAGAGAGAAAGAGAGACTCCAGCCAGGTCAGATTGTTTCATTCAATTGAAGTCAGTTAGTTAAACAAACCCTGTATCATAAGCATTGCCACTTTCCTACCTCACCCCCTTCATCCTTCCACTTCCTACCTCACCCCCTTCATCCCTCCCTCCTTACTTCCCTTCCTACATCTAGCAATGCCTTCCTCCCTTCCATCCTACATTCCTTAATCCCTTCTTCCCTACATCCAATTATTCATTCATCCTTCCCTTCCTACATCTAGCAGTTCCCTCATGTCTTCCTTCCTACCTTCCTTTGACCCTTCATCCCTCCCTTCCTTCATCCCTCCCTCCTTACTTCCCTTCCTACATCTAGCAATGCCTTCATCCCTTCCTTCCTACATTCCTTAAACCATTCATCCTTTCACTCAATCACCTCCTAAATCCCTTCCATCTATCACTGCAAACCTCCTTCCCTAAATCATTTGACCCTCCCTTCCTTCCTCCCTACATCCCTCCCTATTCCTTCCCTACATCCTATAATTAAGTCATCCTTCCCTTCCTACATCAAGCAATTCCTTCATCCCTTAAAATATTCACCCATCTAACACAGCTTTCCTTCCTTCCTTACTCCCCTTTGACCCTCCCTTCCTTCCTACAGTCCTTCATCCATCCTTCCCTATCCCTTCACCCCTTCTTCCTAGGCCTCTTCCTGACAGATACCCTCCCTCATCCTCATGCACCCCCTACACTACTTACCTCCAGTAATTAAGTCTTGAATTGACATATTGTTGTGGCACACACCTTGTTAGTGACCTCTACTCTGAGAGAGGACGTTTGCAGGTAACAAGGATTGCCCGATAAGTGTGTAAGTGTGTGAAAACGATATTCGGCCATCTCTCCTCTCTCTATAATCATTACCTGCCTCCCTTCATCTCTTCCACTCCTCTCAGGAAAAAGATCACATCGCAGGAGAAACCTTTTCCCACACTCATCCATCACTTCCATCCAGAGAGGAGGGACAGATGGATGGATAGGGAGTGAGGACGAGGGAGAGAGAGGACGCTCAATCACTCCATCAGTGAAGGAGAGGCTGGAGGTCCCACAGGGGTCCTTTTAGTCGTTTCCACTAATCCCAATCTGCCCAATTAGCCCAGGTGTGCTGTGCTGGAAACACTCTGTGTGTCTGGAGTTTTCCCAATAGAGGCGGGAAAACCCTCATAGATCAGGGAATAGGAGAGAAGAGTAAACACAATCCACTGACTGAATAACTTTCCTTCCCTATTTTAAATGGGGCGAAGCCTGCGAGCTAGTTCAGGCAGTCAACTCGAGCACCAACATTAACACGTGATGTGCCTCGTCCCTCTCACAACCAACCTGTTGTTGTTGTTGTTGCTACTGCTGTGTTCATGTTGCTACTGCTGTGTTCACTTGCTACCGCTACGTTCATGTTGCTACTGCTACGTTCATGTTGCTACCGCTGCGTTCATGTTCCTGCTGCTACGTTCATGTTGCTACTGCTGTGTTCACTTGCTACCGCTACGTTCATGTTGCTACCGCTGCGTTCATGTTGCTACCGCTGCGTTCATGTTCCTGCTGCTACGTTCATGTTGCTACTGCTGTGTTCATGTTGCTACTGCTGTGTTCATGTTGCTACCGCTACGTTCATGTTGCTACCGCTGCGTTCATGTTCCTGCTGCTACGTTCATGTTGCTACGGCTACGTTCATGTTGCTACCGCTACGTTCATGTTGCTACTGCTACGTTCATGTTGCTGCTGCTCGTCTGCCCCAGCTTCCACCTGTAGGCTCGGGGGATAGTTATCTAATCATCACTCAATGTTCGTTGTAAATCTGTGGAGTGATGAGGCCCGAGCCTAGACGCCAAACTCAAACTATATGCTGCTTATAATAAACATTCAGTTGTCTGACTGAAATGTTTCTGCATTTTTTGGGGATTGAAATTGAGCTCTTGCATTAAACCCTATCGCAGACTTACTACAGTATTTAGTTTGTTGTTTAACTGATGCATCTGCTGCCGTGTTATCATTCCCCAAAAAAAGAAAAAGCCTGCACCTTTATGAATAATGGATCCCCTCTCTTTGCTCATCAGTCACCGATAGGTCGTATCGACATGACCTGCGATTGATGTCCTCCTAAAACAGTTTAGCCATGATAAATTATGATGTGTTCAAATACCAATAGGAAAGACTAGCTTGTGTAGTTTGGATTCTTGTGCTTCCACTTCCACAGGAATCACAGATTTTGAACATATAAGCCAAATCCGGCCCGCGATTTCATTTAATGCGGCCCAAAGAATATAATATGTTTATTATACAGTTAGATGACGATTTACAGAAGCACGTTGCCCATAAACTACATTTCCCAGAATGCATCTCAAATTAGAAATTTTTTCTCTGAATTTGACAATTTTTTTTAAATGTCACTTCTGTTTTTAGATTTTTATTTTTTTTCCAGCTTTTCTTTTTAAATCATTTTGTGACATTCTCACTGAAGATAATTGCAATTATTTGCCCCAGACTTCAGCTTTCAGACGTAGTTAATTATGAAGTTATTACCCTATCCGATAATAATCCAATGCAGAGGCAACAATGTAATATAATACATTATTTTATATATAAGTTACAACCGGCCCTTTGAGTGCAGCCATAATGCTGATGTGGCCCGCGATTACATTGAGTTTGACCCCCCTGATATAAAGGGAGGGTGGCAATACTTTTTGGGTAGTATATCATTTACGGTTTGACATTATGATTGTTTATTCTTTAGATACATGTTTTCTACTGACGATATGTCTATATTTGTTGTATTTTACTTAATTTTGTACATTTTTAAACCAACTTGCCTTGTTTACATGCTGCTGTAACTAAACTATTCCCAATTAGGGATCAATTAAGTATATCTGATCTAATCTTATCTCATTCAAAGGCTACATTGATCACTAACACTAAGAAAGTGGATCACATCACTCCTGTTCTGAAGTCTTTACACTGGCTTCCTGTGTGTCAAAGAATAGATTTCAAAATACTGCTGCTGGTTTATAAAGCTTTGAATGGTTTAGGCCCAAAATACATTTCTGACCTCCTGCTAAATGATGAACCATCCAGATCTCTCAGGTCTTCAGGGACTGGTCAGCTTTCTGTCCCCAGAGTCAGAACTAAACATGGAGAAGCAGCGTTCAGTTATTATGCTCCAAATATCTGGAACAAACTCCCAGAAACCTGCAGGTCCGCTGCAACTCTGACTACTTTTAAATCCAGCAAGAAGACTTTTCTTTTTGTCGCTGCTTTTAATTGAACTATTCATATCTTAAACTGCACTGTAACTTTTATCCAGGTATTTTTTCTTTTAATGTTTATTTTATTAGCTTTTCTTTTTAATGACTGATTTTAAATGCCATTTTCTTAATGTCTTTCGTTTTTTGTAAATCACTTTGAATTGCATTGTGTTGAAAAGTGCTATATAACTAAACTTGCCTTGCCTTACATTGTGTGTAATGTACCTTTCCCATCGGTTAATCCTGTAATATTCACCAACGGACTCCTCTGAGTTTCTACTTTACAAAGTGATACCCGTCTTACTAACTTATATTTCCTTCATATTTGAACCAATGAAACTCATGAAAATGTTGATCTATGAGCTGCTGTAAGTGAAACTACTGTGCAGAAAGTGAAATCTGAATCCAATAACAGCATTGTCATTAAGTTAAGATTGTTTCATAATCAGTTAATAATAATAATAATAATAATAACTTGGATTTATATAGCGCCTTTCAAGGGACCCAAGGTCGCTTTACAAGTAATAGGGCAAAAACAAACATAACAAAACAAAAGTCAGACAGACAAAACAACAGATCGATTTAGGGGCCGAAAGCCTTGGCAAACAGATGGGTCTTGAGGGCCCCTTTGAAGGCATCGAGTGTGGGGATGTTGCGAATCTCCGCAGGGAGAGCGTTCCAGAGGGTGGGGGCTGCCACACTGAAGGCTCTGTCCCCGAAGGTTCGCAGTTTGGTGCGGGGGGGTGGTAAGCAGGCCGGAGTCTGAGGACCGCAGTTATTGAAGTAACTTTAGGAAAAAAGACCCGTGAAATGAGCAAGAACTGACGATGTTTGGCAGAGTCCTGCACCGAGCTTCACATTAATTATTCTACAATTGTTTTCAGGTCCTCGTTGCTGAAAGCTAATCCTACGCCTGCTGGTAATTATTGATATTGACAACAGGGGGGGTTGAACCTGAAAACTGGAGGTAACATCTGAACCACAGGAGAAGCTCTGCTGGAGTTTGACTGCTGCTGAGATGTGCGTGCCACAAAGTGAAACATATCGTGGCTTCTGGTGTCTGACTTTTCAAACAAACGCACTCCGACGAGAAAACACCCGTGTTCCCCTTCGCTGCAGAAACACTTTCTCATCATGTCAGCTGCTTTTTTATGGACAAGGCTTTTACTTGTTCACCATATGGCCCATCGAGAAGACAGTGATAAAGCAGCTTTAAAGCACCTTTGGGTACGTCCGGGCAGATGCCTTTGAATTAGGGCAGTAAGGTGCAACCCATGTGGGATGCACCTTGTTCTCTGGGAGTTCCTATTTACGAGACCCTCTATCATCTCTGGATGAGCCCACATTAGTTTCACTCTGTTCTACTTACTGTCTGCAGGTGCACAGATAACACTAGTCCCTTTGTTTCCCCTCGTTCATCTTCCAGAGGACACAATATTATTATGTTGCTGCTTTGTTTTAGTAGATCAAGTCATATCTTACACTGCGATTTCTAGTCTTGTTTGTTATACCTGTCTTAGTCTATTGTTTATGTGTTGTTGTTGTTGTCTTTGCATTGTTTCTGTTCTGATTTTACATAAAGCGTATTTGAACATTAGGAATAGCGCTGTTAAAAACCCCATGTATTATTATTGTTATTATTATAAGACCCCAGGAAGTGCGCCAGCTAATTTTGGAGTGGCCAAACGGTGGTACTACAACTTATGTGTCAGTCCGTGACTTCATTGGGCCCAAAAAGTATTTTTCACATTGACTTACATTGGGAAATAGGCGTCTGTAAAACAGCGTTCTTTGTACTTATGAACAGGAACATGTAACTGAACGCTGCATCCAGTTCTCTTCAAACATCCATGGGTTTAGCTTGTTTTAGAGGCCACAATACTATTCTTTTGCTGCTTTGTTTTAGTAGATCAAGTCATATCTTACATCAGTGTGATTTTTAGTCTTCTGTTGTTATTCCTGTCTTTGTCTATTTTAGCCAAGACTACGGTTTGTGTTATTTGTGTTCTGATTTTAGGTAAAGAGTTATAAAAATCCCATTTATTATTATTATTATTATTCGACCTCAGGAAGTGCGCCAGCAAATTGTGGAGTGGCCAAATGGCGGTACTACAACGTATATGTCAGTCCGTGACTTAATTGGGTAAAAGTATTTTTCCATTGACTTACATCGGGAAATAGGCATCTGTAAATCAGCGTTTTTTGTTGTTTGTTGATAAAACAACTACCCAGTATGAACAGGAACATTTAACTTAACGCTGCATCCAGTTCTCTTCATGCATCCATGAGTTCAGCTTGTTTTAATTTGACTTCTCTTGGCTTTTTAAAGTCTTAATATTATTTATTTATTGTGAAGCACTTTGAATTGCCTTGCTGATTAAATGACCTTGCCTTAATACGTTCTACGTTTTCCCTTAGAACGGTATACGCTCTCCTATATCCACTCTCTGATCATATAGAGGACCCCAGAGTTGAATACATTACAGGATAACGGGTGAGACCGGTTCACTTCCTCCCTAAAGAAGTCATTTGAGGAAGTAAGTGAGAGTTTTTTGGACGGGGCAACGAGGGCGAAACCGAACAAGACGTTGGGGAATAAGGAGAAGAAATGGAAATAAAGAGCGAGTCAGAAAACTTTTGTCTAAAACTCAACTATTCTCTCGAGAGGAATGAAGCGAGGGAAGGAAAGGTGACAGTTTAGGAAGCTGAATTACTCCACTCTCCTGTACTGAAATATATTTAGTAGAATACATCTTCACTGAAGTGGCAGCGTCCTCTCCCCTTCTCCATATTTCACACCAATTCTGTTGACACGTATAAGACCCTCCAGGACAATCTTCTCATGGGGACGGAGATCTCATTATATTCGTTAACTGCACTTCTCACAGTTTCTAAGTATGTATTTGTTTTGGTTCGTGACCCAATTGGATACATGTTGTCTGATGTCCACTGGATCTCGCTGCATCTGTAATGGTTATTTTTAGGATGAATAAGTTTGCATTTCTGAAGCAGGGAATTCACTTCTGAGTGTAAATAAATGTATATCTGATGATGCATTTCATTGTTTCTGGGGTCTTGTTAAAAGCAAGGCTTACGTTTCCTGTAATAATATCGTTATGTTGTCGTCTTTTTTACACACAGCTCACACCTGAAAGGACATTAATGTACTTGTGTAATGTTTAACAGCCAGATCACAATACCTCGTTTCATTTACATGTTTTTCTGCTTCTGTTAACAAATCGAGTATGAAATTGTGATTCTACCACCGCTCATAAATACCACACGTTCACCAGCAGTCGCTCACATAAAATCATTATGTGTATAATTATCATAAAGTCACTGACATTTAAAATGAGTGATTACAGGAGGCGGGAAAGGGTGTTTTCTTAATGCCAAACATCCCCCTTCCCTGTGGAGGTGTATTATTATTCTGTGAGACAAGCGTGGTGGAGATGAAGACGTAAATGAAAGTATTAAAATACTATTTACAAGAATCGGTCGTGAGGTAGAGCAATTATTTAACTGAGTAAAGCAAAGCTAGGGTTAAACGAACTGCTAACCAACAATGTAAGAGTTCTCCTTTACTTAACCCTTAGATGCATAAGTGGGTCTCTGTTGACCCGGTGAGGTGGTTTTCTGGAAGTATCTTTGTAATTACATTTTTTTATCATTTCATATTCCAGCTATTCCTCAAAAAGCATGTTTTGGATATCAGGCCATTCAAATTTTAAATTTACATTTTAAGAAATTGTAGTTTTTGTATTTCTACCCCAAGCTTCCACAAGTGGGTCAAAAATGACCCGCATGCATTTTCTATGGGATCCTATGGGAAAACGATTTTTTCAAAATGTAAAAAAAAATGTCTAAAATTATAAATAGTGAAAAAACTAAATATAAAATATTTCTAGTGTGAACCAAAATATAATACTAAATATTACACAAGTGATTTTTCTTAACTAAAAGGACAAAAATGGCATAAAAACACATTATTCTAATACGGGTCCTATTTGACCCACTTATGGACGAGTGTCGGGTCCAGCCACTCGGGCATCGAAGGGTTAAGTAAAAACTAGATATCCTATGGTCCTAAAATACTGTCCTTTCACAAGTAAACGTTGATTATTCATTAGAAGTGGAGTTTTATCAGCTACTGTAAATGTACTTAAGGTGAAAGGCTCTGTTAACAGTTATATTATTAATTAATTACTATATTATTTAGTTTATGAATAACAAATGCATGTAAGAGCATTTTAATGTTGAAGTTAAGTTGGAGCTACTTTTAGATATGTTGTGAAATACTATGTTAGTAGCGCTAACTGCAAACAGAGTCCAGAATGAATTGGAAATATAGGAGATGTATCAGCAAGATGTACAGAAAGCATCAGAATTCAATTGAGTGTACTTAGTATGCAGAATTGACTTATTTGACCTAATTTTGTTATAAGAGAATACTATATTATTCGGTTCATCACTAACACAAATGTAGGAGCTTTTTAATGTTGAATTTGTCGAAGTGGAGCTTTAGATTTTCATGTGCAGTTTATTTTTGCCTCCAAAACGTGCTGGAGTTCAGATATGAAGCATCAAATGGAAATACTCAAGACGTCAGTACTTGAGTAAATGTACTTTTCCACCACTGACTGCTAATGTGTATTGTATAGCACAAATCAATGATTTAATTTGGACACAGACAGTAATCTCCATAGCAACTGGAACGCAGCCGCTTGATCCCGTGGACATCAGGTTTAATGTGAACTTCATTACTTTCCTAACTACAATAAGATCTAAACCCCCGTTGAAGATCTGCCTGTGGTCCAACAGACAAGAAGAAACATTTGTTAGAAGAAACAGAAAGAAATCCCTGTCCAAAAACAACCCCAAGGTCCTTCTTCCTCTCGTTTAAAGCCTCCAGCGTACTCACCTTGCTCCTCGATGACACGTTAGCTCACCTTTCGCTAAGGATGCAGCCTGGGAGTTGCTTTTGGACGCAGCCACGCTCAAAAACATAATCCATACATTTCCGAGGCGGTCTTTGTTGGGAAATACAGACACAGTAAGGGTCCTTTGTCAGCACAGTACAGCTCTGAGGATGTACTGTGGCACGTTGGGTTGGATGTGTAGAGATGTGTGTGATGAGGCGTCTACGGTTCGTCAGTGGAGAGGAGGTTACATCTCAGAACAGACTTATGATCATGAGGAAGGAGGTGTTCTGCTTTAACAGGTGATCGTTTGTCACCATGCAGATTTAGTTGCTACCAACAACTTTAATACAGATTTAAGTTGACCATAGAAGTTAGATGGGCACATGTTTACTGACTGAATGTATAGTAATACATCCCTAACAGGTGTAAGATCTGCTGTCCTCCATCAGGGGTTGCTTTATGGTGGGTTATGAAGTATGGGAGTTTGGGTTAATGTCGAGAACTGGGTTTTCTCTTTAGTAAAGGTGATTTAAGTTGCGTTTAAAGGTTAGATGGAGACATGTCTATTCCGAGTGTATAGTAAAACATCCCGTCCTCCATCAGGGGTTGTTTTATTGTGGGTTATGAAGTAAGGGAGTTCGGGTTAGGAAGTTATTATAGAGTCAATTTGAAGATGTGTGGTGAGGTGTCTACGGTTCGTCAGTGGAGAGGAGGTTACATCTCAAAACAGAGAAGTAGGTTTTCTGCTTTAAAAGGTTGAAGTTGAAGTTGCGTTTAAAGGTAAGATGGGCTCATGTTTACGGACTGAATGTATAGTGATACATCCCTAACAGGTGTAAGATCTTCTGTCTGCCGTCAGGAGGTATGGTGAGTGAGGAAGTAAGAGGACACTTCATTGTGTACAAGCACCGGCAACTGGTTACTTTATCTTTTAATATTTCTTTACTTTCTGATCGGCTAGAAGCTCCAAATAAAGTCACTTATTGTATCTTTGTATTCATTTCCCAATTACTTACAGTATAAGCGCCAAACAAAGATATGTAGTGGAGTTAGAGAAAACAACTCAGGGGGGCTTAGTTGAAATTAAAGGAACAAACTATTAGGTATAGTTATCAGCAACCTCAACCTTTAGGTTAAGGCGTGGTCAACCTTTAGGTTAAGGCGTGGTCAACCTTTAGGTTAAGGCGTGGTCAACCTTTAGGTTAAGGCGTGGTCAAATACATGTTCTGGTTAGGAAAGAATGGGTGGGTGGGATAATGGAACAAGTCTAAAGTTAAGGACACTTTTAGGATAAGGGTTTGAGAAGAAATACCAAACGATTATGAATGAAAACTGGCGGTTCGTCTTGTATTTGAGTCGGTATAGAGACGATATTGAATCTGGGCTTATCTTAGATTTGAGGAGATATTGTGAATGTGGAAAATGGAGTGATTTCATGTGACATACTGCTATGAATTTGATTGGTTGTTGATGAGCTGCATGTCCTCTGAATGTCTCTGGGTGTTTCTATAAGTGACTGATGGATATGTGGGGATGGTTGGAGGGAGTGGATGATATACGTTAGGATGCAGGATGATAAAAGGTATGGCGGTGTAGGAAGCAGGGCAAGGGCTGTAAAAGCAGCAGCAGTGCACGTTAAAGGATCTGGATGGGAATGAGTCAAATGTGAGAGACTTCTATATGTTCACTTGTGGCGCAGTGGTTTGACGCGGTGGCTGCTTTTAAGCCCCTGTCCTTCGAGGGGAGACTTGTAAACCTTGAGACTCAGTGTCTGCCAGGAACACATTTCTTTCATATCAAGGACGTCCAATTTTAACATCCAGCAAACACTGAGTCTAAAAACAAAACAATTATCAACATAAACAGTCACTGTGAAACAATAAAAAAGGTTTAACCACAGGAATATCAAACACAAGAGAGACACAGGTAAAGAGGAAACAGATACAGAACAATAAGAGAAATTATTAGAACAGAGAGGAGTCCAGAAGAAACGAGGCAACGAAATCAGAAAACATGACATCATTCAAAATGACAGGGCATGATAACGCACACACACACACGCACACACACACACACAGTGCTGGTTCACATGGTAGACTGACACACCTCTTTCTGAGTCATACTTGAGCAGGATGGACCAATTGAAATGGGGACTGGATGGTGAAGGCAAGCGATTGGACGGCGTGAGTGGAGGCGGAGCAACAGGAAAACAGTGATGACGCTACACACCGATGGGAAGCTTTTCAACAGCGAAATGACAAAGTGTTTACCCCTTTCTCCCTTAGTGGAATCCGTGTTTATATCCAGAGAGAACATGATAGAGAAAGTCCCTGATCACTAAACACATGAAGAAGAAGAAGTCCACCAAAGATGGATGCTTTTACACTGGAAACAATGCTTCTCCAAAATCAAGTCTAATCATTTAAAAACAGTTAATTTGCCTGTTAAGATTTCCTAGTTGGGGTATTTAGATAAATGTGATCTTTAGCGGGGGAAACTTATTCGACACTATACATTCCTAAAAACAAAATAAGCCAGAAATGCTCTGTTTTCTGATGTTGGTGATTTTCTAACATCAAGTAAGATTGATTTCTTGAAACAAGTTGATCCATCTTTTACAAATGTTACTGATAAAAACCTTGCGACCTCCTCTGAGATACGACTCAAGATAAGATGTCTTTGACTTAATATACTTAAGATGTCTAAAAACAAGACCCTATAGCTAACTGCATTGTTCACTTTGAAGTGTGCTTGTCGTATATCAAGTGCTAAGACATATTCTGACTCGAAATTAAACAAGTTTTTGCAGTGTATGTCTTAGCATATCTTGATTTCGACCATTACTTTGTCCGTCTGTTCGACCCCTTTACGCAAGATTAACCCTCCTATTGTCTTCGTCCCCCCCCCCCCCCTTACCTGTTTGAACTGCTATTACATTAACACAACAACCATTAATCATCACCACATTGCATTTAACACCCTTTCAAACTTTACATGTTGTATCAGACTACTGGTGTACATGAACAACTGCAGTACATATACAGAGAACAGACACTGAACGTGTGTTGGTGTGCCAGGTGTGATCCATGTGGGGGGAGGGGCACATAAGAGCGGGAAATGTATCCAATTGTTCTGTGTGTGTTTGTGCATGTGCCAGGTGTGATTCAAATGGGCACATAAGGGGGGGACACATCTATAGTATGTGTTTGTGTGTGTGTGTGTGTGTGTGTGTGTGTGTGTGTGTGTGTGTGGCCTAGCATTACTATACTTGTGGGGACCTACGTGACTGTTTACAGTCACGTGTGGGGACTCACCTCCCTTATGGGGACAAATTGGAGGTCCTCATAAGGGGAATCATTAATTTTAGGGTGAAGACTTGATTAGGGTTAGGGTTAGGGTTAGGCATGTGTTGGTTATGGTTAAGGTTAGGATAAGTCTCCAGGAAATGCATGTAAGTCAATGTAATGTCCCCTGAAGTGATGTATACATGGTATATATGTGTGTGTGTGTGTGTGTGTGTGTGTGTGTGTTATCTGATCTGGATGGTTGCTAATTCCTTTTCTTTATGGCGGTCATGTTTTAGCGGGAACACCATGGTGTTACAAAGTTGACTAAATCATCCAAAACTCAATGGAAGTGGTGATCAGCAATTGTATATGTTCAAAGTCTCCTGTGAAATATGTCATGAAGCCTTAATGCAATCGAATGTAAAGTTATGATTGCTGAAAGTAGTAAATCTGTCAGATTTGACCCGAAGACAACAAGAGGGTAAAAGCAGTTAAAAATGAAACCCTTTCAAAGTTATACATTCCACATGAAGTACTTAAGATACAACTTGTTGCTTATTTTACTCCATCAACTTCTCGTTTAGCACTAACCCAAGAACTGGACATATTATAGATTAGGAATTTAAAGATAAGTAGCTGACAAGTTCCTGTCCCAACACAGAAACAGAGAATAAAGATCAAGTAAAGAAGGCAGCATTATATGTCTCTGTTTTCACTTCGAGTGCCACAACTTGGATTTGAACCGTCATATTCTTTTCTGTCCATTCAACCCATTAATGCACCGTTCTCCGATGAGCCTGAAAATCCACTCAAGCTATAAACCACAAAATAAGTAGCTGGAAATAAATCCATCAAACTATTTCCCCACTGATAGTCTAATACAATGAGAACGGAGAACCAAACATCGTTTAGACAAGTACCGATTCAGAGAGAGTCATCCATCAAAACAACTATCTTTTTGCGTCTGCAGGAAAACATGAGATAGTGGAAAAAGTGGCTTTTGCAAACACTTCAATCTGCAGTGGATTATTAACTCTCAGCAAACCACACGTCTTCATCGGCAGCTTGCTGGGTTTGGCGAATCGTTGCAATACGTGTCCGACGGCACTATGAACTGAAATATCTTGGCAACTATTCGATGGCTTGTTTTTAAATGTTGTACAGACATTCCCTTAAAAGTCAATGACTGGTAAACATCAGCATGTGAGCATTTTGACATGCTATCTTTAGCTTCTAGCTCAGAAAAAGGCTAACGCTACAGCCTAAAAGGACAGCTAGCATTCCTGTAGAGACTCTTAAGGCTTTTACACATGGGGAACTATTTAATCAAGAAATCATTTACAGTATACACAACACAAACATCAATCCATACATATATCTGTATGGATCGATGTTTCTGTCCTGCCATGGATGCAAGGCCCCACCAGCACCCCCACCCCCACACACGCGGCGCACCTACAGTGTAAGCGCACCACAGCTTTTCCGCTGCGAGGCTACACTAGCACCCCCCGCCAGCGCGTCAGTTTCTCCGGTGCGAGACGCTACTAGCACCCCCCCCCAGCGCGTCACCGTTTCTCCTCTGCGAGACGCTACTAGCACCCCCCCCCCCCCCAGCGCGTCACAGTTTCTCCTCTGCGAGACGCTACTAGCACCCCCCCCCCAGCGCGTCACAGTTTCTCCGGTGCGAGACGCTACTAGCACCCCCCCAGCGCGTCACAGTTTCTCCGCTGTGAGACGCTACTAGCACCCCCCCCCCAGCACGTCACGGTTTCTCCACTGCGAGACGCTACTAGCACCCCCCCAGCGCGTCACAGTTTCTCCGCTGTGAGACGCTACTAGCACCCCCCCCCCCAGCGCGTCACAGTTTCTCCTCTGCGAGACGCTACTAGCAACCCCCCCCCCAGCGCGTCACAGTTTCTCCTCTGCGGACGCTACTAGCACCCCCCCCCCCAGCGCGTCACAGTTTCTCCGCTGCGAGACGCTACTAGCACCCCCCCAGCGCGTCACAGTTTCGCCGCTGCGAGACGCTACTAGCACCCCCCCCAGCGCGTCACAGTTTTCTCCGCTGCGAGACGCTACTAGCAACCCCCCCCCCCCAGCGCGTCACAGTTTCTCCGCTGCGAGACGCTACTAGCACCCCCCCCCCCCCAGCGCGTCACACGTTTCTCCACTGCGAGACGCTACTAGCAACCCCCCCCCAGCGCGTCACAGTTTCTCCTCAGCGAGACGCTTACTAGCACCCCCCCAGCGCGTCACAGTTCTCTCCGCTGTGAGACGCTACTAGCACCCCCCCCCAGCACGTCACAGTTTCTCACTGCGAGACCGCTACTAGCAACCCCCCCCCCAAGCGCGTCACAGTTTCTCCTCTGCGAGACGCTACTAGCAACCCCCCCCCAGCGCGTCACAAGTTTCTCCTCTGCGAGACGCTACTAGCACCCCCCCCCCCCAGCGCGTCCACAGTTTCTCTCCGCTGCGAGACGCTACTAGCACCCCCCAGCGCGTCACAGTTTTCGCCGCTGCGAGAACGCTACTAGCACCCCCCCCAGCGCGTCACAGTTCTTCTCCGCTGCGAGACGCTACTAGCAACCCCCCCCCCCAGCGCGTCACAGTTTCTTCTCCGCTGCGAGACTCTACTAGCACCCCCCCCAGCGCGTCACAGTTTCTCCTCTGCGAGACGCTACTAGCAACCCCCCCCTCAGCGCGTCACAGTTTCTTCCCTCTGCGAGACGCTACTGCAGCACCCCCCCCCCAGCGCGTCACAGTTTCTCCTCCGCTGCGAGACGCTACTAGCACCCCCCCCAGCGCGTCACAGTTTCGCCGCTGCGAGACGCTACTAGCACCCCCCCCCAGCGCGTCACAGTTTCTTGCCCGCTGCGAGACGCTACTAGCACCCCCCCCCCAGCGCGTCACAGTTTCTCCGCTGCGAGACGCTACTAGCACCCCCCCCAGCGCGTCACAGTTTCTCCACTGCGAGACGCTACTAGCAACCCCCCCCCAGCGCGTCACAGTTTCTCCTCAGCGAGACGCTACTAGCACCCCCCCCAGCGCGTCACAGTTCTCCCTGCGTGAGACGCTACTAGCACCCCCCCCCAGCACGTCACAGTTTCTCCACTGCGAGACGCTACTAGCAACCCCCCCCAGCGCGTCACAGTTTCTCCTCTGCGAGACGCTACTAGCAACCCCCCCCCGCGTCACAGTTTCTCCGCTCTGCGAGACGCTACTAGCACCCCCCCCCCCCAGCGCGTCACAGTTTCTCCGCTGCGAGACGCTACTAGCACCCCCCCAGCGCGTCACAGTTTCGCGGCTGAGAGCCGCTACTAGCACCCCCCCAGCGCGTCACAGTTTCTCCGCTGCGAGACGCTACTAGCACCCCCCCCCCCAGCGCGTCACAAGTTTTTTCTCCGCTGCGAGACGCTACTAGCACCCCCCCAGCGCGTCACAGTTTCTCCGCTGCGAGACGCTACTAGCACCCCCCCCCAGCGCGTCACAGTTTCCCCGCTGCGAGACGCTACTAGCACCCCCCCCAGCGCGTCACAGTTTCTCAGCGCTGCGAGACGCTACTAGCAACCCCCCCCCAGTGCATCACAGTTTCTCCGCTGCGAGACGCTACTAGCACCCCCCCCTCAGCGCGTCACAGTTTCTACTCAGCGAGACGCTACTAGCACCCCCCCAGCGCGTCACAGTTTCTCCTCTGCGAGACGCTACTAGCACCCCCCCCTCAGCGCGTCACAGTTTTCTCCTCAGCGAGACGCTACTAGCACCCCCCCCCCCCAGCGCGTCACAGTTTCTCCGCTGTGAGACGCTACTAGCACCCCCCCCCAGCGCGTCACAGTTTCTCCGCTGTGAGACGCTACTAGCACCCCCCCCAGCGCGTCACAGTTTTCTCCGCTGCGAGACGCTACTAGCACCCCCCCCCCCAGCGCGTCACAGTTTTCTCCGCTGTGAGACGCTACTAGCACCCCCCCCCAGCGCGTCACAGTTTCTCCTCTGCGAGACGCTACTAGCACCCCCCCCAGCGCGTCACAGTTTCTCCGCTGTGAGACGCTACTAGCACCCCCCCCCAGCGCGTCACAGTTTCTCCGCTGCGAGACGCTACTAGCACCCCCCCCCCAGCGCGTCACAGTTTCTCCGCTGCGAGACGCTACTAGCCCCCCCCCCCAGCGCGTCACAGTTTCTCCGCTGCGAGACGCTACTAGCACCCCCCCCCAGTGCATCACAGTTTCTCCGCTGCGAGACGCTACTAGCACCCCCCCCAGCACGTCACAGTTTCTCCGCTGCGAGACGCTACTAGCACCCCCCCCAGCGCGTCACAGTTTCTCCGCTGCGAGACGCTACTAGCACCCCCCCCGCTGCACCCCCAACTCTGACTGACTTCCCGCGTCCCAGTGTCCTAAACACTTTCTCACAAAACACTAGAAAATAATGTGGTGAAAAAGCAGCAACATTTTTTGTGTAGATGATCCTTCTGTTCTTACTTTTCACAATAAGAGTCCTAAAAATCATCCGTTTTCAAGAAGGAAACTCCAATTAACTCCCTTAGTTTAATCTATGAGTAATATCTAAATCTATTTCTACTGTAATTTGCAATTTCTACCAGAATGATAAGTTTGATTGCATTGCAATTAGCTTACCAACTTATGCTAATTGGCATTCACGACCCTGATTCTAGCGTTAAAAATCAAACACATCGAATACAAATTGTCATTTTCAACAGCAACTCGCCCAGACAGTACAAATGATTACCATACTCCGTTTCCAAATGGATATGTGCTGCAACCTGATTTAACAACACAAACAGTGCCATTCGTACTGAAGGCCTGTCCTTGGTTTGAACACATAAACTCAGAAGATGTTAAGACAGCGTTTGGTTCAGATAACTCCCCGGCTTAGTAGAAAGAAACATAAAGTCCAGGTCACGTCTCTTTCCTTACTAAATGCAGTCTGCCACTCTGTGCCGCTCTTTCCTTAACATTCCTCCACATCAAATATTCATAGAGAAAGTTTCCAACATGAAACATTCATAGCGAGTTGTTAGAGCAGTTTTTCTTCCAACAGAAATTGCAGCTTTTCAATCAAACTAACTACAAACTGCATGTTCTGTCGCAGCAATTATTAATATTACAACACTGCCTTACACTGACACTAATGAGACTTTTTTTATGCCTTCAATTCCTTTTCAAACATCATCCATCAGTCTGTGCTGCCACCTGTTCAGTAAGAATCACCATCAGTCATTTAGGGCTGCAGTTTTATGAATAAAATCATTTATTGAAAGTCTCCTGGAGGCCAATTAGCTTCATTAGGCGCATTCACACCGCAGTACTTCTCCCACAAAGGTTCATGAGAACTCATGTTCAACAGAACTCTTTAGTTCTCATGAACAGATCGCGTTCACACCGGAATAAGTCCCTGGGAGAGGGTTACGCAAATGAAGCCGCTGACGACCCGGCCCGCGGCTTCATTTTCTGTGGCCCCATAAGAGCTTGCAAAGAATATGATAGGTTTATTATACGGTTACATGCTACTTTACAGAAACACGTTGCCCATAAACTACATGTCCCACAATGCATTAGTACGTAGTTAGTCATGAAGTTATTACCCTATCCGATAATAATCCAAAGCAGAGGCAATAATGTGATATAATACATTATTTTATATACATTAAATATTTGTATATGTGTATTTATATAGTCTTAAAGTTTGCACCATCCTGCCTCCATACAACATTACTACATCACGAGTTTGACTTTTTCTTTCACAATTTAGGATTCTGATGTCAGTCGGTGGGTGGAAAGTAGAAACTGTGTCCCAAATAGTTTCAGTAACATAACTCCCAACTTATGAAAGATTCATCCTGTTTAACACTTGACTTAACTCTGCCACCTACACCTTGTGGCATCAAACTTTAAAACCCCGCAGCGGCTGCAGCTTTGAGACTTTTTACAGAGATATTTCGGCATCTCTCACTCTTCCTCAGCTCCTCTGAGATCTCCTCCTCCTCTTCCTCTTACTCCCCGAAGGACTGACGTTATTAATTACATCTCCACAACAGAGGGAAAAAAAAAGGGGGGCAATGTGAAACTTCCGCTACATTCATCTCTGTTAGCACTGACCCAGAAACAGCACGGGATTGGCACTGCTGTGTGTGTGTGTGTGTGTGTGTGTGTGAGCTAATAGATGAAGAACAGCTATTCATGGCATGTCAAGCTGCTTTGCATATACCCACACGTTTTTTGGATATCGTTATGTGTGTGTGTGTCCTAGCATTACTATCCTTGTGGGGACCTACATCTGTTTACACAGTCACGTGTGGGGACTCACCTCCCTTATGGGGACATAATGATTCCCATGAGGGGAATCATTAATTTTAGGGTGAAGACTTGGTTAGGGTTAGGGTAAGACATGTGTTGGTTATGGTTAAGGCAGTGTTGAACCGTCAGGGCCTTCGAGGTGTTCAGAGAATACCCGGGAACACTCAGATAAAACAAACAAAAAATCGATTTAATAATATAAATAAAATGTAATAAAATGAATAAATTAGAATGGTATCTGTGTCGTTGATCTGTAATATCACAGTGTTACGTTGATTTGTTTGTCCTTCTCGGACCATGCTCTACGCATTTCAGTGGGTTTGTGTTAGAAAGCAACCAATCAGATCTGGTTCTGGGTCTCTGGGTCGAATATCCTTCACCAAGGTATTCTACATCCTTGATCGAATGCCCTGGCCGTTGCACTGAATGAGAGCGTACGTTTGGACTGACAGTTTGATCAACCAATCAGATATTGATTTGTAGCCAATGGGCGTGTTCTTTCAGAGTTCCCCTCGGTTCCAGGTGCTCTAGAAGGCCCGCTAGTTCACTGGCTCCAGACAGAGGATCTAGATGAACGCCACGAAGCAATTCATGCCGTTTTATTGTTTTTAACGTTGAAATGACGAGTGCAACAGGTGGAGAGGAAGTTGCTGCGGAATTGTTGTGAGTACCCTTTTCAAGACGACAGTGAAAAGACGGACATTATAACGCCGCGGAAGGGGGGGGGGGGGGGGGGGCGAGGGGTGTGTGTCTACAGAAGGTCCAGTTGTGATAGACACGGTTCGCCACTGGGTTAAGGTTAGGATAAGTCTCCAGGAAATGCATGTAAGTCAATATAATGTCCCCTGAAGTGATGTATACATGGTATGTGTGTGTGTGTGTTTGCAGTGAGGGGATGATCCTATTATCCTGGTGTTGTTGTTGACTGCTGGCCGTGTCGTGTCAACGGAGATTAACAACACTTTGTTTACCCAACACATTGTCCATTATCTGCACTCTGTCGTAAGCTGACTTTCTGCAAAGGGGAAAACCTTTATCAAAGTTTTAAAGCTCTGTTTGTATTCATTCGCTAACTCTAAAAGTGACTGAATTGAGATAGAGACTTCGCATAAGTCTCCTGATCTTAAGGTTAGCTTAAAAAGGTTCAAAAGGTTAGAACACTTTGGGAAACTCAAAGTATGTCTTACCTCCATTTACCTTACCACGTTTGAAAACTATATTTTTTAAAGACAGTGTCCTGAATGTGAGAAAAGAGTTCAAACTCGATTTATTACTCGCTAAATATTTGCATTGAGAAATTAAAAGCCCAGCAAGAAAATGAGTGTTAAGATAAAGGTGAACCCTTACTGTAAGCTCCTTGTATTTATATATTAAATACAAGGCGTATTAAAGCTCTATTCTTTATTCAAACTGAATCCAAAAGTGTCCGACCTGATATAGGGAGACCGACATTTATTGGAGGCTTGGCATAAGATATTTAGATTGTCTTAAAAAGATTCAAAAGGTCAGAAAACTGTGAAACTCAAAGTATTTCTAACCTGCATGTGGGATATTAAAGTCTGGGTAACATTTGCAAATGAAAATGTATGTTGCCACGGGAACATGCTGAGATACATGTTAATCCTTGCTGTAAGCTGCTTGTTAATACATTGCATAATAGGCTTGTTAAAACAGCAGGCAACAGATCAAGCCATCCACTAAACTCTACCACGGCCCAAAATAAATTAAACACCTCGGTGTGAAAGTGCTTTATCTCCTAACATCACTCTCAAAGGTATAACAGGTGAGTAGCCGGTACCTTAAAGTGGACCTGTCATGCTATAGGGCCATACCTATACAAAACATGTCCCCCATTGTAGCCGTGCCTCATTCTGCTCAAACCCCTCTTTTGCAGCCCTGTTAGAGAAACGCGGATCTTGGGTCCTTAATAAAAAAGAGGAGGCGGAGCTAATGCCTGATCAGAATTCTACCGGAGATAAAGTTACATTCGGTTGTGATCCTGTTCTAAACCACATCAAGGATTATCTCTGAAACAGTTTGGAGCTCAAATGATTTTTCTCTCGCGGGTTTATCACAAGGTGAGTTCCTTTCTTTATCTCCTGCTTTTTAAACACGTGCTCTCCAGTACAGGTTAGCTCTGAGTGTTAGCGATGCTAATGTAAACAAAGACCAGATTACGTCCAAAACACGCCAGGCATTGTTTCTGATAGCAATTTTATATAATAAGAAAGAGACATTGTACATGTATAAAATGTACTATACATTATTTAGTCGATGCAAATGAATTATTGAGGTGATCTGAGATATATCAGAGTTAAGAGATATTAAAGTCTTTCAAAACTCAATTCTTGATCAGCCTAAAGTTAGTATTTTAGCCCATTTACTTGCAGGGAAACACGCAACTCTTAAAGTAAGAGACTTGTGACTGACTAGGGTGTGTGTGTGTGTGTGTAGTTCTACCACCTCTCCCTTTCACCCTTACCTATCGTCAGACTACATTTGAATGTGCCTCCTCCATCTCCTCCTAACCTCTCGTCTTTCCTGTCTTCCACTTCCTCCTTGAGCACTGCAAACTAGATAAGAGTCTGATCCACTGTGCATGCTCACCCGCAGACACACACACACACACCCTCTAACACACATACACACACAACTCACACACTGTCTGGATGGTGTATTCTCTGTGTTTTTCACACTTCTGTCATTACATTTTGGGTGAAAAATATCCAAAAAAAGCGGTCGCTCATGAAATGCCGCATCGGATGAACAAAGAGTCGAAAGGTCCTGACACTCATCCAGACTGAGAGCTGCTCCTGCATATCTTACAACCTATTCTGCCACCATTTGCCCCATGACACACACACACACCACACACACACACACACACACACACACACACACACACACACACACACACACACACACACACACACACACACACACACACACACACACACACACACACACACACACACACACACACACACACACACACACACACACACACACACACACACACCACACACCACACACACCACACCACACACACACACACACACCTCTACAAGATTGCCATGGAAACAAGTTGCGACAATTCGAGCACTTGAACCAGAAAAGCAGTCGGAATGAGACCTTTACGCCGAACAAGAGCCAACCACTTTTAACAAACCCTGATCTATAACAACTTGTACTGCTGTGACCTTTGTAGTGAGGTACATTCATGCACTTTAGCCAGAGCTTTGACTCCATGTCATCTCATGACTTAATAATGGTATCCTTCTATCTGGTAACCTAGAAAAAGATTGTTTCCAAACGACAGCTTCCTAAGACCTTTTCAGGTACATAAACCAACAAATGGCCACATTCTCAAAGCCTTTACGATCACATCTTGAGTGCGACTATAAATGTAATGGCCAAAAATAAAGGTATTCCTAGAAAGAAACCTATCCAAGCTCTCATTGTAAACGAAACCCTATTTGGAGCCAATGATGTGGATACTGGGGTAACATTTACATATTCTGGCAATGGACTTCTTAAATTAAGCTTTTAAGTGCAGCACAGACTCAATGGGAACATAACAGAATGTGCTTGATTGAATTTCCATAGTCGAAGGCTCTTTAATGGAGGCCAGTGACCTTTAATAGAGGATGTTATTAAAGACGTTAGCAACGGAGATAATCTGCTCATGTAACATGGCACCACCTGTACAACCTGATGAAGCTCTGTGAGGTCTCTGATCTACTGTAGAGCTGCAATAAGCTGTGAGAGATATTCTTCCTGTTGGTAGTCATGGACTCTGACCTGAGTTTCAACAGCCACATTAAAACAGTTACTAAATCAGCCTACTATCACCTAAAGAACATATCTAGGATTAAAAGACTAATGTCGCAGCAGGATTTGGAAAAACTTGTCCATGCTTTTATCTTCAGTAGACTCGACTACTGCAATGGTGTCTTCACAGGTCTCACTAAAAAATCTATTAGGAAGCTGCAGCTGATTCAGAACGCCGCTGCTCGAGTCCTCACTAACACTAAGAAAGTGGATCACTCCTGTTCTGAAGTCTTTACACTGGCTTCCTGTGTGTCAAAGAATAGATTTCTAAATACTGCTGCTGGTTTATAAAGCTTTGAATGGTTTAGGCCCAAAATACATTTCTGATCTGCTAAATGATGAAGCATCCAGATCTCTCAGGTCTTCAGGGACTGGTCAGCTTTCTGTCCCCAGAGTCAGAACTAAACATGGAGAAGCAGCGTTCAGTTATTATGCTCCATCTGGAACCAACTCCCAGAAACCTGCAGGTCCGCTGCAACTCTGACTACTTTCAAATCCAGCAAGAAGACTTTTCTTTCTGCCGCTGCTTTTAATTGAACTATTCACATCTTAGACTGCACTGTAACTTTTATCCATGTATTTTTTCTTTTAATGTTTATTTTATTAGCTTTTCTTTTTAATGACTGATTTTAAATGCCATTTTCTGAATGTCTTTCATTTTTTGTAAAGCACTTTGAATTGCCTTGTGTTGAAAAGTGCTATATAAATAAACTTGCCTTGGTAAAAATAACCAGACAGGCAGAAACCCAAGCAGTCAGGTGATCAGAGAGCTATTTGGTAATGATTCCTTGAACTATCCGTTGTGAACAAATGTTACAGACCTACAACCTTTTTCCTAAACAACCGGACGTTGCAAAGACACACCTAACTAAGACAAGAGTGAGAACCTGGATGGATCAAAGCATTAGTTGTACTTCTTGTGCCCTGTTGCACCTCGAAGATCTTAGCGATTACGAATCATTATTTGACTACAGTGCCAAACAAATCCAATATGTGTTGCACCTTGGTACCCTTACATATAAAATGATTTGTGTACCATCAAGAAAAATAACTTCTAGGGTTATAGAGTGTACAGGGAGAGTTCTCCATTGGTCAGAAACTATTGGTTCTCCATTGGTCAGAAACTAAGTTAAGTTTCGTGCCCTGTTGCACATCCCAGTTCTTAGCAATTACCACAAATTATTGGACTAGAGTGCCAAACAATCCAATCTGTGTTGCACCTTAGTACACTTAAATATAAAAGGGATTTGTGTACAGGGAGAGTTCTCTATTGGTCAGAAACTGGATGGATCAAAGCGTACGTTTCTTGCACTGTTGCACATCCCAGGTCTTAGCAATAACTACGAATTATTGGACTACAACAATGTGTGTTGCACCTCACTCCCGTTCCCCTGAATCCCCACCTCTCACTTTCCCTCCCAACCTAACTAAGACAAGAGTCTTCTCCTCTGGTGGTGGTGCTGTGGATGGATCGCGGACGGTGTGGAAGAGCTGTGAAAAGACAAAGCCACGACAGAGAAAACAGGTAACAGCATGTCCAGCGGACTGAGAGCTGATGGGAGGGAGGCAGGGGGGCGATTCGCGGGATGGGGCCCTACCTCCCGTGATCATTGTACTGAAAACCCAAGCCACCATGGTGGGGTGGTCGAGTGGTCGGTGGTGGTGGTGGTGTGGGAGTTTAAAAGGAACACAGAACATGCTGGAAACTCTGTACCTTTCAATGTGCCTCCAGAGAGGGCCCAACCCGGAACCAATAAATCTAGAGGAATGAGACCGTGTTAGTCAGGGAGAAGCAGAAGAAAAGCAAAGGAAGGAAGAGATTTGAAACAGGAGAGAGTTAAAGAGAGAGAAAGAGGGAAAGAGGGATGGAGTAAGGCCAGAAGGAAGCGGTGCAAGATTAAAAAAGCTGGTTTTAAGTTCCTATGATTTGTCTTTCCAGAGATTCTGAGTCCAGCTCTTTCTTTTGTGACAATCAGGAAGACTCTCAAACCAACAATCCTCAAACCAGAGCATTTACAACCACCTTACTAACGGTTTTCTCTTTCCATAAGCTGTCTTTTTCTAGAAGCAACCTTGACTGTTTGGGTACAAAAAAGGTTTCCTGGCGAAAAAAAACCAAGCCAGGTAAACGAGAAAAAGCAGGGGGGAAGAAACGTAAACATCTGAAAGGACTTGTGTGCTATCAAGAGTGTATATGTATTCTGGGAAGGTTCTCGATTGGGCAGACGCCTCCTGAAAAAGGAAGATCAATATCCATCTGTATTTCTCAAGAGTCGTACGTAAACATTTCTATTGTCAAATAACATTATCAAGTCGAACACTTTAAGAAAGTCCACTGCTCCTTTTACAAACTGAAAAAGAAAGTGCCTTGAGATTAAGTAGAGTAAAAACTATAGGCAGATGCTCGATGTTTCACATATCGGAGGCAGTGGAAAGAATACAAAACCAAGCCAACAACTCCTATACAGCCGGAGGGGAGGGGGATCTCCTACAAGTCTCACCTTAACTAAAGGCAAACTAAAGGGGAGAATCTTCATGTTCTTCCATGATTGAGTCCCTGCCCCTGCGGCTGTACTAAACCCCATGCAGAAGAAGAGGGGAAGGGAGGGGGGTCCAACGACTCCCCCTTCCTCTAGCTCTGTGTACCCACCACCATGCAAGCCCCTCCGTCAGCACTCACTGGGCATGCTCCATCCCAAGCATCTACGGTAGACCAGGCAAGGTGAGGAAAAAAGGGGGGATAGGATGGGGGGGCTAAAAACACCAGAGGTCAGCTGTTCGAACCCTGCAAGAAACCGGACGATTATGGAAGCTTTCCTCAACGCCCAGCTGCGTCAATTAGACGCTGGAGTAGAAGGAGAGCTGCCGAACGTCTGGAGCTGCAGAGCCAGAAGAGGTGACCGCCGGACTGCAACGGAAAACTAACCCTACAGGGTCTACGGGGGGGGGGAAAGGGGAAAGGATCTACCGCAGAGTAGCAACTGTAGCCGGGTCTAAAGCTCACTAATTGGGTTCTTCCGGATTCGGCCATACCAAATCAAAAAGCGGAAAGAATAAAAAAGGCTCAGGCTCAAATCAAGCAGGACTCAGAAAGATGTGGAAAGACTACCGACCAGCCAGCTCCTTCTCCTTACTCCGTCTCTTTTTCTCCATGCGTTTCAGTCTCTTCTCCTCCCTGCGCTTGGCCTCCTCGGCCTCTTGGTGGCGCCGGCACTTGTGGAAGTTCTCCACCACCACGCCCACGAACATGTTCAGCACGAAGAAGGCCACGATCAGCAGGAAGGAGATGAAGTACAGCAGCATCCACGGGTTGTAGTTCATGACCGGCTGGAACACAGGACACAAGGGGTAGATTCTTCAAGGCTTTTATTGTCCTTGTACTAATTGTTAGGAAAACACTGAATGTCCTCCTCCAACGTGAGAGTAGCATGCTAACAAAGGTACCCCAACTGAAGCTGTGTTCATGACAGGATGTGAGATTACCTAGAAGAGCGTCAGGACTGTTTGAGGCAGATGATAGCTATGTGATTAACATGATGATTCAGCCTCTATGGAGAGAGACATCAAGCATGCTCATTTCTGACGTGGAGCTAATCTGAAGTAAACATTGAATACTGCTTTCTATTCCTCCATCTTGTGACTGTGTGACTCCCTCTCTTGGATATCAGCATGTGAAGGACACTGCTCAGGAACTAGTCTCTGTATGTGATGACTCCTTCTGGAGAGGATCACAGACACATGGATCCTGAGGCTGAAGCTCGAGCCGGAGACCAGGGAGATGTTTCTAACGCATAGCTACAGTGTAGATATGTCAATGAAGATATCAGGTCACAGCAGAGGTCGCGTTAACCGAATATTTTTTTAACAATGACGGAAAAATCTGAAAGCCGTCTGTCATTTTGACGGATTAGAACAAACTCTGAACAGCGCCACAGTTTCCCCGCAGCGAGGCTCCGGTGTTATGCCGCGTTATGCATGCCCGCCCAAAAGGAAATGATACCGTTTCCAAACCTAACTTTGCCGAACAGATCAAAGTATTTGCTTTGCGCAGTGCGCGATCCCGCGAGGTGCAGTGGGCATACATAAACGGCGCTAACAGTCCCCCGTTGACAGTTCGAGCGTGAACCCCCCCCGGCAGAGTTGTGTACAGGCCGACGGGTAATAATGGATTTTGACGGAAATATTACGATCCTGACGGGCAGCGAAAAAGTCTAGCGCGACCTCTGGGTCACATTCCAACAGTGCAACACAATACAACTGTAAAGTAAATACAAATAAAGTATAGAATAGAATGAATGCCCAATGTTTCAGTATAGTCACCTGTTGGTCAACTCCTACAGCGTCCAGTCCGTAATACATGATGTCCACCCAGCCGTCTTTGGACGCCAGAACAAACAGAGACATCAAGGCCTGAGACATGGAGAAGAAAGGACATGTTTCTTGATAATGTTCGAAGTATTTGAATGTATCGTTAGTATTATCAGACATCTTGCCACAGGCCTCACCTGTCCAAGGTTGTCGAAGTTGTACTTGTGTCTGACCCACTTCTTGTTGGCCTGCAAACAGTCCGACTTGTTGGTGACGTTTCCGATATCTTCTCCTTGACAGATAAAGAACTTCCCCTTGAAGAGCTGCGGAGAAAAACACAGTTTATTCAGTCAATAGAAAACTGAGAAAAGAAACTGAATTCTGCGGTTTGTGTTAAGATTGGTTCCATACTTTCTCATACCGTACGTTTCCAGAAGATGCATACCATTCGAAAATAGATATCTGGTGTTTCTACAGAAACTCTTATCAACAAGTTAAGTATTATAGAAAGTATGCCAGTGGTGGAAAAGTTATATTTTGACACAATCAAGTGGAACAAATTGTAAAAGCAGATCTACTTTTCCATAATTGTATTCTTATTTAGCGCCGCTACACGCATCAATGGATTCTGTATTTTCATTAGCCATGTAAACAGCTTCAAAGACGTTAAGAAAACTGCATATTTCTTTACTTAAACAAGGTCCTACTAATAAAGATCAGTCTCATTAAGAGAAGAACATTTTCCAGTTACTTCCAGTCGTCTAGTTTATCCACATTTAAAGGGACAGTGTGTTGGATTCAGTGGCATCTAGACTTCTTAGTAGAATCTTTGATATACCTTCTCTGTGTATTCCTCAAAGTTGCAACTTAATATTTTTACATTACATTGCATTACATTTAGCTGAGGCTTTTATCCAAAGCGACTTACAATAAGTGCATTCGACCAGGAAGACACAGCCTTGAAGAAAACAGAATCATAAAGTACATCAGGTTTCATAGAGCCAAACATTTCAAGTGCTACTCAACTAGCTTTAGAGAAGCCAGTCCTTTATTAGTATATAAGTGCTTTGTTAGTAATTCTATGGCTGGAAGTGGAGTCGAAAGAGATGAGTTTTCAGTCTGGAAGGTGTGTAAGCTTTCTGCTGTCCTGATGTCAATGGGGAGCTCATTCCACCATTTTGGAGCCAGGATAGCAAACCCAAGTGTTTCTGCTGATGGGAACTTGGGTCCCCCTCGCAGCGAGGGTGCAGCGAGTCGTTTGGCTGATGCAGAGCGTAGTGCACGCGCTGGGGTGTACGGTTTAACCATGTCCTGGATGTAGGAAGGGCCAGATCCATTCGCAGCATGGTATGCAAGTACTAGTGTCTTGAAGTGGATTCTAGCAGTTACCGGGAGCCAGTGGAGGGAGCGGAGGAGCGGAGTGGTGTGGGAACATTTAGGAAGGTTGAAGACCAGACGAGCCGCTGCATTCTGGATGAGCTGCAGAGGTCGGATGGCACATGCAGGTAGACCAGCCAGGAGGGAGTTGCAGTAGTCTAGGCGTGAGGTGACGAGAGCCTGGACCAGAACCTGCGTGGCTTTCTGGGTCAGCTGGGGACGAATCTTCCTGATGTTGTAAAGCGTGTATCTGCAGCAACGGGTTGTAGCAGCGATGTTTGCAGTGAAGGACAGGTTGTTATCTAGGGTCACACCCAGATATGTATTCTTATTTACTGTAACCTAATATGTGAATATGGTGTAACATCATGCACTTCACATGCTGTTTGGATGCAAACTGCATGTTGTCGTCCAATGACAATACAGTTTAATCTAATCTAAAGACTGCAATCAACTGAAACACTAAAAGGTTTTTACTTCCTTTAGTTAAAGCCAGGAGAGCAGATTGTCACCACTTCCGTTTCTGCAAAGCTACCTGGCTGCTAGTCATATGTTTATTTCACTTGGAAAACACATCTCAAATGTGTGTTATTCCCCCGGACTAAGGATATCAAAGGGATGCTAGCAGCTTCCAAACCTCGAGTGCAAAAGACAGTAGAGGCTCCTTGGTGAATACTAAATCAGACATTAATCACAGGTCAGTGAATGTGTACTTATGTTCTGGAAACATTACGACATGTGTTCACATCCGAAGGTTGAGGGCAGTGAGTTCCCCGCCCCTCTTTTAACGACTGACAGCTTGTTCCTCCTCATTAACCCTTTGAGATGCTGCTTCACTTACACAGAAGGTTTAAGACGTTGATGGACAGGAGCCTGAAGGCCACACGGCTCGTTGGGATGGATGTGTCCTCGGGCTCCTCCATCCAAACCAGATAAGCATACATTAAGCTTTTCTTACTTAGTATTTGTCAGTTTATTTCATTTAAAGTGTTTTAATTGTTAAGAACATAATTAGATTTGTATTTCTTATATATATTTTATTTTTATTTATTCTTCTCCAGAGCCACTATTTCAAGGATGCTACGTCATCGAGTCCCGCCGAAGGACTGTTCCAATGTCCAGGATCCTTGGAATTCTACCGAGCCCGGCGTCCTTCGTAGCGAGACATTTCGAGGCTGCACATGTGTATCCTCCGCGGTCTTAAAATCCCCACAATGCTTTGCGCACGGACCAATTTCCAAAATCTTTGGCGGAAATGGCGCTCCATTTAAGGCGGGGCCTCGCACACCTGTTAGCCTGTTCCACCATTCTTTGTTTTCCGAGGCTAGGAAGGATTCTTGCCTCGCTTCTGAAGGACCTGACTCGGAGGGACATGTGCTGTCCTACCAAGGAAGCATCCTCGACATTGAGACACACCCACGGTCTTGTGTTTATTGACTTTTTGAGTGTTAAGCATTCATATATTTAGAGTTCAATTAACGCTGATAACGAGACAATGACTCGTGAATAAAATAGAGGGATGATTTCACAAATATTCACACACACTTACCCCTGATCATATACCTCCAGTTGTGGGAGTGTTTCTCAATCATTTGCAGCAGGAGGATAATATACATGTGTCACCCCTGATCATATAACTACAGCTCTGCTATCTGCAGGGACTTTAGGATGTAAGAGAAAGAGAAAGTGAATTAGTATGCGAGTGTTTGTCAAACTGTCGCAGCAGGAGGTTAATATTTCTTAGTCACCACTGTCAGGACTGTTTTAGTGTTTTCTCATCGTGTGTGTGTGTGTGTGTGTGTGTGTGTGTGTGTGTGCGCGTGTGTGTTTCCCTCTCACCTGCACTCCCAGGATGCCGAAGATGATGAAGAAGGCGCAGCAGATCACCACGATGTTCCCGATCGGTTTCAGCGACGACATCAGAGTCTCCACCACGAGTTTCAGCCCCGGAGCCCTGCTGATCACTCTGAGAACACAGCAGGAGACAGGGGGTTAGTGTGTGTGTGTGTGTGTGTGTGTGTGTGTGTGTGTGTGTGTGTGTGTGTGTAGGCCACTCTAAGGTCAGTCACAGCTCAGACCAGATGGAGCAGGGATGCCTGCAGCGCTCCACACTCACCCCCCAGGCGCGCACACACACACACACACCACACACACACACACACACACACACACACACACACATACACACACCACACACACACACACACACACACACACACACACACACACTTCAGATTGTGTTTCAACTCAAACACCTGGTTTCTCGGTACATTAAGGAATTCATTGCTGCACTTATTTTTTTTTAAACAACATATTTAAGGAAACAAACGTCTAATTTATAAAGAACTATAAAGTGATACACAAACAACAGGTAATAAATACCACGGGTAAAGAAGAAGTGATAAAAGCGGGAATGAAAAAGAAAGAAGAGCAAACACACTTCTGTGTAATAGTACATAAATACAGGTCTGAATAAAACAATACAAATACAATTAAAAAATAAGAATTAAATAGGAAAAATACACACAACACTTAAAACCAGTCAATAAACACAGGACTGTGGTGACCACCTTTTAATACACTGGGACATAATTCACACACGGAACTTTGGGGTAGGGGTATTGTTTCCGCACGGACATGTATGTGTGTTTACTTTATATGTTGTGTGCCCTCCTGTCTCTTTCTCTTGTCGACCCGGGCTGCGACCCGACAACATGTCTATTTCTACTCCTCATTAAAGTACCCTTTTGCACCTTCGATGCACCGCCTCCGACTCCCATATCTCCTGGCACTATATTGGTGACTCTGACACGTCTGGGGAAGTTTCCGAGACGAAGCCGAACACGGCAAAAGGAACTCCGGTTCCTTTCTCGAAATGCCGGGGATTTTTTGGAGACGTCCGTGGCTGCCACCGGCACGCGGACTGAGGCTCGGTGCGTGCTCCGCAGAAGGCTGGAGACGTTGCTCGCCGTTCCCGCATCGGGGGGACGATGCACGACCTGCTGGGTCGACCAGCAACCCCATGGCTACCTCATGGGGCTGTTTCTTCGGGGCGTGCGGCCTGCACGTCCCAGCGGCGCTAGCTAACCCACGGACTAGCAGCTATCCACGTGGGGCTAACGACGGCTAGCAGCTACCAATGGCTGCCAGCTAACGGCCTCAGCTAACGGCTAGCTGCTAACGGCTAGCTGCTAACGGCTATCGACCTTTTCGAGCTTTTTCTGGTGCCTGAGAGGAGGTTTGACCATGTCTGGTTGGCCTCGTGTGAATCCTCTCACTATTTCGCCCACCTGTTTTTGACCGTGGACAGTACGGCCCTTTTTGAGCTTTTTCTGGTGCCTGAGAGGAGGTTCGACCATGTCTGGTCGGCCTCGTGTGGACACTCTCACCTGTTTCACCACCTCGACGGCGGCTTCAGACGCCACTCACGCTCATCGACGCCTGGGTGGTGCACTCCTGGACCCCGTCTCGCCTCGGCGGTTTCGGACGTCCCCATGCCTACATCGGCCCGTGGGTGGCGCGCTCCGGGACCCTGCCTGGCCTCTTCCCTCGCCTCGACGGTTTCGGACGTCGCCCATGCGGCCATCGGCCCGTGGGTGGCGCGCTCCGGAGCCTGTCTGGCCTCTTCCTTCGCCTCGGCGGTTTCGGACGTCCCCATGCCTTCATCGGCCCGTGGGTGGCGCGCTCCGGGACCCGGCCTGGCCTCTCCTCTTACCGCGGCTCACGGTTCATCTCGACGGCGGCTCCGGACGGCGCCCCGTCTGGCCTCTCCTCTGTCCACGGCTCCTTCCTCCCGGGGATGCTGCTCCTGCCCCCCGGGGACCCGGCTCTTTCCCCCCGAGGACTTGGTGCCCGCTGCCGTTGTGCCCTCGCCTGCGGTCGGGCAGCGCTCCTCCCTGCTGGGGACCACCGGGATGTTCGCGCCGTCCCCGCGTCGCAGCGCTGCGGCCCCCTTACGACGCCTACTGCGGCCCCGTTCCGGCCCGTCTCCCACCCCCGGTAAGGATGCCCTCGCCTTCGTTTAAGTCCCTACCCTCTCCTGCGGCCCCCTTCCGACGGCCCGTTCCATGGCCCGGCCCCACCCTCCTCGGACCCTGTGGTGCTTCCTCCCGGACGCGAGGATTTTTTTGCCCTGTTTGAATTCTGGGGGGGCTTGTGTGGTGACCACCTTTTAATACACTGGGACATAATTCACACACGGAACTTTGGGGTAGGGGTATTGTTTCCGCACGGACATGTATGTGTGTTTACTTTATATGTTGTGTGCCCTCCTGTCTCTTTCTCTTGTCGACCCGGGCTGCGACCCGACAACATGTCTATTTCTACTCCTCATTAAAGTACCCTTTTGCACCTTCGATGCACCGCCTCCGACTCCCATATCTCCTGGCACTATAGGACTGAATAAATAAGAATAAAATAAATACATAAAAAATAGGAAACCAATTAATATAAAATAACAAACAAGGCTAACATTAAACTTAATAAATTAAAATCCAATATTAATTAGTTGCACAGCACTGCAGCTGAGCTTCTCTCACACGGTGACACACACACACACGCGCACACACACACACACCCATACATCACTTCAGGGGACATTACATTGACTTACATGCATTTCCCGGAGACTTATCCTAACCTTAACCATAACCAAGTCTTCACCCTAAAAGTAATGATTCCCTCCAATGTGTCCCCATAAGGGAGGCGAGTCCCCACACGTGACTGTGCCATATCTACACTGAAGCTACTGTACACATGACAATAAAGCCTTGAATGTTGAAACAGAGCAGCTTCAGCGGCTGTTAGAGATCAGCTGCTCTGTGTGCAGACAGTCATAAGAAGACATGAGATAATAAAAGGCCAGCAGCCACGAGGCCACAGATCAATACGCCCGATCACTGCGCTAAACCTCATCACTCTGCACTCTGATACGCTGCTGCAAAGCATGCTGGGATGCAGTACCACTGGTGCTCTATAGAGGGCGCTGGTGTCTCCCGTTAGATCTGATGCAGCACTGCTGGTGTGTTTGCATTGCATTCCTCCGCAGCGGAAGGACCTGAAGTGTTTCATAACAGAGAAGAAGGATAGCCCCTCTGTCTGAGCAACTACCACATCTAGTTTACAGCGAAAGAGGAATGCAGCACACTCCAAAGAGTTCCAGATGCTTGTTGAATCCTTCTTTAAAAGCTATTTGGAATATTCAAAGCCTTTATTGTCAAATGCAGCGCAGTTTTGGCAATGACAAACGTACGTCGTACAAACAATGGAACATACAATAAACTAAAAGACTCTCCATCTCCTCCAACAGATAATGTCCCTCCTGTCTGTCCTTCCTCTCCAGCTACTCCATCGCTATCAGAACCAGGCGGCCTACTTGGCTCCGCGGCCAGCACCGCTGCCGCTCGGTACAGAACTCATCTGTCCTTCCTCCTCATCCTGGCCTACAGGTTTAAAATAACCTGTAAGCTTCGGCATTGTTTGTAATAGCTGCTTGTCTCGAAACTGCTTTTCCCTCAACAAGTTCCTTTTCCGAGCGCCACTCTCAAACTTTTTCTTCTCTGACATTTTCTGCTAAACAACTTCATCTGTCAATCAATCAATCAATGTTTATTTATAGCCCAATATCACAAATGTTACATACAATACGACACCCTCTGTCCTTAGACCCTCTGTCCTTAGACCCTCTGTCCTTAGACCCTCTGTCCTTAGACCCTCACATCGTACAAGGAAAAACGTCCGGAGAAAACCCACAGTTTAAAGGGAACATGGGAGAAACTGTTACTCAATCACTCGCAATTTGAATACGTCACATGTGAAACATATTCTCATTCTGATTGGCTGTTGAGTGGTGCCCACTGACTGTTACGGAGTCATCTCTGGAATCCATCGATCTGAATGATTAGCGGAGCAGATGATCAAAATACTACGGAGGGAAGATATTTTCGTTTGGATTACTGTTCTGGGGGAAGCTCACGAGTGTGTTGTGTGTGTGTTTGTGTGTGTGTGTGTGTGTGTGGTGTGTGTGTGTGTGTTGTGTTGTGTGGTGTGGGTGTGTGGTGTGTGTGTGTATGTGTGTGTGTGTGTGTGTATACGTCTATAGTGATACGTGTGTGTGTTTGTGTTTTTGCGTTTGTGTGTATTGCGTTTGTTCCGGGTAAAACCCTCAGGAGAAACCCCGGCTGTTGTTCTGCCCGCAGTGACGTTAAATTACTCCGTTATCCGCTTGTAATTATACCGAAGCTTCAAAGCTGTATTTATCTTCTGAATTTGCCGAAACAAGTTTAATATTCTGAAAGACTTTGTTTATTTGAAATCAGATGACAACAAACTGTAACGGACCCTGCCGTGTTATCTATGATTACTATACGCCTTGCATTCATAATGTCAGCCGGAGGGAGGGGGGCGGCGCTGCGGAACAGCAGAGTGCGAGTGAGAGCTGTCATCTCCCCTTTACAAGCTTCAAACATGTATTTATCGTGTGATTTTGGAAATACAAGTTTCATATTCTGAAAGCCAAGACTTTGTTTATTTAAAATTAAAATAAAACTGAATGAAAAATGAAATTTAAAAAAACCGATCTCCGTAAATGCCCGTGCGTTAAGGCGGCCCTTGTAGCGCGAGTGCTACATAGTGAGGTCCCTATGGTAGGAAAGTAAACAAAGGAGTCCAATGGACGCGTTTCAGGCTTTTAAGAGTAAAAAAACGTGTAAAAGTTAGGAAGTAAGCGAGTTTGCAAAGTCCATCAAGGACGCTCAGATCAAACTCTACCTGCCAAATGAAATGTTTCCACACGCCGCTGCTCTTTACAACATGTCCTCCTTCTGAGCTGCAACTCAACAAACACTGAGAGGTGAGAACGGCTGATTAAGGAGAAAAGATGAGCCTCTCATTCAGAGTCAATACACTCTGATGACGAAGGACACACACTCTGAAGACGAAGGACACACACTCTGAAGACGAAGGACACACACTCTGATGATGAAGGACACACACTCTGATGATGAAGGACACACACTCTGAAGACGAAGGACACACACTCTGAAGACGAAGGACACACACTCTGAAGACGAAGGACACACACTCTGATGATGAAGGACACACACTCTGATGACGAAGGACACACACTCTGATGACGAAGGACACACACTCTGATGACGAAGGACACACACTCTGAAGACGAAGGACACACACTGATGATGAAGGACACACACTCTGATGATGAAGGACACACTCTGATGACGAAGGACACACACTCTGATGACGAAGGACACACACTCTGAAGACGAAGGACACACACTCTGAAGATGAAAGACACACACTCTGAAGACGAAGGACACACACTCTGAAGACGAAGGACACACACTCTGAAGACGAAGGACACACACTCTGAAGATGAAAGACACACACTCTGAAGACGAAGGACACACACTCTGAAGACGAAGGACACACACTCTGATGATGAAGGACACACACTCTGAAGACGAAGGACACACACTCTGATGACGAAGGACACACACTATGATGATGAAGGACACACACTCTGATGACGAAGGACACACACTATGATGATGAAGGACACACACTCTGATGACGAAGGACACACACTCTGATGATGAAGGACACACACACTGATGACGAAGGACACACACTGATGACGAAGGACACACACTCTGATGACGAAGGACACACACATTGATGACGAAGGACACACACTCTGAAGACGAAGGACACACACTCTGAAGACGAAGGACACACACTCTGAAGATGAAAGACACACACTCTAAAGACGAAGGACACACACTCTGATGACGAAGGACACACTCTGAAGACGAAGGACACACACTCTGATGACGAAGGACACACACACTGATGACGAAGGACACACACTCTGATGACGAAGGACACACACATTGATGACGAAGGACACACACTCTGAAGACGAAGGACACACACTCTGAAGACGAAGGACACACACTCTGAAGATGAAAGACACACACTCTGAAGACGAAGGACACACACTCTGAAGACGAAGGACACACACTCTGAAGACTGCTAAAGTGCCTAGAGGACACAAAGGCCTGGACGGCGTGCAATTTCCTTAAACTCAATGAAGGGAAAACAGAAGGAATGCTTTTTGGTGGCACCACTGACACCCCTTCTGTAGACCTGGGGTCCTTGCATCACCAAGCCCACCGTTACGACCCTCGGTATTAAAATGGACGTGAACTCAAACTTGAGAGTCAGATTAAGTCGGAGGTAAAAACGAGCTTTTATCTCCTGAGGCAGCTAGCCAAAGTAAAACCTTTCCTCTCCAGACAGCAGTAATCCACGCCTTCGTCCCCACCCGGCTGGACCACTGTAACTCTCTACACGGGGGTCAGTGGGTCCTCCCCCGCTCGTCTGCAGCGGGTGCAACATGCCGCAGCAAGGCTCGTAACGGGCACACGGAGGTATGACCACGTTTCCCCTGTTTTAGCTTCTCTCCACTGGCTGCCAATTTATTTTAGGATCCATTTTAAAATTCTTGTATTTACTTTTAAATCCCTAAATGGCATGACGCCACCACACCTCGCTGAGCTGCTACAGCACGCCCACCCGCCCTCTCAGGTCAGCGGACCCTCCTCAACGTGCCTAAAACCAGGTCAAAGCTCAGAGGGTTGCTTCTCCGTAGCGGCTCCCACACTGTGGACGCTCTGCCCCTGGAGATCAGACTCCACTCTGCCTGCTTTCAAATCGCTTCTTAAAACCCACGTCTTCTCCTTAGCGTTTTAACATTTGGCGTTTCAACATCTTTCAGAGTTGCTTTTTTGCTTTTAAATAGTTTTTTGTTTTTACTTGTACTTGTTTTATGGTGAGCTGAGCTTTGTTTGATCTGTTTGCCTGAACAGCACTTTGGTCTGGAGGTTTAAAGTGCTTTATAAATAAAGTTGTATTGTATTATTGTATTGTGTGCTGTACAAACACCTGCACACACACACACACACCTGCACACACACACACACACACACACCTGTACACACACACACACAAACACCTGTGCACACACACACACACACACATGCCTGCACACACACCTGCGCACACACACACCCACACATACATACACACACACCTGCACACACAGACACACACACACACACACCTGCACACACAGACACGCACGCACACACACACACACACATGCCTGCACACACACCCTGCGCACACACACACCCACACATACATACACACACACCTGCACACACAGACACACACACACACACACACCTGCACACACAGACACGCACGCACACACACACACACACACACACACCTGCACACACACACAAACACAGACACACACACACACACACCTGTACACACACACACACAAACACCTGTGCACACACACACCTGCACACACAGACACGCACGCACACACACACACACCACACACACACACACACCCACACCACACACACACCACACCACACACACACACAAACAACACACCACACCACACACACCCACACCACTACGCTCATGTTATATTCAAACGCCAGAGCAGAGAAAGAGCGTATGCAGCAATCGATCCGGAAGTGACAACAAGCAGAGAAACAATCACACTTTCCTTTGGTAGGAAATCAAATGTATTCTTTCCAGCCTTCAGGTCTGCGAGCGTAGCTATCGGACACACACGTCTCAATACACACCATGCTGCGTCTCAATGTGGATACTTAGTGTGTGCTGTGATCGCTTTGCATTATCTCAAATCACAGATGGTAGCTGTACCCTCAACAAAAGAGACCAGAGCTGCTGGTAGCTAGAGAGCTAGCTAGAAACGCTATTGCTTGCGTTATACAAATCCTAACAGACGACATTCTGCTCAAACCCCTCTGTTGAAGCGGTTAGAGAAACGCAGATTTTGGGTCCTTAGCTTGAAAAAGAAAAAAAGAGGAGGCGGAGCTAATGCCTGATCAGAATTCTACCGGAGATAAAGTTAAATTCTGCTGTGATAAAACGCCATCCTGTTCTAAACCACATCAAGGATTATTTCTGAAACAGTATGGAGCTCAAATACTTTTTCTCTCTCAGGTTTATCACAAGGTGAGTTCCTGTTTTTATCTCCTGCTTTGTAAACACATGTGCTCTCCAGTACAGGTTAGCTCTGAGAGTTAGCAACGCTAATGTAAACAAAGACCAGATTACATCCAAAACACGTCTGGCATTGTCTCTGATAGCAACTCTCTGTGGGTCCGCCGACATCAGCTTGGATGGAATCTGTATCCGCTCGTTGTTCCCCCGTTTTTAAAAGATTTGGGTACGGAGGAAAAGAGAGAGGGTTTTACTTTCTGACGCTGCGTGAGTTCCCCGACGCACCGGGGACACGTGGTGATGTATAACAGACATCACCAAGTGCATTTTGCATGATGGGTCCCCTTTAAGGAAAACACGTCTTCAATACGACCCGAGTAGTTTCCGTGTTGGCCCGACTGGATTACCTCCAACAGGCTTTTAAATACCTGCCGGTTACGGAATATGAATCCGCTGAATCCTTTCCGTTGCCCCTCCTTCTGGATTCACACTTAATAACTACATCACAGATGATTTTACAGAATGACTTCGACTATAACTCGTCTGCAGCCTCAGCACAGATCCCACTCTCATAATCCTGTTTCTCTCGCTGCCATTTTGCATCTCTCTCAAACTGAAGCCCACCTTAGCTCTGGAGAATATTTACCGTCAAAACGTCACATTTGTCCGTGTGTAATTGCTTCATGTTTTCTAATCTGACTGTAAAACCCCCCTGCCTGACGTTAATGCGCCTCTGTGGGGATTAAAGCAGAGCGAGAGATGTCACAGCACGGCAAACTACTGGCACCATTTTGATGAAACTTGGAGGAAATGTGGAGCATTGACTACTAGATGTATCCATTATGCTTTACTCAAGAAAACAGCCTTGCCCTTTCAGTTGCCTTCTAGTTAGCAAGGCAAGCACTGTTCAGCACATGGCGATTCAAAGTGCTATATAAGATAGAAACAAAAGACATTTAAGAACAAATACAGCATAAATATGTGGTACACCCCAAAAATGGTACAATTATTTGTGTATTTACTTTTTGCTAAACAGTGAATTTATTGTTTTGAAAAGCTCAACATTATCTGTATTTATTTTGGTGACATTCATATCATGTTATGGTTTATCTGTACTGTTTGAGAAGCAGTACGAGTAAGCAGCGCCAAGGTGGAACCTTTGGCAGGTGAGCGGTGACGCCTGGGTTATTTTAGGGGGGACACTTCCGCCCCCTCCTCAGAAGCAATCCAGACGATCAATCGGACCCTGTGTCTAATTCTTGCTGCTGCACTTTTCTGTTTTCTACAGATATCATTTATTGTTGCTATGGTACCCAAGCTTTTGGGACCCGTAACACATTCATCATTAAAAGGCATTTAAAAGCAAAGATACTGAAGTAGAATAAATACATAAACACAGCAGGTACAGAATGACTGAAAGGCATAGTGTGAGCATGGGCAGCTCAATTTGTTGAGGCATAATAACTAAAAGATGCTTTTCCATGTTTAGTGGTTGTTCTCGGAGCAGAGAGCAGACCCGACCCAGAAGACCTGAGACTCCAGGATGCTTCAAAGTGATGGAGGAGGTCGTCTGTGCACCTCGCTCCGAAGCCATTTAGTGATTAAAAACTACAGTAGTATTTTAAAATCAATTCTTTGGCCGACCGGAAGCCGGTGTCTCAGAACCGGAGAGATGCCTCAAATCCCAACAATGACCGTATGGAAGAGGCCGTTTTCCCTTTCCTGTAGTGTGTTTTTAGTGCACGTCAATGGTCTTAAAAAGGCATGTCTTCATTTATTTATAATGCGTGTAGAAAAAGCTCTTTTTGGAGAAAGTGCATGTGCTGGATGGGCGAAGAAATGAAATGAATCACATAAACACAACATTGTGAGAATGGGTCAGATTGCACAGAAGAGACGTTTCTCTTTGAAGTCAGAGGAGAGGAGGACGCCAGACGGGGGGGACGGGGGACGGGGGGGTCAGAGGGTACATGTGTCGGTGGGATGAAAATGAATATTTGATTTGCGTGTTTCTCTGTGATAAATATTAAAGAGGCTTCCCTTCACGAGAGGAGAAGCCAAGCGTGACGACACACACACACACATGCAGATTACACACACATGAACACACCAACAGGCCACACACACTTGCAGAAACACACGTTCTCCATTCCGCTCTGCACCCACACACACACACACCCACCCACACACACACACACACACACACATTTGGATGTAAGAACAAACAAAATCTCCAAATTGGTTATTTCCGCCTCAATTCCGCTCAAATAAACACGACTGTGTGCACGCTAACGATACCATGCGCATGGATGCATGCTAACATAAGCCTGCACACACACACACACACACACACACACACACACACACACACACACACCTACACACACACACATACTTGGTTAGGGTTAGGGTTAGGCATGTGTTGGTTATGGTTAAGGTTAGGATAAGTCTCCAGGAAATGCATGTAAGTCAATGTAATGTCCCCTGAAGTGATGTATACATGGTGTGTGTGTGTGTGTGTGTGTGTGTGTGTGTGTGTGTGTGTGTGTGTGTGTGTGTGTGTGTGTGTGTGTGTGTGTGTGTGTGTGGGTATAAAGGTATTTTCCTCACCGTAGGGGTCTGAGGGTCCTAAGGAGCCGCAGCACTCTCAGCATGCCGAGGATCTTGGTGCCGGAGTTTGAGAGGAGAGAGACGAGGATGTCGATGACGGAGATCATCACCAGCATCCCGTCCAGAAGGTTCCAGCTGCTCCTCAAGTACGACTTGTCCCCGAAGCACCAGCCCAGAGACACGATCTGCAGCCAGGGGGACAGACCGAGTTACAGGGCACCCAGTATGCAAAATACACTTCTTCATGTCTCTTCTACATCAACATGTGTCCCCTCTTCTTCATGTCTCTTCTACATCAACATGTGTCCCCTCTTCTTCATGTCTCTTCTACATCAACATGTGTCCCCTCTTCTTCATGTCTCTTCTACATCAACATGTGTCCCCTCTTCTTCATGTCTCTTCTACATCAACATGTGTCCCCTCTTCTTCATGTCTCTTCTACATCAACATGTGTCCCCTCTTCTCCATGTCTCTTCTACATCAACATGTGTCCCCTCTTCTTCATGTCTCTTCTACATCAACATGTGTCCCCTCTTCTTCATGTCTCTTCTACATCAACATGTGTCCCCCTCTTCTTCATGTCTCTTCTACATCAGCATGTGTCCCTCTTCTTCATGTCTCTTCTACATCAGCATGTGTCCCCTCTTCTTCATGTCTCTTCTACATCAGCATGTGTCCCCTCTTCTTCATGTCTCTTCTACATCAACATGTGTCCCCTCTTCTTCATGTCTCTTCTACATCAACATGTGTCCCCTCTTCTTCATGTCTCTTCTACATCAACATGTTTCCCCTCTTCTTCATGTCTCTTCTTCATCAACATGTGTCCCCTCTTCTTCATGTCTTCTTCTACATCAACATGTGTCCCCTCTTCTTCATGTCTCTTCTACATCAACATGTGTCCCCTCTTCTTCATGTCTCTTCTACATCAACATGTGTCCCCTCTTCTTCATGTCTCTTCTACATCAACATGTGTCCCCTCTTCTTCATGTCTCTTCTACATCAACATGTTTCCCCTCTTCTTCATGTCTCTTCTTCATCAACATGTGTCCCCCTCTTCTTCATGTCTCTTCTACATCAACATGTGTCCCCTCTTCTTCATGTCTCTTCTACATCAACATGTGTCCCCTCTTCTTCATGTCTCTTCTACATCAACATGTGTCCCCTCTTCTTCATGTCTCTTCTACATCAACATGTGTCCCCTCTTCTTCATGTCTCTTCTACATCAACATGTTTCCCCTCTTCTTCATGTCTCTTCTTCATCAACATGTGTCCCCTCTTCTTCATGTCTCTTCTACATCAACATGTGTCCCCTCTTCTTCATGTCTCTTCTACATCAACATGTGTCCCCTCTTCTTCATGTCTCTTCTACATCAACATGTGTCCCCTCTTCTTCATGTCTCTTCTACATCAACATGTGTCCCCTCTTCTTCATGTCTCTTCTACATCAACATGTTTCCCCTCTTCTTCATGTCTCTTCTTCATCAACATGTGTCCCCTCTTCTTCATGTCTCTTCTACATCAACATGTGTCCCCTCTTCTTCATGTCTCTTCTACATCAACATGTGTCCCCTCTTCTTCATGTCTCTTCTACATCAACATGTGTCCCCTCTTCTTCATGTCTCTCTACATCAACATGTGTCCCCTCTTCTTCATGTCTCTTCTACATCAACACGCGTCCCCTCTTCTTCGTGTCTCTTCTACATCAACATGTGTCCCCTCTTCTTCGTGTCTCTTCTACATCAACACGCGTCCCCTCTTCTTCGTGTCTCTTCTACATCAACATGGGTCCCCTCTTCTTCATGTCTCTTCTACATCAACATGTGTCCCCTCTTCTTCATGTCTCTTACTCACATGTGTCCCCTCTTCTTCAGTCTTCTACATCAACATGTGTCCCCTCTTCTTCATGTCTCTTCTACATCAACATGTGTCCCCTCTTCTTCATGTCTCTTCTACATCAACACGCGTCCCCTCTTCTTCATGTCTCTTCTACATCAACATGTGTCCCCTCTTCTTCATGTCTCTTCTACATCAACATGTGTCCCCTCTTCTTCGTGTCTCTTCTTCATCAACATGTGTCCCCTCTTCTTCGTGTCTCTTCTACATCAACATGTGTCCACTCTTCTTCATGTCTATTCTACATCAACATGTGTCCCCTCTTCTTCATGTCTCTTCTACATCAACATGTGTCCCCTCTTCTTCGTGTCTCTTCTACATCAACATGTGTCCCCTCTTCTTCATGTCTCTTCTACATCAACATGTTTCCCCTCTTCTTCATGTCTCTTCTTCATCAACATGTGTCCCCTCTTCTTCATGTCTCTTCTACATCAACATGTGTCCCCTCTTCTTCATGTCTCTTCTACATCAACACGCGTCCCCTCTTCTCTTCGTGTCTCTTCTACATCAACATGTGTCCCCTCTTCTTCGTGTCTCTTCTACATCAACACGCGTCCCCTCTTTTCGTGTCCTCTTCTACAGCAACACGTGTCCCCTCTTCTTCGTGTCTCTTCTACATCAACATGTGTCCCTCTTCTTCATTCTCTTCTATCAACATGTCTCTTCTACATCACAGTGTCCCCTCTTCTTCATGTCGTCTCTCTTCTACTCAACACCGTCCCCTCTTCTTCCATTCTCTTCTACATCAACATGGTGTCCCCTCTCTCTTCATGTCTCTCCTACATCAACATGTGTCCCCTCTTCTTCATGTCTCTTCTACATCAACATGTGTCCCCTCTCCTCCATGTCTCTTCTACATCAACATGTCCCCCTTCTTCCATGTCTCTTCTACATCAACATGTGTCCCTCTTTCTTCATGTCTCTTCTACATCAACGTGTCCCCTCTTCTTCATGTCTCTTCTACATCAACACGTGTCCCTCTTCTTCATGTCTCTTCTACATCAACACGTGTCCCCTCTTCTTCATGTCTCTTCTACATCAACATGTGTCCCCTCTTCTTCATGTCTCTTCTACATCAACATGTGTCCCCTCTTCTTCATGTCTCTTCTACATCAACATGTGTCCCCTCTTCTTCATGTCTCTTCTACATCAACATGTGTCCCCTCTTCTTCATGTCTCTTCTACATCAACATGTGTCCCCTCTCCTTCATGTCTCTTCTACATCAACATGTGTCCCCTCTTCTTCATGTCTCTTCTACATCAACATGTGTCCCCTCTTCTTCATGTCTCTTCTACATCAACATGTGTCCCCTCTTCTTCATGTCTCTTCTACATCAACATGTGTCCCCTCTTCTTCATGTCTCTTCTACATCAACATGTGTCCCCTCTCCTTCATGTCTCTTCTACATCAACATGTGTCCCCTCTTCTTCATGTCTCTTCTACATCAACATGTGTCCCCTCTTCTTCATGTCTCTTCTACATCAACATGTGTAAATCAGGCCAGCACAGCTATTCCTGTTTTATGAACCCTTGGTGTGAGAGATGCATTACTGATGCTAATCAATGCACAGCAGAATATACGGATATATCAACAACAACAACAACAACAACAACAACAACAACAACAGGGAGTCTGCGCAAAACACAAGGTGTGCAGGTGTGCGTGTTCCAAGATGGCAGCATGTTGATTTGTGTCTGTCTCTGTTAGTGTTTGTCTCATTCTCGTTCTTCTTGTGCATACTGACATTTTATCATTTTTAATGAGCTTTTTAGACCCGTTTTTAAGTTGGTCTGCTGCGCTTTTAAAAACGTTTTAAAAGCTTAAGTGTCTGGGCTGTTTTGTGCCGGTGCCTCGCTGTGACTGGATTGTTTGCTCTCTGCCTGAGCTGTCGCTCTTTCGGACTCTGGATTGCTGTCTGTCCTGCCGTGCTGTCGGGGGCTGGTTGACCTGAGCTGCTGTTCGACCTGAGCTGCGGATCCTGAATTGGGTGTGTTAAGGCACAATGTTGCCTAAAGCTTCCCTTGTGCTCACTTTTTTCCTGGGATTAATTGTCAGCCCGCATGTCGGCAAAAATGACGGATTGCCTCCCAGCAATATCTCCGTTCACTTCGGACATTCGGATGGTGGAACCTCTGGAGCGCTGACTCCATCTGATAGTTTTTACCAAAAGCTGACGTTTCATGGCACGAAATGCGCTCTCCCGTATGCCCTTTTTACTCTGGACTCGCTAATATCCAAGGATCGGAGCAGCCCCGCCCCCCTGAGGAGCAACGCGTCCAGAGCCCATGTGAAAAAATCATCTTCCAGACTGTTAATATTGTTACTGCTTTTACTCTCTGGTAACGTTAACATTAACCCTGGTCCTGAGTGTTTCTCTGCTTCCCTGCATCATTTGCCAACTCCAAATGAGTTTAGCTGTAGGCAAGGATTGGGTTTTCTGCATGTTAATGCTAGAAGCCTAGTGCCCAAATTAGATGTTTTCAAGACCTGGTTTTTAGTTGCTAAGCCTGATATTGTTGTAGTTTCTGAAACCTGGTTAAAACCATCTGTCACTGACACTGTTATTCACATTGATGGATATAATGTCTTCAGAGCAGATCGTAAGGGCAGAGCTGGTGGTGTTGCAATATACACTGCTGAGAAACTACAGTGCTCAGTCCTTCACTCAATTTCAATTCCAAGGCAATTTGAGTTTCTAGCAGTCAAAATAACTATAGCAAATGCTCCTCTCACTGTTATTGGCTGTTATAGGCCTCCATCGGCCATCATGGATGCAACTACAAGCCTTACTGAATTGTTGTCTACGTTTTCTTCTGAAATCATATTATTGGGTGATTTAAATTGGGACTGGTTGAGTGATAAATCTTCACAGTTTAAGCAGGTTTGTGATTCTTTGAACTTAACTCAGCTTATTGATAGTCCCACTAGAATAAACCCTGCCAAATCCAATAACGATACCCTTATAGATGTCATTCTAACAAATGCAGCTCATAAGTATGTGTCTGTTGGTGTTTTTCCTAATGATATCAGCGACCATTGCACTATTGCTTGCGTTAGGAGCACTAAGTTGCCCAAAGCCAAGGGCCTTATTGTGCTCAGGCGCTGCTTCAAACACTTCTCTGAGCAGGCTTTCCTACACGATCTGGCGGAGGTTAAATGGCACTTCATAGCATTAATTCCATCTGTCGATGTTGCAGTCCAATTTCTTATTGATCACTTTTATCGATTATTAATAGACATGCCCCTCTTAGAAAATTCAGAGTTAAGAATAGGAACACTCCATGGTTTACCAGAGAACTATCTGATCTAATCCATGATCGAAATAAGCAATGGTCCTTAGCTAGAAAGTCTAACACTAGTGATGACTGGCTTCTTTTTCGTGTCCTCAGAAATAAATGTTCAGCCCTTATTAAAAAGCTAAAGCTGATTACTATCTGAGCTTAACCACTGATTGTTTTAATGACCATTCTAAGTTCTGGAAAACAATTAAATCACTTCAGAACAAGAAGGTTTCTAGTTTCCCAAAAAAACTGAAGGTCAGTGATTCTTTTATTTCAGATTCAGATGGTATGGCTAATGCTTTCAATGCTCACTTCAAAAAGGCTGGTCACATTTTTGATGAGCAAAGTCATGAATCTCTAAATGGTCGTACTCACAGCCCTAGTCTAGAGATGAACTCCCCTGTTTTTGATTTAGCTTCTTTCTTGGTCTCTGAAGTCTTACAGGGTTTGCAATCAATTGATCCTAAAAAGTCTGCCGGGCCTGACGGCCTCGACCCGTTCTTTTTAAAAATTGCAGCTCAGATTATTGCACAACCAGTAACTGATATTTTTAATCTCTCCCTGTCCACTCACACACTGCCAGCTGTGTGGAAGCAAGCTCTGGTATCGCCCCTCTTGAAAGCTGGTGATCCCACGGAGTTAAATAACTATCGTCCTATCTCAAATCTTTCTGTGTTATCAAAGATTCTTGAGTCCCTAGTTTCTACTCAGCTAAAACTTTTTTTAAATTCACACAATATCCTTAACCCTATGCAATCTGGATTCAGATCAAAGCACAGTACTGTGACTGCCAGTCTGAAAGTCTTAGACGATATTAAGGCTGCCTTGGATAACAAATCTGTATGTGTTGCATTGTTTGTTGACCTAGCCAAAGCATTTGATACTGTAGATCACCACATTATGTCTAATGTTATGTTGATGTCTCGTTTCAGTCATAATGCCATTTGCTGGTTTCAGAGTTATCTAACCGACCGTACTCAATGCGTCAGGTTGGGTAGCACTGTCTCTGACCCTGTCACCTTGAAGAAGGGAGTTCCACAGGGCTCTATTTTGGGGCCTTTGCTCTTTTTATTATATATAAACAATATTTGTAATCAGATGCAATTCTCTACCTATCATATGTATGCTGATGACACTATTGTGTACTCATATGCTCCTTCTCTGGATATGGCCGTTTCCAATTTAAAATCTGATTTTATCACGCTGCAGCATGCACTTATTGATTCCAAACTGCTTTTGAACAGTAAGAAAACTAAAGCAATGCTTTTTGCTCCCAAGTCAGCGTCCTCTTGCCTCTCCATTGACACCCTTGATGGTGTCTCTGTTGAGTTTGTTGATACCTACAAATATCTGGGCTTCTGGTTGGACAGTAATCTGAACTTCAAATACCATATTGAAGTTCTAACTAAGAAATTGAAATTCACTCTTGGCTTCCTTTACAGACTTAAATGTTGTTTTTCAACTTCATCCCGTAAAAGGTTGGTCTCTGGCTTATTCCTGTCCCAGCTGGACTACGGTGATACCATCTATAGATTTGCCTGTCCCACTGTGTTGGCCAAACTTGACCCACTCTACCATGCTGCACTGCGTTATATATCAAATGCACCCTATAGGACTCATCATTGCAAACTGTATAGCCTAACTGGATGGTCCTCACTTACTGTGCGTAGGATGCGGCATTGGTTTTTATTAATGTATAAAGCCATTTTAGGTAAGCTTCCACTCTACATATGTGCCAGATTTGCTCCAGTTTGTGACTCTTACAACCTCAGATCCAGTGCCTGGATACGGTTCCAGGTTCCTGCTGTGCGGACTGAGGCTGGGAAAAGGAGTCTTTTTTATTATGGTCCTTGGTCTTGGAATGACCTTCAATCACGCCTCAAACTGAGGGCACTTGTCTCTATAGCCTGTTTTAAATTGAAGTTGTCTGAAGTCCTTACTACCAGCTGCTCTTGCAGTAATAAGTAGTACCTTTCTTACTGTCCTAATGTGCACAATGTATTGACTGCTTTTTTGTCTTTTGTTTTCTTAGTTATGTTCTCTGTATTTTATATGTTTGTGTTATGTGTAACGTTGCTGCCTTCTTGGCCAGGTCAGCATTGAAAATGAGATTCTATCTCAATGCTTTTATCTGGTTAAATAAAGGTTAAATAAAATAAAAAAAACAACAACAACAACACTTTGTTGTTTCTACTGGAATAAACAGGTTATTTTTGAATGTGTTTAATATTGAGTGTTTTAAATACATATTACAAGTCTTTGGTTGTGATGCTACTGTACTATCTAGCATACACGCAGTACTAAACTACTAGGTGTACATGAACTTATACAAAGTTAAATATTAAGGTACACATACGAGAGTAACACCTGCGTCACTCCCGGGCGAAAATTACGGCCCCGCCCACTTTGTTGATACACATTCTGAAGTTTTTACTATCCGATCAGAAATGTAAGAAAACCGTGGACTTGCTGATCTTCAGAGAGCCCGGTTACGATGAACAATTACATTACGTCATTTGAAATCGACGATCGGGCTCGATATCTGGTTAAATGAATATCAGTAGGCGAGGCTGTAATTTCGCCGGCTGTTACTCTCAAGAGCGAGGCGGAAAACAATTGTTTTATCATTTGAACAAGCTGCGGTGTCGTTTACTGCTCCTCAAACATTAACACAGATCCAGAGCTCAGTGTTTCTGAACTTCCTCTAAGAAGAAAGGACAGAAGAAGAAGAGCTCCGTGGCTTCAGGCTCGATCGCCGTTCAAATCACAGCGTTGGTGACGCAAGTGACGCATGTGTTACTCTCATCTATGTAGTGGACGACATTCACACACACACTTTTAGTGAGGTGTGTGTGTGTGTGTGTGTGTGTGTGTGTGTGTGTGTGTGTGTGCGACATAGGTTCATGAACCCATCAATTCCCCCACGACCAAAAATAGAGACGGCTCTGAATGAGTGACAGCAGTGAACTTTTCTCACCTCTGTCTCCCCCCCCAAACACCCCATTCAGAGACATTTGAATAAGAGGGAGACAATCCTCCGCTTAGCATTATGAGACAGAGTGTGTGTGTGTGTGTGTGTGTGTGTGTGTGTGTTAGTTTATCAGTCTGTTCTTCTCCTCTGCAGATGTGTGTGTCTGACGTGTCTCCGTCTCTACATGCGAGCGTTTGATCTCGTGTCACAAACTAAATAACCCTGAGCTCACAGATATCTGATGTCAACAGAAGTGAGAGATGACTTCATGGCAAACATGTCGCTACACGTCTTTTCCACGTCACATTATCGCTATCAGTGGAACGTTAATAATGTGTTCTTAAAAACCACATAAATAATACATTACAAGGAAAAGCTCAGAGCTCAACAGGTTACGTTCAATTACAGAAGTGTTATGAGCAATTAACACAAACACAAAGGACTTGTTCCATTTGATATGAAGGCGCCCTTAAATCAAATGTGTTATTATTAGTAAATATACTTTGGGTACTACTGAATTTAAGTGTAGTAAAAAACATCAAAGTTGTACGTGTGTCAAGCGGGCTTTAAAGAATATTCACTTTTCATACATTTACTTTTTGTCCATCCTTGCTGTTCTATTGGAGACATTTAAAGGACATTATTACGGTCAGTTCCTCACCTTGATGAACATCTCGGCCACGAAGATGGCGGTGAAGATGTAGTTGGTGAGCTTGAGGAAGATCCTCTCCTGCAGAATAGAGAAAGGACACCGGGGTTCAGACGAGGTTCATGCTCACAGCGCTAACATGCTAACGGCGCTGATTTAAAATAGCACATTTGAGTCGTAGGCATGTTGTTCCACTGAGTTGGTTCTTCCTCTGAATCGATCTGAGTAATGTCTGAGGGCGGACAACTGGACACACACTGATGATGGCTGCCTGGCAATTATAAAGTGTGCTAGTCTTTAACAGCCAGTGTCCTTTTGCACTTTGAAATAGAGCAATACACTTGTTACAACGTGTCCTTCACCTTTGTGTTGTCTTCCCGTCACTGGGCAACGTTTGTCCTCAAGAATATCATCACACATCTGTGTTTCTTAAAGGCCCCCTATTATGCTATCAGCTGATCAGATTTTGGTCACTTTGTGATGTCACTATGTTTTTTTGTGTTGTGCAACCATTAGCCAAGAGTACCATAGAAGACCTTTAATATCAACACATTACCACAAGTGTTACCCGTCATGGGCGGTCCATACACTTCCTTTACACTTTAAAACTTATTTTGAGTTAAACAGGGCAACATATGGACAGAGGGTCTAAGGACAGAGGGTCTAAGGACAGAGGGTCAAAGGACAGAGGGTCTAAGGACAGAGGGTCTAAGGACAGAGGGTCTAAGGACAGAGGGTCTAAGGACAGAGGGTCAAGGACAGAGGGTCTCAGGACAGAGGGTCTCAGGACAGAGGGTCAAAGGACAGAGGGTCAAAGGACAGAGGGTCTAAGGACAGAGGGTCAAAGGACAGAGGGTCAAGGACAGAGGGTCTCAGGACAGAGGGTCTCAGGACAGAGGGTCAAAGGACAGAGGGTCAAAGGACAGAGGGTCTAAGGACTGAGGGTCTAAGTACAGAGGGTCTAAGGACAGAGGGTCTGAGGACAGAGGGTCTAAGGACAGAGGGTCTAAGGACAGAGGGTCTGAGGACAGAGGGTCTCAGGACAGAGGGTCTCAGGACAGAGGGTCAAAGGACAGAGGGTCAAAGGACAGAGGGTCTAAGGACTGAGGGTCTAAGTACAGAGGGTCTAAGGACAGAGGGTCTGAGGACAGAGGGTCTAAGGACAGAGGGTCTAAGGACAGAGGTTCTAAGGACAGAGGGTCTAAGGACAGAGGGTGTCGTATTGTCATACTGATATTCTGTACAAACTGTGAAGTCTGAGACAAATGTAACATTTGTGATATTGGGCTATAAATAAACATTGATTGATTGATTGATTGATTGATTGATTGATTGATTGATTAATTGATTTGTAAAAGTTAGGTTTGTTACCGGCTTCAGAATGATAAAGAACAGAATAACACCAGATGCTATAAAAGTAAATAAAACACACATAAATCAATGAAATGAGTCATTCATCATCCGTGTTATTTGTGTGGCAAGTACACATAAAATAAGTGATATATAAAAACATCAGTGTTGAGCCGAGGACGAGAGGAAGGCTACAGAAAACAAGTTGCTTTAAATCACCTGCAGAAACACATTTAAACATTTTCTTCCCTCAACGTGGAGGAAAAGCAGGATGGTGTTGTTTACTAAGCGTAACACCACGCTATCAGCTATTAGAGCTCACTGCTTATTTACCCCATAGAGTGTGTGTGTGTGTGTGTGTGTGTGTGTGTGTGTGTGTGGCTGCCTTTCCCACGGCCTCCAACTACCATCTCACACACTCACGACATCACTGGGAATGCTTTCGTCGAGAGGCTTTCTGAATCCCAGCCACTTCTGTCCTTTGAACACAAGTTTTCATTCGACATAAACAGTCTACGGTTTGTTTACGTTCAGTCTTTGGGAACTGTTCCTCAACTTAGTGTCAATCCCTTCACTAAAGATCATGGCTGGGTAATTAGTACATCTGCGGGAAACTTGAGATGTCACACAAACACTTCGATCGACTTTGATAGTTATATTTCAATAATAGTACACTTATTCTCTCACACTAGTGTTCTTGTGTGTTACAGCTTGAGTGTCCTTGTTTCTAGCAGGTATGTCCTTATTTCTCAACCCAACACCTTTGCATAACTACATGTGTGTAAATGACTTGTCACCTAGAAAGCTTGTAGTTTAAGTGTAAGGTATCTTCAGTATGTTCATATACCTGTAGTAGGTCTGTTCTAGTAAATTATCATTTACAGTATATTCTATACATTACAGACTGTTGATATGTACGTATTTACTTATTTAAAATGTTATTTTGAACTTATGTACAATGCCTTTGACTCTGCTGCTTATGAAAAAAGTCGCAATTTTGGATCAATAAAGTATATTCAATCTGATCCGTGAATATGAAGGTATACCTTAGAGGTTTATCATTAAGATGCACCGTACAGCAATACATCCGACGTACAATTCTTGCCTAATTATGCAGTTTAAAAAAGTTCCTGTACTCCTGAGCGTCAAACTGAATCTCCTGTAGAGCTTCCATCACGCTTCAGTGTGTAGCGGCTTGTTTTTATCTTAATTGATAATTGATAATGATAATTGATTGTGTTTTACACTGCTCATGCTGATACAACTCTATTAACAAAGCTCCAGACGGTGATGCCGTGTCCCCAGGCTCATTACGGGATAACACATCATAATAGGATCATCCTAAATCATTTCCACCGGGCAACAAGAGGGCAGCGTCCAGGCAACCTCCCAAACAAACAGAAAGACACATCTTAAGTGAAACCTCCAGGACAACAACACAATTCAGCTTGTGACTTTATCTCTAAAGCTAAATTGACTCCATTTCTATTTAAATAATCTCTTTTTTTGGGGCCAATGAAAAGCAAGTCGTTTTGAAAGGTTGTTGCAAATAAGAAAATCAGTGAGCGGAAATGGGTTTCCTTTTTGCAAAACTACCCACACGGAAAAACCAATCATGCAATGACCACTCGGGTAAAATGAGATCAGAAGGAATAAGCATTGCATTTCAAAACTGGGGATGATGCTGAGTCACACATTAACACCTCATTTAAAAAATGGAGCCAGAGGCAGGCAGCAGATTGGACATGGTAAGATAGGAGGCGTAAATAATATGAGCTTATACATAAAGCTCTGTGATGTTAATGTTAGTGTGCCCGCTGTGTTGGACCTGGAAAGTTAGCATAGCAACGGTTCCATCGACAAAAAGCCAATGGGATTTTTCCATTGGCTTTGGATTGTTGCAGAAAATAATCTCAAACGTTTATGATACTTACACGTTTTGTCAAGCAGGATAACCTCCACATATTAACACCACTTTTTGAAGTAAAAAGCTAATGTTGGGCTATAAAGGAACTACAGCACGGTCACATGAGTTCACGTCACCACCCGCTAAGCTAAAGGTGGCTAATGTTGGGCTATAAAGGAACTACAGTACGGTCACATGACTTCACGTCACCACCGCTAAGCTAAAGGAGGCTAATGTTGGGCTATAAAGGAACTACAGCACGGTCACATGACTTCACGTCACCACCGCTAAGCTAAAGGAGGATAATGTTGGGCTATAAAGGAACTACAGCACGGTCACATGACTTCACGTCACCACCGCTAAGCTAAAGGCGGCTAATGTTGGGCTATAAAGGAACTACAGCACGGTCACATGACTTCACGTCATCATCGCTATGCTAAAGGTGGCTAATGTTGGGCTATAAAGGAACTACAGCACGGCCACATGACTTCACGTCACCACCGCTAAGCTAAAGGTGGCTAATGTTGGGCTATAAAGGAACTACAGTACGGTCACATGACTTCACGTCACCACCGCTAAGCTAAAGGTGGCTAATGTTGGGCTATAAAGGAACTACAGCACGGTCACATGACTTCACGTCACCACCGCTAAGCTAAAGGTGGCTAATGTTGGGCTATAAAGGAACTACAGCACGGTCACATGACTTCACGTCACCACCGCTAAGCTAAAGGTGGCTAATGTTGGGCTATAAAGGAACTACAGCACGGTCACATGACTTCACGTCACCACCGCTAAGCTAAAGGTGGCTAATGTTGGGCTATAAAGGAACTACAGCACGGTCACAAGGAACTACAGCACGGTCACATGACTTCACGTCACCACCGCTAAGCTAAAGGAGGCTAATGTTGGGCTATAAAGGAACTACAGCACGGTCACATGACTTCACGTCACCACCGCTAAGCTAAATGTGGCTAATTAATAAATAATAGTCACCTTCTACATTAATTCCAGAGGCTTACCATTTACTTCCAGACGACGGGACAGGAAATGGTAAAAAGCTGAGTCATATCTCAGGTTTTAAGAATCATTCTTGCTCCACTGATCTGTATTTACATATTTGTGTGTGTGCACAGATGAAACAATCCCATTTAAATGTATAAATGTGTGTGTGTGTGTGTGTGTGTGTGTGTGTGTGTGTGTGTGTGTGTGTGTGTGTGTGCCCTGATTAGAGCGTGCAGCCAGTCGGGTCGGCCTCCATTTGGTAAACATCTTCTTTCCTGGACATTAGCCACGTACGCCAGCCCACAGATAATCAAATCAATTACAAACGGCTCTGTCTCCTCTGTCGTAAAACAAGCAGAACGGAGCGTTCCAGCGAGAGCAAAACCACAATTAGACCCGAACAAGGAACACCTCGCTCAGTGAGAACAAGTGATAATTATTGTGCTTATGCATGGAGCTGCTGCTAGAGCTGCAGAGGACGCAGAGTTGGGGTGTGTGTGTGTGTCTGTGTGTGTCTGTGTGTGTGTGTGTGTGTGTGTGTGTGTGTGTGTGTGTGTGTGTGTGTGTGTGTGTGTGTTGCAGCCTGTATTTGAAGAGATGGTGCATTGGCTCATGAGGTGCAGTATGTGCAGAAATAAAGAAAACATTACCCTTTGATACTGTCAAACAGAAGTGGCTAAACCCTATATCTGTATGTAGGAGCATACATACATATCTCTACTTTAAAGAGTCCTCTCCTGCTGATGTTCAGGTGCATATCAGTGTGTAGTGTCTCTGCTTTAAAGAGTCCTCTCCTGCTGATGTTCAGGTGTATATCAGTGTGTAGTGTCTCTGCTTTAAAGAGTCCTCTCCTGCTGATGTTCAGGTGCATATCAGTGTGTAGTGTCTCTGCTTTAAAGAGTCCTCTCCTGCTGATGTTCAGGTGTATATCAGTATGTAGTGTCTCTACTTTAAAGAGTCCTCTCCTGCTGATGTTCAGGTGTATATCAGTATGTAGTGTCTCTACTTTAAAGAGTCATCTCCTGCTGATGTTCAGGTGTATATCAGTATGTAGTGTCTCTACTTTAAAGAGTCCTCTCCTGCTGATGTTCAGGTGTATATCAGTATGTAGTGTCTCTACTTTAAAGAGTCCTCTCCTGCTGATGTTCAGGTGTATAGCAGTGTGTAGTGTCACTAACTTAGCAGTGAATTTATATAGTTTGTAATGAATTTCATGCTTTTACTATTAAAGATGTTTTGATACTCACAACCGTGGAGATGTACGGCCTCTCCATGGCGATGGTGATGCAGTTGAGGAAGATGATGAGCAACACGATGTGGTCGAACATCTTGTGGGTGATGATCCTCGTGCAAACTATCCGAAATCTACGAGAAGAAAACACACATATTAAACTTCAAAGATGGTAGCAATTAGCTGGCTCCTAAATGGTGGAGTGAGCTCCCCATTGACATCAGCAGACACTTTGCTTCTGTCCCAACTGAAAACGTATGTATTTCAATTGCACTTTGGCAATTAGGCTAGTGTGAGAAGAACACTAAAATTGTTAATTAAAGAACATTAAATACTTTTTGAGTTAATTTAGGCGTTGTACCTAATCCACCAGCACTCCTTATGGTGTGATCTTGCTTGAAGTGAATATATCTTCACTTTCCTTGTTGCACTTTCCTTGTTGTAATTAAAGTTTTTATTTATGAACATACATGGAACATAGCTCACATGGTACAGCATGCAGAAAGAGGAAGATCAGGCTATAAAACATGTTAAAGGTGGGGTAGGTAAGTTTGAGAAACCGGCTCGAGATACACTTGTTGTTATATTCCATGGAATGCTCTGAACATCCCGATAGCAATGAATATCTGAAGTGCTTTGACAACAAATCCATACAAAAATGTCATCTGTGGAAGCCGTGGCGCTGTACGAACAATCATCTGAGCCGGCTAAAGTAACTGGATGGCCTACCTGCCTGTCAGCCTTCCATCTGGGCACAAACTCATCTCGTGCCCTCATTGGTCATGTGAGCGTTCGTGTGTTGGAGGAGGGGCTCTGTGAGGAAGTGGCAGATTTGTTCCGGCTGTGTATTTTCTAATTCTAGCGCACTCAAGCTGGTTTCTCCTAAATTACCCACCCCACCTTTAAGTGTTCCTGGTTAAAAGAAAACTGACACTACAGCGATCATGAAATAAAAGAATAACAACAAATGATGCTTGATTAGAATAATTGTTCAAAGGCCCTTTTGTGAGAGTCCTACAGTCAGGCTACTCGTTAGAGGTCAGGTATTTCACAAAGTCGGAGTTTTATTCTATGTTTTTTGAACTTATTGGAAGTCGCTTTGGATAAAAGTGTCAGCCAAATGATATGTAATGTAATTTTGGAAAACACAAAAGCCTATCTAGACCGTCCAGACTCCAGTGCGAGTTCGATAAAGCATGACATACTGTAAGAGACATTGAAACACTGTCCACCACACTGTCACAGTAATACGAGCCTGTGACTCTGTAATGCACCGCTGCAGAATTAGCAGTCATTAATTACGTCTGACTTTCATTACACGACAGCAGAGAGAAAGAGAGAGGAGAGGCGTGTTATACACGGCGAGGGATTAAACACTGCATTCAAATCTGTTTTCATGTGCAGGCTCAGATCGGGATGTTTTGGCTTTATTTGGAAATGCAGACTCCATTCAGTGTGTGCCATGTGACTGTGGTGATCGTTCTGCAAACAATGTGCAGACGGCATGAGATAATTCCTCTTTAATATCTGCACGGCAGAGCGTTGATGGTAAATAATTAATATGTTATCCTGCAGCAGAAGGGAGGGAGGATGCATGGAAGCACACACCAGTTCCTCCTCTGGTTTAAGATCTTTAGTGTCCAGTTTTTCTGTCCTTTCTGGGAGTTTTTGTCACATTTACAACCCAGTTTAGATTCAACCACGCCCACTTCATCATGATGAAAGCATTGACAGCTGCTTCACAAAGCATATTTTTCAAAATAGATTAAAACCTCTTAAGCCCCGCACGGACCCGGTTCCGGGGCCGAAATCGCGTGATTTGCAGGAAACAAGGTCTAAGGAACCTTAATATTTAATAAACTATGAATATTTTATATCCATATAACGGGAACAAACTCATTTAACTGATCTTTTTAATTTTTTTTTCTCAAAAAAAAACACAATGCTAACAGTGAGCCTCTGAATTAGCCACGAGCGAAAAATGCTAACCTATTACTGCACCGAAAATCACTCCTAGCTCCCTTATTGCTTATCCTAGCTGCACATCCAACACATAGTTTATGATCGTAAGGAGACACAGAATCTAACGGTGCCCACCCCAACACTGAAAGATACAAACTCGCGACGTTATCAACAAAATCGTACATCAAAACATGTGGCGCTAGGTAGCCCACAACACTAACATGGCTTACCTTCGTCTTTCTCTGGTCTAAACTGGTCTTCAATGGCATTAAAACGATAAAAAAACGATGCTGTAGTTAATCCATAGGTTAATCCAAACTGGCTGCGTCCCCTTTGAAATGTTCTGATAATCCATAAATAAAACCGCTTTTCCATTTCTAGAAGTCAGAGCAGGGATATTCCTACGCTCTGTAACAGGATTGCATGCACGGAAACGCTAGCTTTTCTTTTTAACATGGGAGTCTATGGGACGATTTCCCTTCGATTCTATTGGCTCTAACGGTCAGAAAGAGATGTCAAAATCGAGCAAGGGGGGCCAGAGATATGGAAAATCCACCCAAATGGCCCCAGAAGAGGTTTTTTTTGCTAAATCCGTCTAAAAAGGTCAAATATCACTTGTTTTGCATCAATCTTGATACAGGGTACTTATTATATGTTGTACTTTGGATTCCTAAAGCTTTTAGTCTACTAACCCATCATCCAAGGTTAGTTTTCACTATAAGTGCAACATATTTTTTGGACAGACACTATAATTTACAGTCTTTTACTATGTTCAATCTGAATTTTCTTTAAAATAAAAAACATCGATATTGATTCTGACTCTTCTACATCCAACTCACAGGTTCATCATTACTTTGAGAACAAGGATTATTAATGTAACCCTTTTAGAAGATGTGGTCATTTGTTCTGGGAATGTCATTTTCGAGCCTAAAACCTGAAAAACAGGTTAATGAAAATAGCACTTTTTAAACATGACTGACAATCCCAGTTACACAGAGCTGAAGTAATGTTGATTACATTACATAATATTCAATCACTATGAACTACAGTCTGTTGCCTAATAGTTATGGCATTTATTGTTATTTTTAGCAAATGACAGTTGACTTAATCGCCTTAGATATTGATTACAGTTAGATTTAAGCTTTTTAAATGTCAATAAGTGTTTCAATACTACTCAGCCCCTAGTTTAGCTGCTATAGGCTTAGACTGTCGGGGGACACCTTACTTCTCCCTTCTGTCTGTCTGTACCTGTGTACTCTCATGTTCCCAATAACCCAGCTTCCCCCAAATGTATTTTTGGATCCTGAGTCCTGATCTGAGTCCTGGACTTCGAGTCGTGGCTGACTCATCATACTACTTCCCTGATGGCTCCCACAGGATTGTTGACATCTTCGTGGATTCATCTTCTTATTATAGACACATTAGTTTTTATGCTCCCCACAAATGGAATACACTTCCAGAAACCCTGAGGTCTTCACCAACGCCGAGTTATTTTAAGTCGAGGCTAAAAACACACATTTTTTCAGCTGCTTACCCGGAAGCCTTTTAACTTGTTTTAGCACTTACCGTATTTACAATGTCGTTTTTAAACTATTTTATATCTCATTAATGCATTGGTTTTATGAAACTGTTATTCCATTATGTGTATTGTGTTCCTCTCTGTTCTACTATCATGTGTTAATGATCATGTAAAGCACTTCGAATTGCCTCTGCGTCTGAAATGTGCTATATAAATAAACGTACCTTACCTTACATGCATTTCCTAACATTCGGTCTTTATGCTGTAAAATGTATTATCTCTTTGATTTCCACACGGCATCTATTGCACGTCTGTCCGTCCTGGGAGAGGGATCCCTCCTCTGTTGCTCTCCCTGAGGTTTCTCCATGTTCCCTTTAAACTGTGGGTTTTCTCTGGAAGTGTTTCCTTGTACGATGTGAGGGTCTAAGGACAGAGGGTCTAAGGACAGAGGGTCTAAAGACAGAGGGTTTAATGACAGAGGGTCTCTTGGACAGAGGGTCTGAGGACAGAGGGTCTAAGGACAGAGGGTCTAAGGACAGAGGGTCTAAGGACAGAGGGTCTGAGGACAGAGGGTCTAAGGACAGAGGGTCTGAGGACAGAGGGTCTGAGGACAGAGGGTCTGAGTACAGAGGGTCTAAGGACAGAGGGTCTGAGGACAGAGGGTCTAAGGACAGAGGGTGTCGTATTGTCATACTGATATTCTGTACAAACTGTGAAGTCCACTGAGACAAAGGTAACATCTGTGATATTGGGCTATAAATAAACATTAATTGATTGATTGATTGATTGATTGATTGATTGATTGATTGATTCTCTTGTACAAAATCTCAGACCTCATTTAACGCAGAAACATTTTCAGTCTTTTTACTTTTCCCCGAAGCTGTTTTTGTGAAATTGAAGAGTTTCTTGTGGATCTGGAGAAGGTGACGAAAGACTGAATTGTGATACATTCGAGTAAACGTTTGAGTAAATATAGAAATGGACGCCGGCTCTATATCCTCCAGCTTTTCCTCCACTTCTTGATTTAGCATCTCGACATTCTGACACCTCTTTCCAATACATTTCCTGATTGTCACACCATCAGCTCTCAGCGAAGCGTCTTCCTTTACATTTCCTCAGTCCTTTAACATCTCGGTGTTTTCGCACGGCTCTTCTCCAAAATCCTCGTCACTTTCTCCGTGTAGGCGTTGGTGTGACATGCTGCCTCTGCCTGCCTCTGAAGAAGTGTCACTTTGTGCATAAGAGATAAGAGGCGCTCGTGCTAATTACCCACTTCTTCTTCTTCTTCTTCTTCTTCTGTGCATTTACAAACCGACATGAGACATAAAGCCGCATCACTTCCTTGAATGCTGGATGATTGCTTTCCAGGGGAGAGCTGACAGATGGCATGTCATGTTCCCTGCAGCTATAGGCGGTGGTATGGCGCCGACAAGCAGCAACAAAGAACGTTTCTACATAAAAACTGTTTACTGTAACTGTAAAACCCCTGCGGTCTATTTGTTCTATTCCTTATCTGCATCGTATCCGCATTCAGTCGCATGTCCCTCAACAGCAGGCTTTGTATTCAAAAGTCCCAAGGAATACAATGATGGCGCTTTTCCACTGCAGGGCCTCGCTCGGCTTAGTACGGTACGGCTAGGCCTCGTTAGGCATTGGTAGGCCAGGCTCACTTTATGATGCGTTTCCATTACAGTTTAGTAGCTGGGGCAGTAACTATAGTAACGCAGTGTAGGCGGAGCCGTGACGTCATCTTCAATGCTAACCACAAAACCAACATCAGCCGTTAGCTGTTAGCACTCAGAGCTCACAGCTCCTCGTATCTGTTCAGAAACTAGACAGAAGTTAAACCAGTCCAAACCACAGACTGTCTGTGTCATGGAGAATACAGTCGCTGCTTTATTTATGTCTGTAGGCCGTTGCTGTGAGTGTGGACGGTCGGAGCATATATAACGTTAGCTTAGCCGATCTCCATTCAGAAAACACGCATTTTAAAAGGTGTTTCTCTGCCGTCTGTCTGCAGACTCGTCAAAGCATTAATTCATGGTTCTTACTAACCGGTATCAGTGTGTTGTTACTTCGGCATCATTTAGAAACGTGTTTTACAATTACATCACGGTAAAATATGTTCATTTTGTCGTACATGTAGCCACTCACTAGTTTAGCATTCTCAGCCCGGTTGTTGGCCCGGAAAGAACCACGATTTTGGAGAGCCAGAGAACTGTGAAAAAGTACCCGTTAGCCGGAACTACGCCAAGTGGAAACGCAACCAAGAACGGGCCAGGCACGGCACGCTTAAACCGCGCTGTAGTGGAAATGCGCCGTTAGTGAGGTAGGTTTAATACACTAAAGTCCCAAACCTCCCAAAGCACACTAACAAGAAATACAAGAATGGGAAGCTGGATTTTAATTTTAGCATTTATTTGCAATATCCCAAGTTTACTAGTACTGATGTTTTTTACGTTAATTGTTTATTCATCATATTATGTTATTGTATTTCTGTCGTACTGGATGCTGTATCTTTCGCTAACTTTAGAAAATGTTATTGTATTTATTATCTTTATTTGACTTTTTTGGATTCACATTTATCTAGTATACTTTCTATAATATAATCAAATATATACATTTTCACATCTGCCTTGCATTAAATGTCTATTATTATTATTATTAATAATAATTAAAAAAAATTCAATAGATTTTTTACATGTTATTATTATTATTATTATATTTTTAATTTAATTATTATTTGTATCCTATTTCGATTTTTATCTTATAATTATATATTTGTTATCCTTTAATTATTATCTTTATCATATAATATAATTGTTTTCCTTTAATTATTATTATTCAACTTTTTTTTTATAATCATTAATATATTTATTAATATTACTATTATAGTTTCCGCTCTCTCTCAACGCTGCAGTAATCTGTAGTCTCGAGCACCGACACACAGATCTGAAAGGCAGGATGAGGTGAATCTGGTCGTCGTCCCCCCCTCACTGCTGTCTCTTGATGTGATTTGGAGCACAGCGGGGTCCCCGGAACAAAAAGACTCCATGCAGAGTCCGTGTCCTCGCTGTCAGTCTCTGAGACGAACAGAACCTGGAGACCCGCTGCGATGAAACCCAACATCCTTCACTTCTCCTCAGACTCCGGCGACAACAGAACGCATGGAGCTTTCCCAATTAACCTTTTCAACGGCCAACAGAGATGATGAAACAAAAAAATATGAATCTGTAGTTCTCCAGGTATCGTGACGTGGACTTGAATCGACTCGAGTCACTGTTTTCATGACCTGCGACTTGAGAGAAAATAAATGACTTGAAACGTTTTTACGGTGGTGCGAACACACCCAAAATACGTCCATAAAGAGAAAAGTTCTGCAGTTTCAAAAACGAAGGATCTTGGACAGGGGTGGGAAGTAACTAAGTATGAAGTGTCTCTACTTTAAAGAGTCCTCTCCTGCTGATGTTCAGGTGTATATCAGTATGTAGTGTCTCTACTTTAAAGAGTCCTCTCCTGCTGATGTTCAGGTGTATATCAGTATGCAGTGTCTCTACTTTAAAGAGTCCTCTCCTGCTGATGTGCAGGTGTATATCAGTATGTAGTGTCTCTACTTTAAAGAGTCCTCTCCTGCTGATGTTCAGGTGTATATCAGTATGTAGTGTCTCTACTTTAAAGAGTCCTCTCCTGCTGATGTGCAGGTGTATATCAGTATGTAGTGTCTCTACTTTAAAGAGTCCTCTCCTGCTGATGTGCAGGTGTATATCAGTATGTAGTGTCTCTACTTTAAAGAGTCCTCTCCTGCTGATGTTCAGGTGTATATCAGTATGCAGTGTCTCTACTTTAAAGAGTCCTCTCCTGCTGATGTTCAGGTGTATATCAGTATGTAGTGTCTCTACTTTAAAGAGTCCTCTCCGGCTGATGTTCAGGTGTATATCAGTATGTAGTGTCTCTACTTTAAAGAGTCCTCTCCGGCTGATGTTCAGGTGTATATCAGTATGTAGTGTCTCTACTTTAAAGAGTCCTCTCCGGCTGATGTTCAGGTGTATATCAGTATGTAGTGTCTCTACTTTAAAGAGTCCTCTCCGGCTGATGTTCAGGTGTATATCAGTATGTAGTGTCTCTACTTTAAAGAGTCCTCTCCTGCTGATGTTCAGGTGTATATCAGTATGTAGTGCCTCTACTTTAAAGAGTCCTCTCCTGCTGATGTTCAGGTGTATATCAGAATGTAGTGTCTCTACTTTAAAGAGTCCTCTCCTGCTGATGTTCAGGTGTATATCAGTATGTAGTGTCTCTACTTTAAAGAGTCCTCTCCTGCTGATGTTCAGGTGTATATCAGTATGTAGTGTCTCTACTTTAAAGAGTCCTCTCCTGCTGATGTTCAGGTGTATATCAGTATGTAGTGTCTCTACTTTAAAGAGTCCTCTCCTGCTGATGTTCAGGTGTATATCAGAATGTAGTGTCTCTACTTTAAAGAGTCCTCTCCTGCTGATGTTCAGGTGTATATCAGTATGTAGTGTCTCTACTTTAAAGAGTCCTCTCCTGCTGATGTTCAGGTGTATATCAGTATGTAGTGTCTCTACTTTAAAGAGTCCTCTCCTGCTGATGTTCAGGTGTATATCAGAATGTAGTGTCTCTACTTTAAAGAGTCCTCTCCTGCTGATGTTCAGGTGTATATCAGTATGTAGTTTCTCTACTTTAAAGAGTCCTCTCCTGCTGATGTTCAGGTGTATATCAGAATGTAGTGTCTCTACTTTAAAGAGTCCTCTCCTGCTGATGTTCAGGTGTATATCAGTATGTAGTGTCTCTACTTTAAAGAGTCCTCTCCTGCTGATGTTCAGGTGTATATCAGTATGTAGTGTCTCTACTTTAAAGAGTCCTCTCCTGCTGATGTTCAGGTGTATATCAGTGTGTAGTGTCTCTACTTTAAAGAGTCCTCTCCTGCTGATGTTCAGGTGTATATCAGTATGTAGTGTCTCTACTTTAAAGAGTCCTCTCCTGCTGATGTTCAGGTGTATATCAGTATGTAGTGTCTCTACTTTAAAGAGTCCTCTCCTGCTGATGTTCAGGTGTATATCAGTGTGTAGTGTCTCTACTTTAAAGAGTCCTCTCCTGCTGATGTTCAGGTGTATATCAGTATGTAGTGTCTCTACTTTAAAGAGTCCTCTCCTGCTGATGTTCAGGTGTATATCAGTATGTAGTGTCTCTACTTTAAAGAGTCCTCTCCTGCTGATGTTCAGGTGTATATCGGTATGTAGTGTCTCTACTTTAAAGAGTCCTCTCCTGCTGATGTCCAGGTGTATATCAGTATGTAGTGTCTCTACTTTAAAGAGTCCTCTCCTGCTGATGAAAAAAGTACACTTTAGTGGTACCGAGTATTTTCATGTATTGCTTCTAGTCCACTACAAGTCAGAGGTTGGGCAACATGTTGGAGGTTTCAAGTTAAATGAAATACTGAAAATGAATCCTCAGCACTTTTACAGTGATAGCTTTTTGTTATCAGCGTACAGGAAAAAGATAAGAGCCATCTTCTTCTTGGCAAGACGAGGTTTTTTCACGTTGCATTTTGACATCCCATAATGCTGACTTTTTTATTTATTTGCCGCATTGTGAGCGCAGCATTTTCTGTCTTTTATTGACTTGAATTCCCCTCCCACCATCTCACTTCTGAAGTCTGTTTTATCTGCACTTTCCTGCCATGTCAGGGGGAGTGAGGGAGTTTCTCCAGCGTTTAATCTCAATCCTTCCCTCTTCCTCCCCTCCTCCTCCTCCTCCTCCTCCCTCCTCCTCCTCCTCCTCCTCCTCCTCCTCCTCCTCCTCTGAGGCTTTGATCCACGTCTGTTTGAGAGGATTGTGACTGTGAAGGCAACACCCTGCTACCAAAGTACATGCTGATTAAACACCAAAACACAACCTAACCCCGTGTTTTTATGTAAAAACATATGTTGAAATGCCGATTTTAAAGTAAAGAGAGAACAGGGTAAAGAGGTTATATAGTATGGAGGTAAACAAATGTGTAGATGCTGAAAAATAGAATGTAAGTCAAGGGAACATTTACACCCCAAACATCTAAATGTTCTAAATAAATGTAAAAAAAAAATTAATGATCAAGAAAAATCTGAAAAATGAACTAAAAGTATAACATTTTGCAGAAATATTTTTTAAATAAATGTTTATAGATGCCAACTGAGAAGTACCAAATGGAAAACAATTTAAAATACATTTAAAAATGTACTTATTTTAAAAATAAGTAAATCGCTTACTTGCTAAATACTGAGTAATGGGGTGTTTTTTGTACAAATTGGTCGGCTGATTTAATTCATAACAAGATAATATATGTGTTTTGTAAACATCTGTATAGTTTGTTAAGTAACTAAAGCTGTAAAATAAATGCAGTAAATTGTAAGAGATATTTGAATGGTATAGGAGATAATGTATAATGTGATATAAATGCTCAAGTAAAGTACAAGTATACTTGAGTAAATGTACTTTCTGTGTGAGTGTTACCCACAGACTGTATAGACTGTATACAAGTGTTACCTGGACTCTGGAGGGAACAGGTACATTGACCAGGTGTCTCTCTGTCTGCACCAATCAGGCTGCTTCTTCTCCAGCCAGAGGAACAGTCTGGAAACAAGACTCTGCAGGAAATAGAGAACACATTCATTATTCATATTTTTACTGTTTTATCTTGTGAGCTGCAAGTAATCTCCAGGGTTAGAGGCTTCTCATGTGAACGTTCTAATAAAACTGTTGAGTATGTATGTATACAACAAGGTTTGTCCTAAAGGGCCAACAGAAACATGGTCAATATGCAGTCATCTTGATATTAGCACGGTCACCGCTAAGCTAAAGGTGGCTAATGTTGGGCTATAAAGGAACTACAGCACGGTCACATGACTTCACGTCACCACCGCTAAGCTAATGGAGGCTAATGTTGGGCTATAAAGGAACTACAGCACGGTCACATGACTTCACGTCACCACCGCTAAGCTAATGGAGGCTAATGTTGGGCTATAAAGGAACTACAGCACGGTCACATGACTTCACGTCACCACCGCTAAGCTAATGGAGGCTAATGTTGGGCTATAAAGGAACTACAGCACGGTCACATGACTTCACGTCTCCGCCGCTAAGCTAAAGGAGGCTAATGTTGGGCTATAAAGGAACTACAGCACGGTCACATGACTTCACGTCACCACCGCTAAGCTAAAGGTGGCTAATGTTGGGCTATAAAGGAACTACAGCACGGTCACATGACTTCACGTCACCACCGCTAAGCTAAAGGAGGCTAATGTTGGGCTATAAAGGAACTACAGCACGGTCACATGACTTCACGTCACACCGCTAAGCTAAAGGTGGCTAATGTTGGGCTATAAAGGAACTACAGCACGGTCACATGACTTCACGTCACCACCGCTAAGCTAAAGGCGGCTAATGTTGGGCTATAAAAGGAACTACAGCACGGTCACATGACTTCATGCACCACCGCTAAGCTAAAGGCGGGCTAATGTTGGGCTATAAAGGAACTACAGCACGGTCACACTGACTTCATGTCACCACCGCTAAGCTAAAGGTTGGCTAATGTTGGGCTCTATAAAGGAACTACAGCACGGTCACATTGACTTCACGTCACCACCGCTAAGCTAAAGGAGGCTAATGTTGGGCTATAAAGGAGCTACAGCACGGTCACATGACCTTCATGTCACCACCGCTAAAGCTAAAGGAGGCTAATGTTGGGCTATAAAGGAACTACAGCACGGTCACATGACTTCACGTCACCACCGCTAAGCTAAGGAGGCTAATGTTGGGCTATAAAGGAACTACAGCACGGTCACATGACTTCACGTCACCACCGCTAAGCTAAAGGAGGCTAATGTTGGGCTATAAAGGAACTACAGCACGGTCACATGACTTCATGTCACCACCGCTAAGCTAAAGGAGGCTAATGTTGGGCTATAAAGGAACTACAGCGCGGTCACATGACTTTCACGTCACCACCGCTAAGCTAAAGGTGGCTAATGTTGGGCTATAAAGGAACTACAGCACGGTCACATGACTTCACGTCACCACCGCTAAGCTAAAGGTGGCTAATGCTGGACTATAACGGAACTACAGCACGGTCACATGACTTCACGTCACCACCGCCTAAGCTAAAGGTGGCTAATGTTGGGCTATAAAGGAACTACAGCACGGTCACATGACTAACAGATGCTAGCGTGCACTCAGGCTCACACACTGACCAGGTTAGCTTCTTCCTCTGCGTTCTCGTCCTCAGTGTTGTCCTCCAGAGAGACATGTGTGGGACCCAATGATGCAGGAGAGCCCTTCCCGTTGCAGTCGCTGTGTTCTGGGGTCCGGAGGTGACCCAGAGAGGGGGGTCTGGAGCTGAGCATGCTGGCTGAGCGGTGCAGATTCGGCACCTAGACAAAACACACCATGATTACTCTGTGTTACTTTTGGATGAGCTCAAAAACAATGTGCAAGAAAAGACAAGACACTTCTTGATTTGGCCAAATCCACCATTTAAATAGCAGGTGCAGATGATTTGTACAGGTATAGGAGTTGAAGCTGATTGGTCCATAACACACCTTTGATATATGAAGGGACTAAAAACAACCCCTTTGCCGGTTGCACCTGACTTTGGGGACAAAAAAGTGACAATATCTAATCTTTAAGACGTGCAATAACAGTTACAGTTTGTTGGTTTCAGCAGAGTTTTAACTGTAATGTCCAGAGCAATCTACCTGCAGCAGGACATCAGGAGGCAACTCCATGGAGCTCCTGGTCTCCAACGACTCCATCCTCCGGTGTCGAGGCGCTGTCTGAGACATGGAGTCGGTCCTGACCAGAGAGGCGTTGTCTTCTTCCATCAAACCACGTCCTCCTCCTCCACCTTCTCCTTCCTCAGAGCTGGACCCCCCCTCCCCAGAAAGGAGGGACCGTCGCTCTCCAGACTGCTGCTGCTGCTTCTTCTTGAGAGACGGGGCTCGACTCAAACTGTTCCAGCTGGAGCGACGGCTCGTCCAACCAATGGGCGCCGGAGAGGAGGAGCTGGTCTGCAGCAGGAAGAGGGTGAGAGTCAGATGGATGCTTACAAGTTATCAAGACACTTCAGAGCAGGGACAGTGATACACAGCTAAAGTTATTGCACTCTGAGTTGCTGGTCTGCAGCAGGAAGAGGACCAGGAGAGGGAGAGAATGATGAACAAGTTGTTCTACTCTGAATTGCATTTAATCAAACAAGTTATCAACCTTCTTTGGCACCTCTATGTCGCCTTACTTATGTTTTAACTACCGTTTTAGGGCAGAAATGCTAGTTCTAGTTTGTTTCTTCACACCATGCAAAGTGGCCGTGGGCCCCTTGAAAGGTGCTATAATACATGTAATCTATTATTATTGTTACTTTGCTTAGCATCACCAGCTTTATCGACCTTTACTTGTCTGTAGTTGTAGTGTTGAAATCAGTAGGTTTCGGTGTGCAACACATATCGCTACTAAATTCACCTCTATAGTAAATGCTATATTAGCCACATGCTAAATGCTAACCGGCGATGAAGGATTTTCAGAATAAAAGCTTAACAACTGGTTGTGCACGAGAACGTCTGGTTTATAAAACAGCATTTAAACTGACGGTATGTTTAAGCTACATTATGCCATCAACACATTGATTTTCATTTCTAACAATAGCTAGTCGGATACAGTAGATAGCTTATGCTTCCTTGATAGCTAGTGAGACAGTAGATAGCTTATGTGTCCTTGATAGCTAGTGAGACAGTAGATAGCTTATGTGTCCTTGATAGCTAGTGAGACAGTAGATAGCTTATGTGTCCTTGATAGCTAGTGAGACAGTAGATAGCTTATGTGTCCTCTATAGCTAGTGAGACAGTAGATAGCTTATGTGTCCTCTATAGCTAGTGAGACAGTAGATAGCTTATGTGTCCTTGATAGCTAGTGAGACAGTAGATAGCTTATGTTTTCCTTGATAGCTAGTGAGACAGTAGATAGCTTATGTGTCCTTGATAGCTAGTGAGACAGTAGATAGCTTATGTGTCCTTGATAGCTAGTGAGACAGTAGATAGCTTATGTGTCCTTGATAGCTAGTGAGACAGTAGATAGCTTATGTGTCCTCTATAGCTAGTGAGACAGTAGATAGCTTATGTGTCCTTGATAGCTAGTGAGACATTAGATAGCTTATGTGTCCTCTATAGCTAGTGAGACAGTAGATAGCTTATGTGTCCTTGATAGCTAGTGAGACAGTAGATAGCTTATGTTTCCTTGATAGCTAGTGAGACAGTAGATAGCTTATGTGTCCTTGATAGCTAGTGAGACAGTAGATAGCTTATGTGTCCTTGATAGCTAGTGAGACAGTAGATAGCTTATGTGTCCTTGATAGCTAGTGAGACAGTAGATAGCTTATGTGTCCTCTATAGCTAGTGAGACAGTAGATAGCTTATGTGTCCTTGATAGCTAGTGAGACAGTAGATAGCTTATGTTTCCTTGATAGCTAGTGAGACAGTAGATAGCTTATGTGTCCTTGATAGCTAGTGAGACAGTAGATAGCTTATGTGTCCTTGATAGCTAGTGAGACAGTAGATAGCTTATGTGTCCTTGATAGCTAGTGAGACAGTAGATAGCTTATGTGTCCTCTATAGCTAGTGAGACAGTAGATAGCTTATGTGTCCTTGATAGCTAGTGAGACAGTAGATAGCTTATGTGTCCTCTATAGCTAGTGAGACAGTAGATAGCTTATGTGTCCTTGATAGCTAGTGAGACAGTAGATAGCTTATGTGTCCTTGATAGCTAGTGAGACAGTAGATAGCTTATGTGTCCTTGATAGCTAGTGAGACAGTAGATAGCTTATGTGTCCTTGATAGCTAGTGAGACAGTAGATAGCTTATGTGTCCTTGATAGCTAGTGAGACAGTAGATAGCTTATGTTTCCTTGATAGCTAGTGAGACAGTAGATAGCTTATGTGTCCTTGATAGCTAGTGAGACAGTAGATAGCTTATGTGTCCTTGATAGCTAGTGGAGACAGTAGATAGCTTATGTGTCCTTGATAGCTAGTGAGACAGTAGATAGCTTATGTGTCCTCTATAGCTAGTGAGACAGTAGATAGCTTATGTGTCCTTGATAGCTAGTGAGACAGTAGATAGCTTATGTGTCCTTGATAGCTAGTGAGACAGTAGATAGCTTATGTGTCCTTGATAGCTAGTGAGACAGTAGATAGCTTATGTGTCCTTGATAGCTAGTGAGACAGTAGATAGCTTATGTGTCCTTGATAGCTAGTGAGACAGTAGATAGCTTATGTGTCCTCTATAGCTAGTGAGACAGTAGATAGCTTATGTGTCCTTGATAGCTAGTGAGACAGTAGATAGCTTATGTGTCCTCTATAGCTAGTGAGACAGTAGATAGCTTATGTGTCCTTGATAGCTAGTGAGACAGTAGATAGCTTATGTTTCCTTGATAGCTAGTGAGACAGTAGATAGCTTATGTGTCCTTGATAGCTAGTGAGACAGTAGATAGCTTATGTGTCCTTGATAGCTAGTGAGACAGTAGATAGCTTATGTGTCCTTGATAGCTAGTGAGACAGTAGATAGCTTATGTGTCCTCTATAGCTAGTGAGACAGTAGATAGCTTATGTGTCCTTGATAGCTAGTGAGACAGTAGATAGCTTATGTGTCCTTGATAGCTAGTGAGACAGTAGATAGCTTATGTGTCCTTGATAGCTAGTGAGACAGTAGATAGCTTATGTTTCCTTGATAGCTAGTGAGACAGTAGATAGCTTATGTGTCCTTGATAGCTAGTGAGACAGTAGATAGCTTATGTTTCCTTGATAGCTAGTGAGACAGGTTACATGTGTTTGCTTAGCTTATTAGCTTGATATTAACATGTGATAACTAGTTAGAAAGATAGCTAACAAGAGCTAGCTTGTGTAGTAAATAGATTTTGTTCGCTAGCTACTCTGACATACATCCAATATGTGCCATTCAATTTCCCTTTGTCGTATGTCTGTGCAGGGCGGACTGGGACTACAAACCAGCCCGGCACTCTCGACTGGCCCATACTTGCCAACCTTGAGACCTCAGAAATCGGGAGAATTTCATAACCACCGCCGGGGGGAGGGGGGATCGCCGGATCTGTACTAGATTACCATTAACATGCTTATATTGTAGTTGTAAGTGCACTGCCTTGCGGGCTGAAGCAGCATCCTTGATGGAGCTATGTGTGGGCTGGACCTGTATTTTACAGGAAAGGAGTGAGCAGAGGGTCGAGTTGTTGATTCTTGTTCTGTTTTCTGTGACTACCATGGAAACCAAACAATGGTGTAGCTGTATTAAAGTCCGAGTGGAAACAGTCCTGAGTAAATCTGATTTAGTCAGAAATCGGGAGAAATATGACTCCGGGAGGAAACCGGGAGAGGGCAATGAAATCGGGAGGGTTGGCAAGTGTGGACCGGCCCACTTCGGTACCGTCGGCCCACCTCTGTACCACAAGTAAGGGGGTGCTAGTGACTTCTCCGACCGGCCCACTTCAGTACCGGCCCATCGGGATTCGTCCCAAACGTCTCTATGGCCAGTCCGCCCCTGTGTTCATTATATCCAACCTACTGTATGTTCTGGGACCATTTAGTCATTAGGGGAGACTCGTTTTAGGGTGTTTGGTTAGTGTTAAGTGTTTTGTACATTATGGAGTCTTTCCAATGTTAGCTTCTTTGTAGAACTTTAATTTAGCCTAGTGCTTGTATTGTGAAAGCAGGTCAGGATAAAGGTCTTACACGAGGGACAGCATGTAAACATGTTGTTTCTACAAACCCTAGCAATGTTCTTCCTTCATGCAGACAAAGCGAGCCGAGTCGTTCCGAATTGAATAAAGATTTGTGCTGACAGGAGCAGATGTGGAGATCTGGGCTTATTTTCCAGCTCTTTATCCCATCGTCAGTCTGTCAGAGGAGGAGTGGCAGCGGAGAGCAAAGTGCCGCCCGCCACATTAATCTTCCTCAATCATTACGACCTCCTTCAGCGGGACACTTGCCGTGAATTCACTCTGAGAGACGCTGGGAGTAAATCCTGACACCTGTCTCCGTATCAATGTACTAATGTTGGCTTTGTGACATCCTGCTGCAGTTAGTACCCTTATAAACCGCAACATGCTGTTGTTGTAGAGTTTATTTAACTGATTTGATTTAGTCTTCATCTCCAATAACATTTTATTTTGGTCCATTTGTGTCCTTTGTCCCAGTCCATGTGTACTATGTTGTTAGTTTAGTGACATCCCAGCCCCGGATGATTGCATTTGAAAACTCTGAAATGCTTTTTTCTTAGTGTTCATTTGTCTATTTGACGTCATAGGGGTTTCTCACATGTACCTCCGAGTCAGTTTGCTTCAGAAGCGAGGCAAGAATCCTCCCTAAGCCTCGGACAAGGAGGAATGGTGGAACCGGCTGACAGGTGTGCGTTATATGCCCCGCCTTAAATGGAGCGCGATTTCCGCCACAGATTTAGGGAAATTGGTCCGTGCGCAAAGCATTGTGGGGATTTTAAGAGCGCGGAGTCTACACATGTGCAGCCTCGAAATTTCCCGCAACGAAGTACGCCGGCCTCGGTAGAGTATGCTGGACATTGGAACAGTCCTTCGGCGGCACTCGATGACGTAGTATGCTTGAAATAGTGGCTCTGGAGCATCCTTCCTCGACATTGAGAAACACCCATAGTCTTCAATGAAATGCAAGTTTAATAAAGTTGTTATTCTTTACTCTTGCACATGGTACTTATGTTGGCTTTGTGACATCCTTGAGCACAGTTATTACATTTATAAACTGCAAAAGCTTTTGGACTAGTGTTCATTTGACAATGTTTGTTTTAAATCTTAGTTTTCAGCATTACATTACATGTCACTTGTTAGACACTTTTATCCAAAGAGACTCACATACTCAGTACTGTGGAAAGTCCCCACTGGAGCACTTTGGGGTGAAGGGTCTCAGGGACACAACGACATGCTGACTGCAGTGGGACTTGAACTTGCTATCCCCTGATTTGAAGTCCAGCACACTACCCACTGAGCCACAGCCTCCCCCAGCAGAACAAATTGTTCGTAAAGTTGTGTACTCGTTGATCGGTCTGAAATAATGCTTTTTGTTTAGTGTTTATTTTAGTTTAGTATTTAAAGAAACTACAATTTGCGTTACCCTTGTACGTCTGTTGTTGGCTTTGTGACATCATGTTGTTACACTTATAAGCTGCATAATGCTGTTGTTGTGTTTATTTAACGGTTATTGCATTAGGTCTTAGTTGTTCTTCCTTACTCCTGGACATCTCTGCAAAATGCTTTCTGTTAAGTGTTAATTTCTCTATTTTACTTTAGTCCTTGAAGTCTTATCCTTGTACATGTGTACTAATGTTGACGTTGTGACATCCTGGTGCAGTTATTACACTTATAAACTGCAACATACCTTTGGTGTAGTGTTCATTTTACTATGTTTGTATTAAGTCTATTTTGTTTACTCGTTGACATGTCTGGGAAATGATTTTAGTTAAGTGTTCATTTTCAATTATATTTGCAGATTACTCCAGCTAACAAGTATTTGATATTCCCAGTATTACTTATAGATGCATTTACTTTTGTTCTTGCCCTAACTTTTATTTTTATATTTTTTTTCCAGTTTTCCTTATTTCGTTGTACTCCTTAATTTCTATACGTTTTTGATTAAATAAGTGCCATTATTATATTGATGCTAATGATGATGCACGGGAGGGCTACTCCCCATAAGCTATGCTTCAGCCCTCCCGCTTCTACTCGTTTTGTTCATTTGTGTTTATGAATTATACGTTTTTGTTTTTGTATGATTTTAGTAGAATAAATAATAAATATAATAATAAATAATTTCAGTTTGGTCTTAAAAGTAACTACAATGTCCTTTACCGTCGTACGTGTGTACTAATGTTGGCTTTGTGACAATCTGGAAGAGAGTTATTACACTTACAAACTGCTACATGCTCTTGGTATAACATTCATTAATTCTATTTAGTCTGTTTTCATGAAAATAAAGAAACATTTCAGTCTTGCTTTTTCTTTCAAATACATTTCACTTGGGCTTCTTTTCGTCAACAATATTGCATGTTGAAGTCGTTACATAGTCAAATAATCACTTGGTAATTTGGATTGTCTCTGTTGTAATTTAATATATTTTTATATAGTTTTGTTGATGTATATAAACTGTAAAGCCCTTATGTGAAAAATGTACAATGTGTAATTCATGCTAGATGAATAAAATGTGATTTAATAACATTGGTTTGAAAATGACGGAAACTATTTGAGAATTATTTATACCTTGGACGTTTTTTATTTTGCTAGTCTTTGCCATAATTATTATTATTTGTTTTGTTTCTAACATGTTTAATAAATTGACTAATTGAAAAATAGTCTTGTTGAAAGTTAATTACCACGTTCATAGTTTTGTGTTGACGTGTTTATGCGAGAATATACTGAATCTACAAACCGGTGATTTGTCGTAGCAGGCCGGCTCCATGGAGACGTTGCTGCCTCTTCGGGACTCGGAGCCCAGGATGGGGTCTCCTCCGACGGGTAACTTCAGCACCGCCATGGGGGTGGCAGCCGTGTGGGTGATAACGGGCGGAGTGAGGCTCGTCTTCAGGTCCACGTGACCATTTACAGGCACTACTAGTGAAGGAGAGACAGAGGGTCAGAATTAGTGGACAACAGAAGAAGGGAAGAGCGTTAAACAGAACCAGGGCGTAATGTGAAGGTAAAGGAGACGAATACTGCATTAAAGATTACTTATAGAAGGGCCTGAGCAGAAAGAAGTAGGTGAAAAAGCCGTATGAAAGTCAGATTTACTCGCTAACAGCAACAGGAATGAGTGTTAAAGAAGACCAGGGCTAAATATTAAGATAGAGGACCATTTACAGGCACTACTCGGAGAGGAGAGACGGATACAGAGAGTCAGAGTTAGTGGTAAAACAGAAGATGGAAAGAGTGTTAATTAAATGCAAAACGGATAAATGAGACTTGGATTGAACTGCAGGAGTTGTGAGAGTTCGTAGACTGATAGTAGTTTCTTATTACGTCCATATTACTTTACTCCTTCAAGATCTTTCTATGTGTTTGGATACACCTTGGAGGCATGCAAGCAAACTCAACGGTATCTTCAGGAACTCGAGGAACCACGGGATGAATGATTGATAATCAGTATTTTTGTGATATGGTATATACAAGCGGCCGAGATGGGTTTTCTCCGCAGGGTGGCTGGCGTCTCCCTTAGGGATAAGGTGAGAAGTTCGGTCATCCGGGAGGGACTCGGAGTTGAGCCTCCTTCGCGTCGAAAGGAGCCAGTTGAGGTGGTTCGGGCACCTAGTTAGGATGCCACCTGGGCGCCTCCCTAGGGAGGTGTTCCAGGACGTCCAGCTGGGAGGAGACCAAGGGGTAGACCTAGGACCAGGTGGAGGGATTATATCTCTTCGCTGGCCTGGGAGCGCCTTGGGACCCCCCAGTTAGAGCTGGTTGATGAGGGGAAAGGAACGTTTGGGGCTCTCTGCTGGAACTGATACCCCCGAGACCCGACAACGGATAAGCGGGAGAAGATGGATGGATGGTATATATATATATATATATTAGGGGTCAAACGATTACAATTTTTAATCAGATTAATCACAGTTTAAAAATTCATTAATCAGATTAATCACATTCGAACTATGTCCAAAATTGCCATTTCTTATGTATATGGTGGGAATGGAAAGATAAATGAAAGGAAGGCGGATTATATCCATTAACACAGGTATTGTAGTCGCCGAGAGATATGGGAGTGGAGGCGGTGAATGAAGGTGCAAAAGAGGACTTTAATGAGGAGCTGCAAAGGACATGTTGTCGGGTCGCAGCCCGGGTCGACAAGAGAAAGAAGCCAGGAGGGCACACAACATATACAGATAGGAACACATATGTCCGTGCGAGAAACAATACCCCCAACCCGTAGTTCATGAGTGAAATTATGTCCCAGTGGTTAATAGTGATCACTACAGTATGTATTATTATTATAACATTGTTCTGTGTGTCAAAATGAAAGACAGCCCACACACCTATCAATCATCAAACCGTGGGGTCTTAGTTCATTACGTGTTGATTTCTAACAACGGGGGAGTACTTCAGGAAAGTCGACGGGGGGGGGGGGGGGGGGCTAGTGGAGTACTTTGTGACCACAGAGTGTGAACGTTGTGATCAGCTGTTTTAGCGCAGCTCTCCAGTGAAGGGGGGGGGAGTCTCCCTCCGCAGCCCTGTCTGTGCACACGGAGACTCTGTCGTAGCAAATGCGCTTTGTGACACAAGTGACGGTACGCATTTCAGATTACGCACATAACCTGCGTACCAGTTATGTGTTACCTGTACTACAGCAAAAGTATTCTCCGTCGGGACTTCCTGCAACAACATCACGCCGTTATCTTGATTCTGATTGGCCAGAAGACATTATCAAAGATGTTCTATCGAGAAAAGACGATCACTACGTGACAAAAGTTTTCAAAACCGTTTCTGGTCTTCTGTATTTCCAGACAAGTGGCTGAAATCAATCTGACTAACTGCTGTCTGTGCAGTTTACTCCGCGAGTTGGCGGACTTTATTTAGCTTACTTTAACATCATGTGTCAAGGTGGGACTAAGCCATTTCTTGGTATGGGTGTAGCCTACCCCAGGCATACCCTGGCGCTGCCACTGGTGGGATGTATGGGGCGGGCCATTCTGCACATGCGTTAAATGCGTTAAATATTTTAACGCAATTAATTAAAAAAATGAATTACCGCCGTTAACGCGATACTTTTGACAGCATTAATATATATATAATATGAGTGTTGAGTTCAGTAAAGAGGATGAGGGCTTAATGTGAAGGTAGAGGAGACACATGATGCATTCAAGATGACGTTAAGAAGAGCCAGATCAGAAACAAGTCGATAGTAAAGCTGTGTAGAAGTGAATGAAAGTGCTAACATGAATACAAAGAGGAAGGAGTGCCATCGGGCTTCACCCTCAGAAAAGAAGAAGCATACTTAAAAATGGATGCCTCTTTCTGTTATTGAACAACATGAATATTTCAGCAGGGCATTTCATCTTACGGGATGCGTGGGAGAGGATATTGTGTTTGGCAGCAACACATGACATGGCGGAGAGCAATGCACTTTAATAACGATAATTCCTCCGTCTTTATTGGAAGAAGTATATTCTTCCAGCAATGTAAGCAGTTTGGGGGGTGGGGGGGGGGGTGTACTGCACGCCTGAGAGTCGTTCTACATACAGGAGCGTTTCCATCGGGCTTTTTTAGTTTTTAGTCCGTGCGAATGGTAATTAGAGGGAACTGGCGTGTGAGGAGTTATAGATGGGGCTGCTGTACTGCGTTTGCTCGGGGTTATGTAAGGAGAACACCGTGTGATCTACAGGCATCGGACAAAGATCAGGAGGGGAAATCACAGAGGTTTACACCCAAAGTGAGCATTTGTGTATCTATCAATCACCCCCATGTATCAGGAGGGAACATGATAGAAATGAGAGGAATATTTCAGCCCCTAAATAAGCATTATGTCTCTATCAATCACCCCTGCCTTATCATGCATTGTTGAGGGAAATGTTGTTTTTTGATAAATGGAAGTTACTTGGCAAAACTATATCAGAGTATCAGTTCAGAAACTCTATCACAACAACTTAAAGGTGGGTAGGTCATTTTGGTGAAACCGGCGCTAGAATTTGAAAATACACAGCCGAAGAAATCTGCCTCTTCCTCACAGAGCCCCTCCTCCAACACACACGAACGCGCACATGACCAATGAGGGCAGAGGTCAGTGTGTTGCCCAGATGGAAGGCTGACAGGCAGGTAGGCCATCCAGTTACTTAGCCGGCTCAGATGATTGGTCGAGCTTTTGACAGCGCCACGGCTTCCACTGATGATGTTTCTTTATGGATTTGTTGTCAAAGCTCTTCAGATATTCATTGCTATCGGGATGTTAAGAGCATTCCATGGAATATAACAACAGGTGTATCTCGAGCCGGCTTCTCAAACTTACCGACCCCACCTTTAAACATCCATTATGTAAGAAAAACACAGTATTAGGGAATGATTAGGGAACGAGAAAGCTAGAGGAATATTTCACCCCTAAAATGATCATTAGTGTATCTGCCAATCAGCCCTGTGTTCATAGAGACACTGACATGTCTTGATAAATGGAAGTTAATTGGACACACAGCAAAACTATATCAGAAAACCAATTTACAAACTCTTACAGGGCTCGTTCAGAATAATCCAAGTCCACTTAACTTTGCATTTGACCTCAAACATTGACATTTAGGGTTATGAGACTTGGATTACACTGCAGGAGTCGTGAGAGTTCGTAAACTGATGATAGAGTTTCTTATTACGTACTTTAATCCTTCAAGAACTTTCAATGTTTTTGGATACACCTTGGAGGCATGCAAGTCTCTTCAGGAACTCGAGGTACCACGGGATGAATAATTGATATACAAGCAGTATTTTTGTGAAATGGTATATATATAATATGAATGTTGTGTTCAGTCCTTTGCATTTCCTTTCCTAGCATCGAGTCATTTCACCTGCAGACGCTGATAAGTCCTTCTTGCTGCCGTTAACATCCTCCATACTTCGAGCACAGGAACCGATCTCTGAAGGCGGTTTTGAATCCTCTCCCTTGACACACAAAGACATACAAAGAGTTAGAGGAAGGTACAAGTGGAAATGTCCGTTTCGAGTAGAGTTGAGATCCCTGCTGCATCTCATCAGACCTGACCTTGGATCAGTCACTAGAGCAACCTCCCTCTTTAACGACGCTGATCCCAGAGGTCAAAAGTCAAGGGGATGGTAACAAAAGATGAATATGTAAAGTGTTTGTCATGCAAGGACAGTGACATAATTCACAGGTGAACCACACTGAAGCACAATACAGACAATTAAATGCTCTTCAGGGTGAATCTGGCACGTGTAACATCGACAGAAAAGAAGCTTCGGTGTGGTTTCTACGGACGATATTCACACCAAGAGGACTTCACTGTTGTGGAAGGCAATCTGTAAATCACAAACAAGAACTAAAGACATCTTGGTTCCACCATCTTTCACAGACTATGCTCAACCTAGAGGTGGTGCAGTAATGAGTCCTAAAACTTGGAAAACACTCAGCATTTTAACGCTTCCGGTTCCCTTGTTTCAAAACTTTTTTGAATGTGTTTTAGTTGTTATCCTGAAATAGGCTGAAGAAATGTTCATGTTTTGTTTCCACGAGATAAAATATGTCAGTAAATACCCCACTGGTGAATTTAAAAAGGGAGGTTGCTACAAGTGGTCTAAATGAGACGACATAACGCATCACGCCCAACATTAGCCGCCTTTAGCTTAGCGGTGGTGAGGGTGAAGTAATGTGACCGTGCTGTAAGTTCCTTTACAGCCCAACATTAGCCACCTTTAGCTTAGCGGTGGTGAGGTGAAGTCATGTGACCGTCTGTAGGTCCTTTATACCCAACATTAGCCTCCTTACCTTCGCTGGTGGTGAAGTCATGTGACCGTGGCTGT
>CADEHL010000007.1:0-12500 GCA_902827135.1 Harpagifer antarcticus
TTTAGAAACAAATGTGGAGATTAGACGCATCTCATATCTTAAAACACATTGAATCCATTCATCTAAAAGTCCTAATTTATTAAAATGTAAGTCTAAATCTTATTTGGAACTTTTCTTTGACGTTGCATTGTAAATATCGCAAATGAATTGTTCAAATTGTATTTGTATTAATAATGACTCTGGCATTAACGCGCAGAGAGAGCACCCATCTTGTGTCATTTTAATACAAGTGTGCAATTTCATCAACATTTCATGGCATGGCTGAAAGACAGTGGTTAGAAGTAACTGGCTAATGTACTCAAGTATTGTAATACATTTTGAAGTACATGTACCTTACTTGAGCATGTCTGTCTGAAATTAACTTTTTTATAATGTACTATTGTGGGTGGAGATACCTGTCAGTACAAAAAGTTATTTCATCCTTTACCAGCTGCAACATTTAAAATAATAGACACATGAATGCATCACTGATAATGAACCAGTAAAATGGGGCCAGTTTTCATACTAAGCACTTTTACTTTTGGTACTTTAAGTATATCTTGCTGCCAATACTTTTGTACTTTTACTTGAGTTACATTTTGAATGCAGGACTTTTACTTGAAACCAGTGCCAGGCAAAACGTTATTCAATAGTCAAGGATGTGGTCAAGCACATGGACGCGGGAAGGGGGGGTGCTGAGGGGGCTGCAGCACCCCCATCTGCGAGGCTCCACCAACCCGCACCCCCAACCCAGCGTGTCACAGTTTCTCCGCTGCGAGGCTTCACTAGCACCCGCACCCCCAAACGCGGCTCCACTAGCCCCCCCCCCCCAGCGCGTCACAGTTTCTCCGCTGCGAGGCTCCACTAGCACCCGCACCCCCAAACGCGGCTCCACTAGCCCCCCCCCCCCAGCGCGTCACAGTTTCTCCGCTGCGTGGCTCCACTAGCACCCGCACCCCCAAACGCGGCTCCACTAGCCCCCCCCCCCAGCGCGTCACAGTTTCGAGTCGCTACTAGCACCCCCAACTCTGACGGACTTCCCGCGTCCCTGGTGAAGCAGGAGAGAAAATGGAAAATTTGATCTTAAATGTCATAAATATCTGAATGAATGAGGAGCTGCAGTTTTCTACTGAGATGTGTAATAGTAGGGATTCAAAGGTTATAATAATAAAGAAATGAACATCGAGACGGATAAAAAGTAATGTTTGTTGTCCACAGCTGACGTTAAATTGTCCGGACTTCTTTCTGCGGATTGATATGACTGCATATAGCCCCTTGATCCTCCTTAGCAATGCGTCTGAGACCGCTGAAATGTCCATATTGACCAATCAGAGTCGAGTATTCAACTAAGCCGTGTAATAGCTTGCTTTATATCGCTGTTCCTCCCTGGTTGGAGTCACAGCACTGTTAGTGTTCCCTCCCTGTTATCATATGCTGGCCTCAGGGTTTATGCATATTTCATACCAACATGTGACTAATGTATGCATGAAGTACGTTAATACTGACGGAGGACTTCAGTGCAGCGTTGACTCACTGTTAGGGTCGAGTCTTCTGTGTGTACATTGTATATGTTTCTGCATGTCTGTAGCTGCTGGTGTGTTTCCTGTCCTCTTGACTCCGGTGTAATGAAAGAGAAACTCTCCTCCTTCACGGCTCTCAGCAGAAACAACAGTTTGTCTCTGTTTTGCATTTCGTCCTCGGGGCAAACTGCTCGGCTCCTCCTTGACAAGTGCCATGTGATAATTAGTCCTCATAATCACCCATTAGTATGCAGCGGTACGAGCAGCGGCTCATTGTTCCCCCTCGGGAGCAGCAGGAGGATTATTCTACATTTGTTATTAGGGTTTTTATGACAATGAATCACGTTTGTTACCATTTAAATATCTGCGTTCTTCTGAGAAGCATTTATTTTATTGTAGCCGGGAATCTTGATAGATGTCCTCCTTCACCTCTGGGAAAGAAATCACAGCTTCATTGTCTCTCTAGATTTCTCTTTTCAATAACCGTGAACAATTTGCACATTAATACTCACAATACAGTTCCTTACTGCACTCTAATTTACAAAGTCGTTTAAAAAAACGACTTTATGGTATATATCATTATATGTTAAAGGTCACCTATCATGCTATTTTTAGGCAATAGCATGGGTCTCAGATATATACAAATATATAAAAACATGTCTATGAAGTGTTTGGCTCAAAATACCAAACAGATCATTCTAGCCATGCCTCACATCCCTCTATTTCACTTCCTGTTTCTAAAGTGCTGATTTGGGTATATAGCTTTAAAGAGGAGGGGTCTGAGCTCATGCGGGACCCGGCAGCTACCGTCTAAACTAAATGCTGCCGTGATGAAACGCCATATCATGGATTATCAAGGATCTGAAACAGTCTGGAGCTCAAAGGCTTTCTCTCTTGCCGGTTATACCACAAGGTGAGTTCCTTTTTACTTCCTGCTTCTTCACACACATGCTCTCCAGTACAGGTTAGCTCTGAGTGTTAGCGATGCTAATGTAAACACCGACCATATTACGTCCAAAACAGTCGGGCATTGTTTCTGATAGCAACGTTTCTGATTGGGCCGTGGGTCCACATTTCAGATATTACGTCATATCGGACGCAAATCTGGATCAGCTCCGTTGCTCCCCGTTTTTAGATATTTGGGTACGGAGGAAAAGAGAGAGAGTTTATTTTCTGACGCTGCGTGAGTTCCCCGACACACCGGGGACACACCGGGGACACATGGTGATGGAGAGAAGACATCAAAGTGCATTTTGCATGATAGGTCCCCTTTAATATATTTTTAAATAATAATAGTTATAATAAATTCTAACAATATTAATAACTAATAATAATAATAATAAAAATACTAATAAGAATAAATAAGAATAAGAATATAAATAAATACACAAAAAATAATATTAATAATAATAGTAACGATTATAAAAAGAATAATTAAATGTTATTTATTCATAAGTGCTTTACATAAAAACACTAAAACAAACATAAACCAAAAGGGCAGTGGTAGATCTTGGTCTATTACAGTGTAATCTAACTTCATTTGTATATGTTATATTGTGTAATCTCTCTCTATATATACTGTGTAAATATATTCTACTGTTGTATATTGACTTTTTAGATTTATTATCATTTTTTAATTTAATTTAATTGTATTTGTAAGTCATGTTTAATACCAGTTTACATGCAAACCAAATAAAGCAGTGTGTTTCAGTTCTCCCTGTTGTCACCGTGCACAACATCGCTCTCTCTCTGTTCTTCACAAAGCAGCTGAACGTCCATCTCTGTTTCCATGGCGCTGGAGGAAGAGACCGCAGTCGCTCAGCCTGTTGTCCTGCGACTTTAAAGAACCGAACACAATACAGGAGAACACGGAGAACTGAGACCCGGGTGCTGGGGGGAATGTTAATACAGTTCACTCCCTGAGAGCTCCTTAATACCTCCTCAGAACACACACACACACACACACACACACACACACACACACACACACACACACACACACACACACACACACACACACACATCATTAGAATATGTTCTTCACAACCACATCTAGAAATATGTTGAACATGAACTTCCATTGTTGTGCAATTAAGACTTAGAGAATTTATCAAAGGTACCATCTCCTTCAAAACTTTTATATATTCACTTACGTTTAAAACTACAGCTACTTATCTTCTTTACCATGGTGTGTGTGTGTGTGTGTGTGTGTGTGTGTGTGTGTGTGTGTGTGTGTGTGTTTACAACTCAGTTTAAAAGGGAGCGTGTCAGATCTTCAAGGGTCGATTTGTCTGCCCTAAAAAAACAAAAAGCAGCCAGATAATGCTGCAGGGGTTTAGGAGTTCATCCTCTGACACACACACACACACACACACACACACACATACACACACACACACACACACACACACACACACTGCCGCTCTGATTTGGTGGTCTAGATGCAGGGCTGATGGGAGATGTTTGACAGACAGCGGCTGCCTCTCCTCTCCCGCTGCTCTTTAAACTCAGCTGGCATCTACCCCATGCTGCTGAGTGACTCACACTGTCTCTCACACACACACACACACACACACACACACACACACACACACACACACACACACTCAAACCACACAAAGTCACAGCAAACACTCAGTTTGAAAGTCGCACATACGTCTTCTACCCAGCATGTGCGCAGAAAAGCCACCCTATGCTTCCCAAACAGCCCCAAAACAATCTGTCTATAGACACTGGTTTAAAACATGGAGACATGTCCCAGTAGAGACACTACATACTGATATACACCTGAACATCAGCAGGAGAGGACTCTTTAAAGTAGTGACACTACATACTGATATACACCTGAACATCAGCAGGAGAGGACTCTTTAAAGTAGAGACACTACATACTGATATACACCTGAACATCAGCAGGAGAGGACTCTTTAAAGTAGAGACACTACATACTGATATACACCTGGACATCAGCAGGAGAGGACTCTTTAAAGTAGTGACACTACATACTGATATACACCTGAACATCAGCAGGAGAGGACTCTTTAAAGTAGAGACACTACATACTGATATACACCTGAACATCAGCAGGAGAGGACTCTTTAAAGTAGAGACACTACATACTGATATACACCTGAACATCAGCAGGAGAGGACTCTTTAAAGTAGAGACACTACATACTGATATACACCTGAACATCAGCAGGAGAGGACTCTTTAAAGTAGAGACACTACATACTGATATACACCTGAACATCAGCAGGAGAGGACTCTTTAAAGTAGAGACACTACATACTGATATACACCTGAACATAAGCAGGAGAGGACTCTTTAAAGTAGAGACACTACATACTGATATACACCTGAACATCAGCAGGAGAGGACTCTTTAAAGTAGTGACACTACATACTGATATACACCTGAACATCAGCAGGAGAGGACTCTTTAAAGTAGAGACACTACATACTGATATACACCTGAACATCAGCAGGAGAGGACTCTTTAAAGTAGAGACACTACATACTGATATACACCTGGACATCAGCAGGAGAGGACTCTTTAAAGTAGTGACACTACATACTGATATACACCTGAACATCAGCAGGAGAGGACTCTTTAAAGTAGAGACACTACATACTGATATACACCTGAACATCAGCAGGAGAGGACTCTTTAAAGTAGAGACACTACATACTGATATACACTTGAACATCAGCAGGAGAGGACTCTTTAAAGTAGAGACACTACATACTGATATACACCTGAACATCAGCAGGAGAGGACTCTTTAAAGTAGAGACACTACATACTGATATACACCTGAACATCAGCAGAATAGGGTCAATTTAAATGTGTGTGAAAATGAAAGGTAGTTTGAATTGCACCAAGGTCATTAAAAAAGTATTAATGTCCCCACTTTTATAATCTAAGCTCAAATAACTATAAAGACCTTTCAGCACAAACCCTTTCATTATAGTTTATATTTGAATCCAGTTAGTTATGGGAATACTAAAGACTCATGATGCATATTAAATCTCCATAGTCATTAATCTGACGTAAAAGAACGAGTAGTCGTTATTAAGATTTGTGTTAAAGCCGTTAAAATGCTCGCTGCTTTTCATGACTCCCAGTGAGTGAATGAAAGATTCTAATTTACTTATGAAGGCTTTGTTTAAAAAATCAAACGGGATACTTCCTGCTCATGTAAATCACGTTAATGCTACGGCTCTGAAGCGCCACCGGGTCAGTGAGCTGCTAATCTCATCGAGTCAGGAAATCGCTCCTGATCTAATAACGTCACGTGTTGTATTCCTTCCTGAAGGCAAAGGTACAGTCAGTGCGATGGCTCATTCATAAAGCACTGTATTACATTGAGAATATGGAAAAGGAAGTATGGGGAACGTTGAGCTGCCTTCATCTGGATAAGATCTACCTACAGTTCAAGAGATTCGACATGTAGTGCTGATACAGAACATGTACAATGTGAGAGTTTCAGAACATGGTCGACATTGAGAGGAATTGAACTTGTTGTTGGATGAAACTGGTGCAGCCATTTTTCTGTAAAGCACATTAAGCCTCACTCCAGATATTCCATCGGACTCCTATAACACTGTTAGCGTGTCCATTATCAGCCAGTAAGGAGACCGGGGAGATCCAGCTTTCATCTCCCTTTCTCCATACATCTGGACCCAGTTCTCTTCGCCTTCGCCTCGTCGGTTTATCAATCAATCAATGTTTATTTATAGAGCCCAATATCACAAATGTTACATTTGTCTCAGTGGACTTCACAGTTTGTACAGAATATCAGTATGACAATACGACACCCTCTGTCCTCAGACCCTCTGTCCTCAGACCCTCTGTCCTTAGACCCTCTGTCCTCAGACCCTCTGTCCTTAGACCCTCTGTCCTCAGACCCTCTGTCCTTAGACCCTCTGTCCTTAGACCCTCTGTCCTCAGACCCTCTGTCCTTAGACCCTCTGTCCTTAGACCCTCTGTCTTTAGACCCTCTGTCCTTAGACCCTCTGTCCTCAGACCCTCTGTCCTTAGACCCTCTGTCCTTAGACCCTCTGTCCTCAGACCCTCTGTCCTTAGACCCTCTGTCCTTAGACCCTCTGTCCTTAGACCCTCTGTCCTCAGACCCTCTGTCCTTAGACCCTCTGTCCTTAGACCCTCTGTCCTTAGACCCTCTGTCCTCAGACCCTCTGTCCTCAGACCCTCTGTCCTCAGACCCTCTGTCCTCAGACCCTCTGTCCTTAGACCCTCTGTCCTCAGACCCTCTGTCCTCAGACCCTCTGTCCTTAGACCCTCTGTCCTTAGACCCTCTGTCCTCAGACCCTCTGTCCTTAGACCCTCTGTCCTCAGACCCTCTGTCCTCAGACCCTCTGTCCTCAGACCCTCTGTCCTTAGACCCTCTGTCCTCAGACCCTCTGTCCTTAGACCCTCTGTCCTTAGACCCTCACATCGTACAAGGAAACACTTCCAGAGAAAACCCACAGTTTAAAGGGAACATGGGAGAAACCTCAGGGAGAGCAACAGAGGAGGGATCCCTCTCCCAGGACGGACAGACGTGCAATAGATGCCGTGTGGAAATCGAAGAGATAATACATTTGACAGCATAGAGACCGAATGTTAGGAAATGCATGTGTCTGTAATAAGAACATGAATCCACGAGGATGTCAACAATCCTGTGGAAGCCTTCAGGGAAGTAGTATGGTGAGAGTCAGGCAGGACCACAGAGACAGGTTCAGCCACGACTCGAAGTCCAGGATTCAAAGTCCAGGACTCAGGATCAGGTTTACCCAGCATCCTCTCTGTCCTTCTACAGATGTCCGGGTGGATAGCCGTTGTTCTGACAGCCATGCTAGCCGGCGTGAAGCCATTAGCTTCTCCCTGGTGTAATCAAGGCTGCACAAAAGTGGCCTGGATGCACAATAGCAGCAACTCAATGTGGGAAAAAAACAAAAGGCTATCTCTACAAGAAAGATAAGAGAAGGCACGGCTTAATGATGTTCTAATAGAAGTTACTTATATAGAAATAACAAGTACGATGAAATAAGGAAGCAACAAAATTGTCATAGAGTAACTGTAATATAGGTTGCTTGAACGATTGGTGCAATAGAACAGGTAGGGAATAGAAGGTATGGATAATAATGATGGCTTAGTGGTGCGCTATCCAAAATATTATATTCCCATGTCAATTGGAATGAAACGCATTAGCAAGCAGCTAACACGTGTTGATTCAAAGGAATGTAAATGGCATCTGCATTAGCAAGGCTTTGAAAAGACACCCTCACTTTCTTCTGTCATGTTTTATTCCATGCTTCACTCTTTGATTCTACCTCTGATATCTCCTGTTCACACACTTTGAAGCCAAAAGCCTTTACCTTCACACTCTTTTATTCCCTGCGACATTCAGTTGAACCTCTCCTCTTGTGTTCCTCCTCCATTTGTCCTTCACTTCTTCTACAGTCCTGTTTGTCATCCATTCACACAGACTAACCATGTAACAGAAAGTAATAACAGCAAAGGGGACATATACTGAAATACTTCTGACATAATAATAATAATAATAATAATATTCTGTGCTCTTTACAGGATGCATTGAAAATCAAGTCTGTAGTCAGCGCTGCAGTTTCCAGACACAAAATGTGTTCTCCGTCTCCGAGGAAAATGGCTTGTTTCATGTCTGCTAATCTGTTAGCGTCCTAATATCTGCCGTGTAACAGCAACGTGTGTGTGTGTGTGTGTGTGTGTGCGTGTGTGTGTGTGTGTGTGTGTGTGTGTGTACTGAATGTTTTCCTCCTTGCATTTCAGCTCATTTTGTCCTCAAAGTGAAGCTGTTTAGTGTGACTCTTATCGAGAGGCTGCAGCTGCTGTTGTGAGAATACCACAACCTGCAGACACACACACACACACACACGCACACACACACACACACACACACACACACACACACCTTGGTTTACCCACACAAAGCTGACTAAGGCACACACCCCGTAACAATCATGAATTATAGCATTGTTGTTATATTTACCTGCAACAGGATTTAGCCGAAGGACCCTCTCGAGAATGAAAGAGAATCTCATTAATTGTTCTAATTAAGTTGCACGCTGCTGAAATAATGTTTATTGAGTGTGTGCTATTCATCAAATATTGATCAAAAGTATTGTTCAGACAGGATTATTACTGGGTGCTAACTTTAAGATGTTCATAATGTGATTTTAGTTCCTTTATAGCCCAACATTAGCCACCTTTAGCTTAGCGGTGGTGACATGAAGTCATGTGACCGTGCTGTAGTTTCTTTATAGCCCAACATTAGCCTCCTTTAGCTTAGCGGTGGTGACATGAAGTCATGTGACCGTGCTGTAGTTCCTTTATAGCCCAACATTAGCCTCCTTTAGCTTAGCGGTGGTGACGTGAAGTCATGTGACCGTGCTGTAGTTCCTTTATAGCCCAACATTAGCCTCCTTTAGCTTAGCGGTGGTGACATGAAGTCATGTGACCGTGCTGTAGTTCCTTTATAGCCCAACATTAGCCTCCTTTAGCTTAGCGGTGAAGACGTGAAGTCATGTGACCCTGCTGTAGTTCCTTTATAGCCCAACATTAGCCTCCTTTAGCTTAGCGGTGGTGACATGAAGTCATGTGACCGTGCTGTAGTTCCTTTATAGCCCAACATTAGCCTCCTTTAGCTTAGCGGTGGTGACATGAAGTCATGTGACCGTGCTGTAGTTCCTTTATAGCCCAACATTAGCCACCTTTAGCTTAGCGCTGCTGACGTGAAGTCATGTGACCGCGCTGTAGTTCCTTTATAGCCCAACATTAGCCACCTTTAGCTTAGCGGTGGTGACGTGAAGTCATGTGACCGTGCTGTAGTTCCTTTATTACCTTATTTATGGATTTCTGTGGAGGAAACAAGGAGATACTAAAAGAAAAAACACGACGTCCCTGCACCAAATGTTGTTTTATCTCAACATGTGATGATGTATTTCAGGTGTGGCTCCGTGCTGTCAGCGTGCTGGCTTCCTCTCTGGTTACTGTGGTGGGGCTCTTATTCTGCTCAGATTTATGGCCCCAGCTCGGACTATTGACACAACACTTATCTTGTTTTTATGAGTCCAGCGCCTCAGAGGCACCATAAGGACACACACACACACACACACACACACACACACACACACACACACACACACACACACACACACACACACACACACACACACACACACACACACACACACACTCACACACCACATAAAGTGGGGCAAAAACGATATAATTCACCATAATTGAAACAGGAAATGTAGGCTCCTTCAATTCTTATTATAACTACTCAGAACTTATAATTTTAAGTGTTTTTATTTACTTTTAGTTTGAGTTGGACCTTTCTCGCTTCTCCTTCTTCATCTTCTTACAACGAAGGAGGTTTAAGAAAGAGAAACTCTTATTTTCTTTGGAGTCTTCTTTTGGGGCAAGAACCATCTCCCTCATGCAAATGTCTCCGTCCTCCTCCTCCTTCACGTATCTCCGGATCCGTTTGCCTCCCAGCTCCTCCACCTCTCTTTGGAGGAGCTCCTCCACCTCTCTTTGGAGGATCTCCTCCCTCTTTGCAGCCTCTCTCTGAATGACTTGGATCCCCATCTCCATGTTTTCTCGGAACTCGTCCATTTCATCCTTCAGCTTCTTGATCTGCTGCTCGTATTCGGAAACTCGGTCAGCGTTAGACTTCACGTCCCTCTCCACCTGCTGCTGAAGTCCCTCATTCTTCACCATTTCTTCTTTGAGTTTGGCTTCTACCCTGCTGGAAAAATATCACTGGTCACCGGCTTGAGCTTCAATCTCAGGATCCATGTATCTGTGATCCTCTCCAAGATGGAAGTAGTCATCACATACAGAGACTAGTTCCTGAACAATGTCCTTCACATGCTGATATCCAAGAGAGGGAGTTACACAGTCACAAGATGGAGGAATAGAAAGCAGTATTCAATGTTTACTTCAGATTAGCTCCACGTCAGAAATGAGCATGCTTGATGTCTCTCTCCATAGAGGCTGAATCATCATGTTAATCACATAGCTATCATCTGCCTCAAACAGTCCTGATGCTCTTCTAGGTAATCACACATCCTGTCATGTTCACAGCTACAGTTGGGATACCTTTAGACGCTTTCACACCGCAGTACTTTTCCCACAAAGGTTCAGGAGAACTTAGTTCATGAGAACTCTTTAGTTCTCATGAACACAGGTCGCGTTCACACCGGAATAAGTCCCTGAGGGAAGCTTAGGCAAATGAAGCCGCTGACGTCACTTCTTCTTCTTCTGCTTTGGGTTTACTGGCAGGCCGCAAACCACTTCACGGCGTATACTGCCGCCCGGAGTCCCCGGCCGGAAGTCCCCGGAGTTGGGGAAGGCTTCAGTAGAAGCTGCTGGGACTCCCAGCAGCTTCTACTGAAGCCTTCCGAGTAAATCGCCAGAACGCCGACACCTCCTCATCTCCACCGCTCCCATGTTTTATTTTGTGTTGCCATAAGTTAGTCTCTCTGCGTTTCTGCGCTGGGCTAATGCTAATGCTAATAATGCTAATGCGAGGATAATAAAATGGCGGCTTCACAAAACATTTTGGGAGTTTTGCGGGGCGTGGTTTGCAATCCGCCCAGCCAATCAGACATTGGAACCTTGTTCTCCCACGAAAGCCCCTGCTCTCTAGCGGGGACGGAAAAGGGGGGAAAAGGTTCTCATGAACTAATTTTAGTTCCGGCTCTTTTTGGTGTGAACGCAAAGTGGGAAAAGTACTGCGGTGTGAACGCGCCTTATGTTATCATGTTACTCTCATATTGGAAGAGTACTTTCAGTACCAATACCTCAAGATCTCCTCCCGTGACGCTTTCACTCTCCCCAGCTCTTTCCTCATGGTTTTCTCCAGGGTCTTCTGAAGCAGCAACTTCCATTTCATCTCAGACAGGGCCTGCACGAGGCTCCTCTCTGATCGCTCTCTGTTGTTACTGGTGATCCTGGCTGTGACGATGTGGTTCTTCAGAATGACCAGGGAGCGTTGCAGCCTCTCGTTTTCAGTCACCTTGTCCTGCAGGCTGTTGTGGAGCTCTTTGATTCGTTCCTCATTCACATTTTTCTGTTCCTTCTCCTTGGAAAGAAGAACCGTCAGATCCTCGTTCTCTGTCCCGGCGATCAGGCTGAAAAGCAGCTTCCTCGCCGAGTTATAGACGCCGAACGGTGACAGACTCCAAGACATGTTGAGTTACTGACAGCATGTGGAAGAAATCAAATGACCTGGCTTTGAATTGTTGTTCTTTAAATGTTATTGCGTTGACAATGTTCCACAGTTCTGCAGTTCCTGTAGGTTTCCATGTTTACGTTCAATTTCCATTCCCTATCACCAGGTACTGCAGTTACTACACATCAATTCTAATATAAACAATTCTAAACATCAAATTAAAAACCAAATAACTTTAATTTAAAGTGAAACGTCTCAACACCTTTTTGATGGATTGTCATGTTCCCCTCAGAATGAATTCTAACATCTTAAGGATCCTTTATAATGTCATCTAGCACCATCGTGAAGACGAACTGAATCTGGGTTCCCATCGGTCTCAGCTGTACCTTTGGTGCTAATAAGAACTATTTTGGGGACTTTTTTTTAATGTATATGTGTTGGCATGAGCTCTGTTCTCATAGGAGTCAATGGATGAAAGACGCTTGTGCTCAGAAAAAGGCACTTAGTAGACACGGGCTCTAAAACTCTCAACTTAGATGGCATTTTAATATAAAATGGACTGCTGGTAATGAGAAGGAAAAATAATCACGGAGCACAATCGTTTTTTGACCTTTGAAAATATGTACTGATACCTTTGTTTAAGCAACGAGTCAATCAAACTTACCGAGATGTAGTTTTGTTGGAGTCAAGCTTATTGCTACATGTGGATATTCAGATCGTAACATTTTGGATTAGACGGAACTCCCTGTTATTCGAGCCTGTTAGCACACGGATGTTAGCAT